>JAJIBD010001633.1:0-97906 GCA_021461705.1 Cryptotis parvus
CATGACCTGATGGAATGGTTTGATGCTCTTTATGTTCCTGGAGCAAGCAGGTGCCCTTAGGCTCTACTTGCATGAGGCAGGACATTGAGATGTTACTGGTGCCTGCTCGATCAAATCAATGATGAACAGGAAGACAGTGATACAGTGATACAGTGATCAATGAGCCTGGATTCCAAATTCTGACATTGGTACTATGTCCCTTCTATGACAAGAACTGTGTTATTTGGAATAATTCATGTAATGGACTCAAACCGAATGATATGAATTGTATGCAAAGCACAACATTATAAATTTTGTAGAGAGCAAACAATTCTTAAGCAGTCACAAAAGGTGTGATAGCAATCTGGTGTCTAAAATAAGAGAGAAGATAATTGAATTGTTACTGAATAATCATTAATGATAGCAAAAAATAAAATGCTGGTGGGAAAAGAACAATGACAAGCGAAAGTGAAGGATAAAGGAGGAATTATAATTAATTTGTTGATAATATACAATCACTGTATCACTGTATCACTGTCTTCCTGTTCATCATCGATTTGCTCGAGCGGGCCCCAGTAACATCTCCATATGTCCTGTCTCATGCTAGTAGAGCCCAAGGGCATTTGCTTGCACCAGGAACATAAAGAGGCTCAATCCATTCCGGAATGAGGTCTATAATTGTTACTGGTATTTGGCATATCAAATACAACACAGGTAGCTTGCCAGGCTCTGTTGCAGGTAGCACACTCTTGTAGTCATCTCTAAGTCCAGCATTTATTGATGAACTGCAAGCCGGGCTGTGATAGACTGGTGTGCTGGGTGGAGTTCTGACGAGAGAGAAGTCCGGATGTGGAAAATGGAGGCCCCTCATGGCGGAGTGGGGGCCGCTCTGGCTTGTTGCAAGGCTCTGCTGGGGTGGCGGGCCAGGGCTAGAACCCGCCATACCTCCCTGGGCGCATCGTGAGTGGCTGCTGGGCACAGGGAGAGCAAGTAGCAGCTCTGCCCCATGTCTGTGAGTCTCTCACTCTGGGAAGTGATGATTTAAATTCAGAAAGGGAAGAAGGATGTGGGAAGCACTAACAGAGTAAAGGATTTGGGGCCACCTTCAGAGCAACCGTGGACTGTTTGATTCAGAAAGTCACTAAAACCGTTGCAGGTGAAATATTGTTATTGCCTCCATTTAATTTTAAAGTGCACCCACAAGTGACGCACAATTTTAGGAAGAACAATCCGACGGATCTCACCCAGAACATTGTGTCCCACAGTTGGTGACATTTAGCACCACCAACAGTGGGACAAACCAACAGCCCCCCCCCCCAACAGGATGCCAACATCCTCTGCGACATTCCAGTCAGCGATGCTCAGGCTATCTCTTAGCGGGAGAAAGCAACTAGACACTCACAGGAGAAGACGCGTTAGTGGCTCTTGCAAGATCTGTTGTCATTAATGGCAAAGTTTAAAGCACTCTTCGAGGATGAACTCAACTGAAGGCAAGGTCCCTGGCTGAACCCTGGATCGTTCTAGGTACAGCAGGTATCACTGCAGCAAGCGTCCAGGTTGAGTAAACCCAATCATTCTATAGGAGCATCAATGCCAAATCTGGAGTGCCTCGGTCACACTGTGGCTGAGGAGACCCTCACTCCTGAGTGAGACCTGCTGTGACCGAGGAGACCCTCACCCCTGAGTGAGACCTGCCGTGACCAGGAGACGAGACCTGCCGTGACAGGAGACCCCTCACCCTGAGTGAGACCTGCTGTGACCGAGGAGACCCTCACCCATGAGTGAGACCTGCTGTGACTGAGGAGATCCTCACCCCTGAGTGAGACCTGCCGTGACCGAGGAGACCCTCACCCCTGAGTGAGACCTGCCGTGACTGAGGAGACCCTCACCCCTGAGTGAGACCTGCCGTGACCGAGGAGACCCTCACCCCTGAGTGATACCTCACTCAGGCAGGTCTCACTCAGCAATGACAAAAACAAGAGGAACTAAGGACATTATAGGAAGAAAAACAATTATGATGAATACTGGTACATGGTTCTATAGAAATTTCCATGTTAGTTGTTTTTCTTTGTTCGTCACCAAATACTGTGAAGCAGAGCATGAAAATGTTGAGTGGTGGTAGGACAAAGTATCAGTATCTTGTACCATGAACTTGATCACAATCTTCTTAAGAGTTTCACCAATTTGTACAAGTCCCAAGTCTTATTTATTACATCATAAAGTCAAAAAACCACTAATTACTAATATATTTCTAAGTAAAATTAAAAACAAATATTCAGTATTGATTATATGTCTTATATTATCTTTCTAAACTTCTACTTCCTGAGACAATTATTGGAAATGGACACCCGATGTTATTTTTCAGTATCTACATCCAAGTGCATTTTTTAATTTTGAAACTAGCCTTGAGATTATTAGAGAGATTATATAACTCAATTTTTCAACAAAGTATGAGGAAAATTTGTCTTGTCACCATGAGTTAACATCTTATGAGATTTTCTTAGATACAAAATTTATGTATATGAATAATGAGTATAATTACAGTATTGGTATCAGTTAAAACATGATATTCAGAAATTTTATTTGTAAATACCAAGTGATATGTGTAATAAAGGTGCAATAAAGTAATAAATTGATAAATGCATACTCTGAAAATTGAAATGAGTTGATAGCCATGTAGCTCAAGTAGACGGAAGGACTCAGGGCAGTCATGCTAGGCAGATATATGAATAATGACATAGAACCATGTTTAAGACAACAGTGGGAAGAAGAGTAAATGCTTAAAGTTATAGGGTCAGGAGCAATACTATAGAGGGTCTGGCTTTTGCCTTGCACATGGTTGACCCTCATTTCAATCTTATCCTACAAACTCATTGATCTAGTCCTGAAGGGAATAAATAAAACACTCATTTAAATGAATGTTCAAATAGAAATCAGGAGGTCAAGCAACAAAAAAGTTATAAAGCAGAAAAAAAATTCTAATTGGTCAGGGACATCAAAGATTTGCAAACATTTCCAAGAAAACAAGCCACAGTAACAGCATTAGAAAATATGCTGTTGGGAACTGTCAAAATCACCAGGGGAACTGAGAGACAAGTCTATTGGTTCATGTTTTCTCAGGGAAGCTTTTTTAAATTATATTTTGAAATCAAGATAGAAATATTGTTTCTTTATTTTCCCCTACCCTCACATCATGTTGAAATTGGTGCGGAATAAGCAATGGAGAATATTCCCTCCCTCATCAACACAAGATATTCTTCATTTTCCTCTTAGATGTAGAAGTAAGACTTGGGGAAAACTCATTCGTTGGCCAGTCTCTGGGCGGATATTTATCCATTAAGAGTAGATGTTTGCCATCAGCAGAATTTTCAAGAGATTGACACTGAGTAAGATGTATAATTTGTTAATATTTTTGCATTTTCAGGAACTATTTCAAGTTGTTGTATAGCATTTCAAACACTGGATGACATGTGTCATACTACTGAATTTAATAGGATAACTTACCTTTTTGCACTTGAGCTAGTCACACACCTTTCTAGCTGTAGATTTTCTTATTTGAATTATATTTGCAAGTTCTAAAGATTTAGCAGTACAAATTTTGAGTTTTGATGTTAAATATATCATATAGTATTTTATGAAAAGTTCTATTTAGTTTTTAAGATGTAATATAAGAGACTGAGCAGCCATTCATTAAAAAAACACTTTTAATTTTTATAAGTCATTTGATATCGCAAATAACTTTATAATTTTGCTCACTTGGGTAGATGTCTTTAAATGCAGGAGATCTGTGATGCTTTTATGTTAGCAGTAGTAGTTCTAGCTCACTCTTTAGGAACTCAATCAACAAGGAAACTTGAAGATTTTGATTCGCCTGATAAATAACTGACCTATTCTGAAAACTACCATATGGATGTTAAGTAATTTTATTGTGGTAACATAGTTTAAAATCATATTTATGTTATTTATTGATACTTTCAAAGTTTCCTTATCTCCCTATATCACTGTAAATAGCAACATCCCTGATCCCACCAAACCATATGGAGAAAAGCTTACACTACTATTCAGTGAAAACTCATTTATAATATCAGCTCTCAACAAAATGAAGACTGAAAGAACTTACATAAACACTGTAAAAGACACATGCAATGAAACCACAGGCAACACTAAACTTAATGGGGAAAACGGAAAGGTTTTCTCTGAGCCTCTGCACCAGACCAGTATGACTACTATCAAACTATCATTTAGCATTGTATTGAAGTCTAAACCAGAGCAATAAGCAATACAGAGAAATTAGAGAGTATCAAAGTAGTAAAGATGTTCAACTGTCACTATTTACAGATGACTTGATACTGTACATTAAAAACCCGATAGACTTCATTTAAACTATTTATACAGAATTACTACACAGTAAAATAATAGGATGAAAAGAAATGTACAGATATTTGTTGCATTCTTATTGTAAAAATGTAGAGAGAAATAAATTACAAGCAATAGTTTTGTTCATGACCATGTGAAAAACAAGGCATGTACCTAGAAATCAGTAGAATATCATCTGCAATTCATTCTAGCAAAGATAAGAGCTAGCAATATATAAGGTATTTTGCAATCTTTTCACCTGTGGATTTGCCTCAATAAAGAAATTGATTGTAGCTAGCTTACACTATTTAATAATAATTTTCCCTGTACATTTTCTTAATATCTCACACTATCACTTACATAATATTCTCATTTTGCATTTCACCGATTGCAGAAATATGGAGGATTATTTTTCCATATTATTAATTTTTTATTTATTTGCTTTTATGGGTCACACCTGGCAATGCTCAGGGGTTTCTCCTGGCTCTGCACTCAGGAATTACTCCTGGCGGTGCTCAGGGAACATATGGGATGCCTGGATCGAACCCCTGGCCGGCACAGGCCGGCCGCATGCAAAGGCAAATGCCCTACCCACTGGACTATCGCTCCGCCTGTTTTTTCATATTTTAAAAGTGAATTATACTATGAATTCCTATGATAATAAAGTTGTCAGATAATTCTTATTCTTATATTGCAGAATCAATATACCTACTGTGATAGCTCTGAGATTTTTCTGAAAAAAATGCAAAACCGAAGTTTTGTAAGTGAATTTGTCCTCCTGGGGATTTCACAGAATCCAGATGTTCAGAAAATATTATTTGTTTTATTTCTATTTGTCTACATTGCAACGGTCAGTGGCAACCTGCTGATTGTGGTGACCATCATTAACAGCCCAGCACTCGTGGGCTCCCCAATGTACTTCTTCCTGGCTTTCCTGTCCTCCCTGGATGTGTGTATCTCCTCTGTCACTGCCCCTAAGATCATTGCTGACCTTCTCTCTAAGAAGAAAACCATCTCTTTTGGAGGCTGTATGGTACAGATTTTTTGTATACACCTCTTTGGTGGGGTAGAGGTAATTATCCTCACAGCCATGGCCTTTGACAGGTATGTGGCCATCTGCAAGCCCTTGCATTATTCTTCAATCATGAACTCAAGGCTCTGTGGCATTCTCATGGTAGTAGCCTGGATAGGAGGCTTTCTGCATTCCATTATACAAATTGTCTTTGCTTTCCAACTGACTCTGTGTGGCCCTAATGTTATCAATCATTTCATGTGTGACTTGTATCCATTGTTGAAGCTTGCCTGTGCTGACACTTACATCTTTGGCTTTTTGGTGCCTGCCAACAGTGGCTTCTTTTGCATCCCTAATCTTCTCTATGTTGCTTGTGTCCTATGGAGTCATCTTGTTCTCCCTCAGAAACCACAGCACTGAAGGACAGAGGAAAGCCCTCTCCACCTGTGGAGCTCATGTTGCTGTTGTGGTTTTGTTCTTTGTCCCATGTATATTTGAGTATGCGGCCTCCATTTGTTTTTAGCTTTGACAAAATGGTGGAGATATTTTACACCATGCTAACTCCTCTGTTGAATCCTTTAATTTATACTTTCAGAAATAAGGAAGTAAAGAATGCCATAAGCAAATTATGGAATATGTTGTTGGTAACATCTAAAAAATGGGGCTAGTCATTGTTGGTTGAGCTGCTTAATACTGAATATCACCTTCAAATCTCTTAATGTGTTCGGTTGATTCTGGGAAGAATGGGGATGGGATCCAGGTCATTTCTTTTTTCTTTCTTCTCTGGGGTTCCTGGATAGGCAGGAGAAAAGTGTGAGTTGCCTTTGACTAGGAAGGGTGGGGACTGGGATGATGAAGAACTACCAATATCAAATATTTGTGTATAGGGATGACTGCTTATTTTTGGTTTCATTCATGTTTTATGAATGTACAAGTCTTTGTTTCTCCTTCGCCCTATGAATAGTTACAGTGAGTCATAATATATGCACTTCTAGATGCTGAAAGAAAACTCAGATATCTCTAAAAATTACTTTTCTAATACAGTGGAGATAATTATACACCCTGATAGTAAAGCTCACCTTGTAAAATATAGAAGCCAGTTGAAAATGTCTTTTTTGTGTTTATCTCTCCCTCATTTCTGGAGCTGAGACCACTCCACATTTCCTAAGCTCTGCATACATGCCTATTTTGAATACTAAAGTAGATTGATACAACACTTATGAAGAGGAGAAAAGATCATTGAAGTTTAGTACTTCAACATTTAAAATAGAGATCTCAAATCCTCTTGGACAAAAGTTTTATGTGTATGGATTATTTGAAAGAGGATAAAAATAATGCCAAAAATGCAAAAAAAAAGCTTAATAAACAACATTCATAGAAAAACTAGCAAAATATTTTTACTTATGATTATGTAGGTTTCCTAATAAGCATTTTGTAAACCTTATATGTAGGTGAAGAGTTGAATTGTTCCAAAATGAGAATCCAATATCATAAAAAAATAATAATGAATTGAAATAGCACATCAAATCTTGTTTTTCCTGTCATGACTTTTAAAGAAACCTGTGAGGAAAGATAAAATATTTATGAATAGGTAAATAAACTTATGTTTCTTTAGGTTACTAGACTATTTTCAGAGAGATTTTATATTTAATAATATATTGGGGGAGTTTTCAATTTGCTTAAAATTTTCATGCTGTGTCTTCAAAATGTTCACACTCAATGTGTAATTTACAACATAATTTACACTGAATCCATCTTCTAAATGTTCATATGGAACATTCGCCCTATAAATAGTTATGGTGAGTCGGAATTATACACATTCCTTAGACCCAGAAAAAATCTCAATAGTCTCTAAAAGGCACTAATTCTAATATAGTGGAAGTAATTAAGGCCCCATGATATTGAGGTTTACTTTGTAAAACATCGAGGTCTCCCTTTTAATTATTTTTTACAAAAAAATGTTGTTCTTTGATGACATTTCTAAATAATATATAAAATTAGGTTTACTATTTATACCCTGGGTTTTTAAGACCCTCCTTAAATCATTTGGTACTCAAGAAATCCACACTTTAATTTTTTTTGCCTAATAAACAATGAAGACATAAAAAACATATTCATTGACCTTTTATAATCAGGAAAATTCAAATTAATTCGTCACTGAGCTATCTCCTCACAATCATGAGAATGGCAGTCCCCTAACAGTTATGAACAACTTAAAATGGTACAGATATGAAGGGAAAGAGACGCACTGTTGGGAATGTTGTCTGTCTGGTTCAGCCCCTGTGAAAAATGATATGACTATTTAAAAAAACCAAAATGGAAAATACTCCCACTATCCAAAACTATTCTTGCTATATATATATATATATATATATATATATATATATACCTATATATATGTAAGCATATATATATTATATATGTAAGCATATTATTACCTATATTCATTGCAGTAATAGTCAGAAAAAGAAATATCTCAGGTTTACAAAGACAGAGTGTTGATAATGATTTGCTGTCCATACAAACATTTGAATACTACACAGTCAAAAGAATGATGACATCATGTAATTCACTGAATCACAGATGAATGCAAGATCACATGTTTAAATAAAGTGAGTCAGAAGGACAAGGACAAATAGCACCAGATCTCACTAATCTGTGGAATGTAGAATAACATGTATAGGGAATGGAAGGTATCAAAGGTTGACAAACCATTGGCCCTCCATTGCATAAACGAAAGTGTCAGGGAGGGAAACATTATAGGAGAGATGTGAGAAATGGTGATTGGTAATTAACATCGCCATAGCAGGAAGACAAGGAGTCTTGGGCTCATGTATGGTAAAAAGGAAGGCATCTATATATGCCAAATTCACTAGACCCAACACTACTTTTAAGAATGGGACCCAAGGGGCCAGCAACAGCATAGCGGGTAGGATGTTAGCTTTGTGCGCAACTGACGGGGTTTGATTCCCTGGCATCCCATATGGTGTCCTGAGCACCACCAGGAGTAATTCTTGAGTGCAGAGCCAGGAGTAACCCCTGAGCATTGCTGGGTGTGAATCCCCAAAATAAATAATAATGGGACCCAAACTACAAAAAATTGAATGAAAGAGTGTGTCTATTATAAAGAGTTTGGAAGGAACTTGGGGTTATTGATGGAGGGATGTGATCTTGGTGATGGGGTTGGAGTTTGGAACATACATAGTTAAACTTTATTGTCGACAACTCTCTAAGTTGGTGTCAAAATTAAAAACAAATACCTTGAACCTGCATCAAAGATATGATCATAGCACAAATGGGGTTGAAATGAACTACTAAGCAAATACTTTCTTTTATAAATTTAGTATTTTTTAAATAGGCATACTGAAGGTCCTAATATTTGCCATGTCACCATGTCAGGTGATCTGCTGGCATAAAAGCTTTCAATGTCTTTTGCTATTTCTTTGATTTGTTTGTTTTGGGGGCCACACTTGGCAAATGCTCAGGGGTTATTTCTGGCTCTGAACTTAGGAATTATTTCTGGTGGAGTTTGGGAGACTGTGAGGGATGCTGAGGATCAAACAGGGTCAGCTTCATGCAAGCAAACAAGCCCCCCCTCCACCTGCTGTACTATGTCTCTGGTCCTAGGAAGCTTTCGATTTCTAATGCAGTTCTGGAAATGTTCATACCACCACCTCTGGTTAGATGGGAAAAATTGAAGCTATATGAGGAAAATATGTTTCCATTGAAAAAAAATAATTTGAATCCAGGAGCCTCACTATATTTTCTCTGCTTTTAAGGGTTAACTTAAAAGTAAACTGAGCTCTTTCATAAATATAAAATCTAATTCTGAGAAAGAAGAAACTTGGTTCTTGATATTATGGTCAATTCCTACCATTAAGGAATCTAAGATTTAAGCATAGATCAGAGATAAACTTAGGAAGGTAGATATTCTCAGTTAAAATTATAGCCTTCCCATTTCCAACTGATTAGCTTCTATAGTCTTAGCAAATATAGATAGATAGATAGATAGATAGATAGATGATAAATAGATAGATAGATGATAGATAGATGATAGATTGATTGATAGATTGATATAGATAGATAGATAGATAGATAGATAGATAGATAGATAGATAGATAGATAGATAGATAGATAGATAGATAGATAGATAGATAGATAGATAGATAGATATAGATAGATAGATAGATAGATAGATAGATAGATAGATAGATAGATAGATAGATAGATAGATAGTTACTGCCAGCTCTCCCTGTGCTCAGCTGATCATGAGGCACCTGGTAGGGATGGTGAGTTCTAGCCCTGGCCCGCCATTCCAATAGAGACTTGCCAGAAGCAAAAGGAACTGCCACACCATGAGGCCTTTCATTTTCAACATCTGGACTCCACAGCTCATCAGAGCTCCACCCAAGAGAAAAGTCAATCTCTCCCATTGTGGTTCATCTCTAAATGCATGAGATCAGAGCCTACTACTGAGAGTATATCCTCTGTACGGCAGAGCCTGGCAAGCTACCTATGTCATATTTGATATGCCAAAAACCAGTAACAATTATAGGCTTCATTCCCATGATCTGAAGCAATGGTCTGAGGCTCTTCATATTCCTGGGCAAGCATATGCCATTGGGCTATACTAGCACCCAAGAGGGCATATGGAGATGTTACTGGTGCCCACTCGCTCGAGCAAATCGATGAACAATGGAAGACAAGTGATACAAGTGATATATATATATGATTATATAGAACATATATACAGATATATGTAGCTATATATCTATATATAGATAAATATAGCAATGACAAACAAATAATTGCAGTACTTATGATATAAATAATCTATATACATATCTATACATATATATCTATACATATGTGTATATATCTATAAATAATCCATATATATCTATATATAGATATATAGAAATATATTTATATATCTATATGATTATATAAATCATATGTTATAGATATATAGAGATATATTTATATATATGTCTATATATCTCTATATAGTTATATATCTCTATATATCTATATATAGTTATATATATCTATATAGAGATATATATTAATGAGAAACATAAATAATCGCAGTGATGCAGTCCCACAATGAATTATTTCAAAAATAAAAAAATATGAAATTCTGATCTAGAAAACAAAACTTAGATTATGTATTAGAAATTTCAGTATTTTTCCTGCAAGGACTATATATTTTACCCAAAAAAGGCCAGTGTTTTATTCTTGATTGGAATGAAAGCATGTTCAAATAAAAATATAGGCACAATATTTTTAAATGAAGAGCATACAGGAGAAAGAAAATTGCCTAATTATTTAGTTACATAAAAGTTTAAAAAGTTACCAGAAGTTGAAAACCATGTTTTTGGAAATGTCCACATCTCCAAGAGAAAGAAAATAGATTCTATAGGTCCATAAATTTACAGGGAAACTTCCGTGAATTACATTTGGAAATTCAGGAGGTAATTTGATTTTTTCTTACCCACTCCAAATCATTTTGAGGCATTGCTGCATGAACAATGGGAACACTACTTTGTCAGCCAGAGATGGTCTTTATCTTCTGCAGAGAAATAGCCCTAGGACATGGGTACAACTTCGTCTTGTTGAATCAGTCTCTTATGGATATTTATACACAGAGAGTAGGAATTTGTCAACACCAGAGATTTTCAGAGACTGACGCATGAGGAGATCTATAATTTGTATTTTTTGTGATTTCAGGAAAGACTGAAAATTGTGATGTAGCAATTAAAACTATGGATGTTGTATCCCATGCTTCTGAACTGAGTAGAATCACAGGCCTGCCATTTAACTGTATAAGAGAACTAGTCACGGCACATAACTTTTCTGGCTTTAGATGATGTTTTTTAATTTGTATGATATTCAAGAAGTACTCCTGTTGGTGCTCAAGGGACGATTTGGGATGATGCTGGCCCAGGCGCCGGACCGCAGCCCGCGCAAACGCCCCCCCCCGCCGACCACCCCAGCCCCAACATTTTTGTCTTGTTTTAAAAAAAACAGCTCCGCCCGGTTCAACCAATCAATGCTTTATTTGGAGGGGTTTAAAGAGTGTTTAAAAGGTTCTGCCCCGCTACAAGCCTGGCAAGCCCCCGTATTTTTTATGTTTAAATTATATTAGGTTTCATGACTAATATAATGGTTTTTTTCTCTTTATGTCCCCTTTCCCGCGGCCCCGCGCTCCCCCGCCATTCCCGACAGACATTGTTTGTTGGTTTTTGCTTCCAAAAAAGAAAAAGGGGGAGGTGGGGGTGGTGATGATATTTACAAGTTCAGGGTGTTTGTAAGCACAAATTAAATAACATATCTGTGTTAAGAGAATAGCATCTGGTTATTATAAACACGCTGTGATGTTTGGTCTAGGAAGACAAGCATTTTGGGAGTGTGGCGCTAATGACTTGCTCCCCATCCTGTCCTAGAGGTGCTGAGACGTGGCCTCTTCCCGCTGGTGTCTGAGTGCCCCGCCCTGGCCAGAGAGGCGTTCATCCATCAGGGGTATCTGACCAGAGAGGACGTTTGCTGCCTGACCTTATTGTAGCCACTGGAGCAGCAGCCACAGGGATCCCGAGACAAGTGGGCGAGTGGACAGCATTGCTCAAAGGCTATGAGGAGCTCCCAGAAACTGTGGCCAGTGGGAGTGGACACTGCTCCTGCCATCTCCCACTCCATCTCATGCGAAGTACTGGGGTGATGCTGGACCAGCTCCTGGGAACTGACCCAATGCACCCTTAGAGACCTGAAAGGCAGAGAGAAGGGTTTGGCTGCCCCAATAACTGACGCCTCTGCCAGTGCTGGGGCCAGGGCTGTGGCCTTCTTGGGCCGGAGCTCAGCCCAGGGCACACTGTGTGGGGTTTCTGTGCCTTCCCATCTTTCAATGTGGCATTAGACATATTAGCCAGCATCCACTGTTCAAACTTAGTGTGATCCTGAAGGTTAGGGGTCCTGTCCACATAACCCCCCTCCACCTCTTACACACACACACACACACACACACACACACACACACACCACTGACCGATTTTAACATTCTAATGGGCAATTGCTAGCTGGAGCAGAAATAAAAGAGGTCATTGGTATCTCTTGAGTTAACCACTGTTAGAAATGAAACATACCCATACTTTGTCTTAGCTCTCCATCAGTACTTACTTTGTTTTTTCTAATGCTTTCATTTATCATGAATGACAAAGTGTCTTTTCATTCAGTTTTTTTAGATTTTAGAGGCTAGATAAAGAATACTAATTAAGGGCTATTGAGAGTTAAGTACTATAATGGCTTATAAAGTATTGGTATAAAATATACCATCCAGTATTTCACTAAAACTCCTATTGACTTAAAAAGTGACTGCATTCTAAAAGAGTCCTTAATTTAAAATGACAAGACCACTTTATATTATATCTGTAATCGATATTACAAAGAGTTGATATTTCTACCTCCTATTGATCAGATATAGTTCAATGTACAGAGTCTGAGATTCTTTGTTGTCTGCCCTTTTAATTTTTTTAATTTGTAGTAGTTTTGTCTATCTCCTAAATGTTTGAGAAACTCACTTAAAAGCAGAGACTTTTTACCGTTTTTGGGATTCATGTGTTGAAAGTTACATTAAAAATTAATCAATGAAACATATATACTTTGGAATAAAAATAAGATAAAAATTACACAAAATATACTTTATTAGTAATTAAATAGATACATATCATAATTTGACTTCTATAGTTTGGGTCCCAGCATCTTTGGTCTGTGCTGGCTCCAGTTAAAGTTCTTATCAAGCCTTAGAGCCTGTGCTCACTGGGTGAGTCTTGACAAATTTAGGGCTATTTAGCTCTTACTTTCCAGAAATTCCATTGCCATGGAGTGACTTTGCTCTCAACCTGCCTGCCTCAGAGCCAACACACTGAAAATGACACACCCAAGTGCAACCACCAACTTTAGAAACTGCCTATCAAGGTAGCAGGCTGGAGGTTAGGTAGGAGAGGGTAACCTGGAGGAAGACACAGATGGTGGGTCGATGCGGGGAATGCAGTATGTCTAAAACTCCACTAGCAATAACTTTGTAAATCATGGTGAATTTGGAGAAGTTGTATTTAATGTCCCAAGACCCATTCTTGTGTTTTTTCTCTTCTGAGAAGCTCACATACTCTCTTGAGTACACATCTCAATGCATCTTCCCTTACACTTCTATAAATAAATTTCTGTAAGGAAACTTATTTTACTTCAGAATAAGATGAATATCTTTTACAAATTATTGGAGGCTGTTACTTATCAGTAATTGTGGTGCATATGTAGTATATATTGTATCAATATACTTAATAATATATCTGTAAGATAGAATATAGCATAGCATTTCAGTCTCAGAACTGGCATATGGCATATTTATTTCAAAGATATTTCATTTAAAAAAATCTTGCAGGGAAGTCTTAGCCTATACTGAAAACTTATGGGATGATCATATTCCTACATATTAAAAACTTCTCCCCAAACTTAGAGAACCTGATACAACACCATTTCGAGAGGTCGACTATGAGTACAATTCTTGACAAAAACTCTACAGCTCATGAAAACTGTGAGAAAGTAGGAATGACCAGGTTATGATTTAATGTTGAGGCATGCCCAGGTACAGGCCCAGTACGGTTAGACCATGGAAGGTCAATGAAAGGAGTTTTAAGACCAGTCCCAACTTCTACCCCCCTTGGCAATCATTCTAGCAGCAGACTCTAACCTAATTAGAAATCCCCACAGGAGACGGCTTGGGGTACACTCTATAAAAGCCAAATTGAACAAAGGAGGAACCCACATATGCTTCCTGAATACATGCTGCTTGTGTCCATGTGGTTAAACAAATGAGGTGCCAGAGTACGTGTGTCGCCGGCATCTCCCATCTTGAGATGTGTACTAGGCTCTGCCTGTCTTTGGAGGCCCATATTCTCACTTGAACATGTTACTGATGCTCACCCTCTTTCCATTCCTTTAAAACCTCAAAATAAAAATATGTTTTTACTTTACTGCTCTTCGACTCCTAAAAATTCTTTTCTGTGAGAAAGGTAAAAAAATCTGAAAAACTTGGGTAAGACTTAGACAGGTTTCTTTTTTTTGTAAAGAACAATTCTTCACTCCAGTTCAAGTCTGCAGTTATATCAAGAAACCGGGTGGTGAGGATTAATTCCCTTGTAGGGCAGAACAAGTGGACATCAGGTATGGCTTGACAGCTACCTAATGGGGCTAGCCTGACTCAGGTCTGTGTTCATCAGAAACTTTATCATTCTTAGGCTTCTGGGGATGGTAGAGTTGAATCTGGATAAAATGGCTTTCTCTCTCTGTACTTCACCTCACAAAAATCACCCCAGGGAGCCAAATACTTCAATGTCTCAGTAAACCAAGTAATGTGAAACAAGTTTAAAAGTGATTGTATGCAGGGGAGAAGGTCAAAGATGAGGGAATAAGAATTGTGGAAGGAACAGCAATAACTGCAATAAGATGACAGTGGGGATTTCTAAGTGAAGCAGAGATGTCCTTTGACATTCTGGAACTAATGTCATTTAAAATACACCTTTGGAAATACAGGTGGGAAAATATCAGAAAACTTGGTGGCTTTTTAGAGAGATGGTATCTAAAAAGTGAGGTGATATCTAAAAAGTTGGTTGAAACAGATCACTTGTTCACTTGATCACTTGAATCCCGTTATTCATCGATTTGCTCGAGCAGGCGCCAGTAACATTTCCATTGGACCCTATCACGTGCCAATGTAGCCCAATGACATCTGGTTGATTCAGGAATATGAAGAGCCTCAAACCGTTCCTTCAGGGTCTTGACAAGGAAGTCTGACCATCTTGTAGGTGGGCGGCCACGTGATCTTTTTGACATCCCGTGGGATCCAGTCAGTAACAGCTCTAGTCCAGAGGTTGTCTCCAAATCGCATTACATGTTCAGCCCATCTGATTTTCGATGCCTTGGCAAATGAGACAGCGTCCCTGATTCTGGAATAGTGACGGAGGTCAGAACTCCGGATTCCTTCTCTCACTTGAGTGAGGCATGATATTCCAAGCATAGCTCTTTCGATCCTCTCTGGGAGACCCGAACAGCATTCTCATCCTGCTTTCCTAGGGCCCAGGTCTCTGAGGCGTATGTTAATGCAGGGAGAATGTTGGAGTCGAAGAGATGTGCCCGGAGCCGGAGGTTCTTTGTCCTTTTAGCTGTTTCTTCGATGCCTTTGAAGGCATTCCATGCCTCTCTCTTCCTCCTGCACAGCTCAGGTTTTAGGTCGTTCATCATGTTGACTTCTCGACCTAGGTACACATAACTGCTGCATTCAGGGATGTTTGTTCCATTGAGAGTGAATGGGGCGTCTGGAACTAGTTCATTTTTCATAAACATAGTTTTCTTTAGATTCAGCTATAGACCTATCCTTCCACATTCTCGGGTCGAAGTCAGCCACCTTTTGTGCCGCAATGATCCAAATTGGGGGCAAACATTAAAAATAGAAGGAAAAAGATTATGCAGAAACCATCAGGTAGGGAATCCTAAAGTGAAGGGAAGTCAGGGTCCAGGGAAGGGTAAACAACGGGATATCCAACAAGGTGAGATGGAAAATATAGGGGCATGTTCATGGAAGGCTGATTTTTTTTCAGTCTCAAGTCAACAAGGAACACAAAGTTTGAATTCAATCAGGACAATAAAAAATTCAAGTTCTTGAGAAAAACTTTGTATGTAACTTTCATTTAACTCTTTTTTTTCTTTTTGTTTTGGGTCCGGATCTTTTTGTTAGTGGTGCCCAGGGCTTGCTCCTGACTCTGTACTCCAGATTTACTCCTGACAGTGCTCAGGAGACCATGTTTTTTCTCAGGGGTCGACCTGGTTGACCAGTGTGGAAGGCAGATCCCCTTTTCACTGTACTAAATCCCCACCATATTTAATCTTTTTAAATCACTTATGAGGAAATAATAGTCTTGTTATCTCATGCACACCAAAATCATCAAGAATTTTAGTAATACTCTATTAAAGTCCCCAGGAAACATATAGTAAAATATTGGGCAATGCAGTGATTAGGCTAACTTCTTCCTGAGACAATTATTGAAATGGACACTCGCTATTAATTTTCAGTTTCCACATCCAATTACATTTTTAATTTTGAAACTAACCTTGAGATGATTAGACAAATTATATAACTCAATTTATCCACAAAGTATGTGGAAAAATTTATCTTGTCATCATGAGTTAACATATTATGAGATTTTTCTTAGATATAAAATTAATGTATATGTATAATGACTATAATTACAGTATTGGTATCAGTTAAAACCTACCAAGCAACCATGATATTCAGAAATTTTATTTGTAAATACCAAGTGATATGTGTAATAAAAGTGCAATAAAGTCTTAAATTGATAAATGCATACTCTGAAAATTGAAATGAGTTGATGGCCATGTAGCTCAAGTAGACTGGTAGGATTCAGGGCAGTAATGCTAGGTAGACACATGAATAATAACGTAGAACCATGCTTAAGTACACCAGTGGGAAGAAGACTAAATGCTTAAAGCTTTAGGGTTGGGAGCAGTACTATAGAGGGTCTGACTTTTTGCCTTGCACATGTTTCACCCTCATTTCAATATTATCCTACAAACTCATTGATCTAGTCCTGAAGGGTATAAACAGAACACTAATGAATATTCAAATAGAAATCAGGAGGAGTTCAGGCAACAAAAAGTTCTAAAAATTCTAATTGATCAGGGACATCAAAGATTTGCAAACATTTCCAAGAAAACAAGCCACAGGTAACAGCATTAGAAAATATGCTGTTGGGAACTGTCAAAATACCAGGGGACCTGAGAAACAAGTCTATTGGTTCATGTTTTCTCAGGGAAGCCTTTTAAATTATATTTTGAAATCAAATTAGAAATATTGTTTTTTATCCCCCCCACCCTCACATCATGTTGAAATTGGTGTTGAATAAGCAATGGAGAATATTCCCTCCCTCATCAACACAAGATGTTCTTCATTTTCCTCTTAGATGTAGAAGTAAGACTTGGGGAAAACTCATTCGTTGGCCAGTCTCTGGATGGATATTTATCCATTAAGAGTAGAAGCTTGCCATCAGCAGAATTTTTAAGAGATTGACACTGGGTAAGATGTATAATTTGTTTATATTTTTGCATTTTCAGGAAATATTTCAAGTTGTTGTATAGCATTTAAAACACTGGATGACGTATGTCAATATTCTGAATTTAATCGGATAACTTACCTTTATGTACTTGAGCTAGTTACAAATCTTTCTAGCTGTAGATTTTTCTTATTTGAATTATATTTGCAAGTTCTAAAGATTTAGCCATACAAATTTTGAGTATTGATGTCAAATATACCATATAGTATTTTATGAAAAGTCCTATTTAGTTTTTAAGTGATAATATAAGACACTGAGCAGCCATTCAATTAAAAACACTAAAAAAAAATAAATTTTATAAGTGCATTTGATATCACAAATAACTATATTTTTGCTCACATGGTCATATGTCTTTGAATGCAAGAGATCTGAGGTGATTTTGTGTTAGCAGTAGTAGTTCTAGCTCACTCTTTATAGGAACTCAACAAGGAAACTTGAAGATTTTTATTGGCTTGATAAATAACTTGTCCTCCTATCTGAAAACTACCATATGGATATTAGTTTTATTGTGACAACTTAGTTTAAAATCATATCTGTGTTATTTATTGATACTTTGAAAGTTTCCTTATCTCCCTATCACCATATATAGCAACGTCCCTCCTCACCAAACCATGTGGAGAAAAGCTTAATTACTATTCAGTGAAAACTCATTTAAAATAACAGGTCTCAACAAAATGAAGACTGAAAGAACTTATATCATAAAGGACATATACTATGAAACCATAGGCAACACTAAACTTAATGGGGAAAACGGAAAGGTTTTCTATGAGCCAGACCAGTATGTCTACTATCAAACTATCATTTAGCATTGTATTGGAAGTCTAAACCAGACCAATAAGCATTACAGAGAAATTAGAGAGTTTCAAAGTAGTAAAGATGTTCAACTGTCACTATTTACAGAAGACTTGATACTGTACATGAAAACCCTAGATACTTCATTTAAAATATCTAACTATACAGTAAAATCATAGAATGCAAAGAAATGTACAGATATTTGTTTTATACTTGTATATAAAAATGTAGAATAGAAAGTAATTACAAGCAATAATTTTGTTCACAACCATGTGAGAAATAAAGCATGTACTTAGAAATCAGCAGAAACTCATCTGCAATTCATTCCAACAAAGATCAGAACTGGCAATATATAAAGGTATTATGCAATCTTTTCACCTGTGGATTTACCTCAATAAAGAAATTGATTATAGCCAGCTTATCTTATTTAAATACAATTTTTCCTATACATTTTTCTTGATATCTCACACTTTCACTTACTTAAAATTCTCATTTTACATCTCATTGAGATGCAGAATATGGAGGATGACTTTTTATATTTTATAAATAAATTATACTATGAATTCCTATTATAATGAAATTGTCTGATAATTATTATTCTTATATTGCAGAATTGATATACCGACTGTGATAGCTCTGAGGTTTCTCTGGGAAAAAATGCAAAACCGAAGTTTTGTAAGTGAATTTGTCCTCCTGGGGATTTCACAGAATCCAGATGTTCAGAAAATATTATTTGTTTTATTTCTCATTGTCTACATTGCGACGGTCAGTGGCAACCTGCTGATTGTGGTGACCATCATTAACAGCCCAGCACTGGTGGGATCCCCAATGTACTTCTTCCTGGCTTTCCTGTCCTCCCTGGATGTGTGTATCTCCTCTGTCACTGCCCCTAAGATCATTGCTGACCTTCTCTCTAAGAAGAAAACCATCTCTTTTGGAGGCTGTATGGTACAGATCTTTTGTATACACCTCTTTGGTGGGGTAGAGATGATTATCCTCACAGCCATGGCCTTTGACAGGTATGTGGCCATCTGCAAGCCCTTACATTATTCTTCAATCATGAACTCAAGGCTCTGTGGCATTCTCATGGTAGTAGCCTGGATAGGAGGCTTTCTGCATTCCATTATACAAATTGTCTTTGCCTTCCAACTGACTCTGTGTGGCCCCAATGTCATCAATCACTTCATGTGTGACTTGTACCCATTGTTGAAGCTTGCCTGTACTGACAATTACATCTTTGGCTTTTTGGTGCCTGCCAATAGTGGCTTCTTTTGCATCCTAATCTTTTCCATGTTGCTTGTGTCCTATGGAGTCATCTTGTTCTCCCTGAGAAACCAGAGCACTGAAGGACAGAGGAAAGCCCTCTCCACCTGTGGAGCTCATGTTGCTGTTGTGGTTTTGTTCTTTGTCCCATGTATATTTGAGTATGCACGGCCTCCATTTGTTTTTAGCTTTGACAAAATGGTGGAGATATTTTACACCATGCTAACTCCTCTGCTGAATCCTCTAATTTATACTTTCAGAAATAAGGAAGTAAAGAATGCCATAAGCAAATTATTCAATATGTTGATGGCAACATCTAGAAAATGGGGCTAGTCATTGCTGGGTGATATGTTTAATATTGTAAATAACCTTTAAAGCTCTTTATGTGTATAGTTGACACTGGGAAGGATGGGGTTGGGATCCAGGTAATTTCTTTTTCTTTCTTCTCTAGGGTTGGTGGATAGGCAGGAGAAAGCGTGAGTTGCCTTTGACCAGGAAGGGTGGGGACTGGGATGATAAATTACCTATACCAAGTTTTGTGTATAGGGATGATTGCTTATTTTTGGTTTCATTCATGTTTTATGAATGTACAAGTCTTTTTTTTCTTCTTGCTCTCCCCTTCACCCCATGAATAGATATGGTGAGTTGTAATTTATACACTTCTAGACTCTGAAAAAAACTCAGTTATCTCTAAAAATTACTTATTCTATTGTAGTGGAGATAATTAAGTGCCATGATAGTAAAGCTCACCTTGTAAAATATAGAGGCCAATTGAAAATGTCTTGTTTGTAATTTATATTCAATAGTTTATCTCTTATCTGTAGTTTCTCTCTCTTTCCTCTTCTCCTTCCTCCACCTTCCTTTATTCTTTCTTCCTGTACTCTCTCTTTTTGCTCCTCATCCTGCTCCCCCCTCTTCCTTTTTCCTCTCCCTCTTTTTCCTGCTGCACCTTACTGTTGGGTGACATGGCCTACTTTAAGCTCCAGCTACACTTAGCTTGCAGCCATTCCCAGCTCTGCTAAGGAGGCTTTGAATCAGCCCTGGTGCTTATAAAAGCCATCTGAAATGCTGCATTTGAATAGAGTTGTTTACCTGTGTTCATCTCTAGATAGCCCAGCCCAGGATGGGTCAGGCAGGGAAGTTGTGGCAGATTTCTATATATAAAATAACCTCCCCAGGGAGCTGCTCTCCAGAAGCCCCCACTGCATTGGCGTCATTCTTAATGCAGCAGTTGGGAGACAGACCGTTCTCCCAAACCCTTCCCTCTCCTTTTCCAGGGTTGAAGTCCGGCAAGATCCAGGTCTCCCTCATTCGTGCAGGGGGCTGCTGGCCACAGCCGCGACAACATTTAATACAGTTTTCCCGTGGATGCAAAATATTCGGGGATCTCCTACATCCCTGGCCCACCACCCGGCAGAGCCCTCACAACAAGCCAGTTGTGACGCCTCCCCCCACTCCACGGCGCCACCATTTTCCACATTTGGACTTCCCTCTGGTCAGAACTCCACCCAGCAGACCAGCCCATCATAGCCCGGATCATCGACACCCACCCTGCAGCAGTTTTTTCCTCAATCCGGCCCAGGCATGCTGGTCCAGAGACTCTCAGACATGGGGCAGAGCTGTTCCTTGCTCTCCCTGTGCCCAGCCGTTCATGAGGCAGTCGGGAGGCATGGCGGGTTCTAGCCCTGGCCCACCACCCTGGCAGAGCCTCACAACAAGCCAGGTGACCCCCCACCCCCCCACTCCACGGGCGCTGCCATTTTCCACATTTGGACTTCCCTCTCCTCAGAACTCCACCCAGCAGACCAGCCCATCACAGCCTGGCTTTGCGCGGCCGCTTGCAGCCACGCGGTTCATCAATAAATGCTTTATTTGGAGGTGTTTAAAAGAGTATGCCTACGCATGGCAAGCCTGGAAAACTGCTCGTATTGTATTATATGCCAAATACCAGTAACAATTATATTAGGTCATTCCCATGACCTAATATAATGGTTTGAGGCTCTTTATGCTCCTGTAGCAAGCTGATGCCCTTGGCTCTACTGGCATGAGACAGGGCATATGGAGATATTACTGGTGCCCGCTCTAGCAAATAGATGATGAACGGAAAGATCGTGATCTCCTACATCTGGCTGAGAGTTTCAAGTGAGTCACTTTTCACTGTTCATGATCCCGAGCCTAGAGGCATGTCTGTCTCCAAGTCTGAAGGTCCTAAATCCTGAGAAAACTTTCTAACTTCTTTTTTCTGCCCTTCCCTTTGTGGGGCGCCCTGCTTTAGGGGGAACCACTAGAGCTCCTCTGTCTCCAGGTGGTCTCCAGGAGCAATCGAAGAGGAACTCGAGTGTTGGATGACAGGGTTAGCTAGTCTGGGAGCTTTGCTGTTTTACCCACTCACAGCTTAATCTACTTAAGCCAAGGTTCATTCTAATGAGATCTCTCTTCTATGTAAACACTGCTAGAGGGTGTGGCAGTTACAGAAGTCACCTTGATTGAATAACTTCTGACTTATACATCTACTAAGACTTCTATGTTTTCTAGATTGGGCACAGCTCCTCTTTATACCCACTGCACCCAGCGTGGGACAATTAGAATTTACCAGGAGACTACCATCGTGGCTAAGTTGAGACTATAGGGAGATTATAGAAAGGATCATACTACTTTGCTCTCAAGAGTGTGATCTTATCAGTATACGGAGAACAAGATACTCAGAATCACCCTGTTGCAGATAATAAATAAGAAGGACCTTGTGGGTACCATCTAGATTGCATGAAGCCCATGAAATTAAGATGTATTACTTTATACTAGCTCTCTCTCTCTCTCTTTCTCTCCAGTGTTTTACATGAGATAATCTCAGAAGAAGGGATTGGTCCTTGGCTAACCTTTGTTTATACCTGTAATAGGGGTGTGGCACCACCCTTCTACAATCTGTTTAGCGTTCTTTGTTGACAGGACCCTCCCTGTCACAGATCAGATTACTTTGGGGACTTGAGGCCCCTTCACCTTTTTCCCCCTTCTTTTGGGAGGACTCATCTCAGGTGAGATTCTCTCTCTTTGGTGGGAGACTTGAACTCTCGTGTATAGTCTAAGTTCTGAACAGACCTGGAGCTCTTTCATTATATTGGGTTACTGTGGAAGAGACGAGATCAGGCGCGTTCAGGGTGGTATGGCCATAGATTTAGAGATGACTACAAGAGTATGCTACCCGCACAGTAGAGCCTGGCAAGCTACCCGTGTCGTATTTGATATGCCAAATACCAGTAACAGTTTTAGACCTCATGCCCATGACCTGATGGAATGGTTTGAGGCTCTTTATGTTCCTGGAGCAAACCTGTGCCACTTGGGCTCTACTAGCATGAAAAAGGACATATGGAGATGCTACTGGTGCTCACTCGAGCCAATCGATGATGAATGGGAAGACAGTGATACAGTGAAAATAACCCGGGAGAAGAGAAAAGGTCCTTTTGCCATTTTGGCTACCCTTGGCTTCTGCCTCTCTGTCCTCTCCGTTTTCTGTTGAATTTCAACACGTGGTGGCAGCCATAGTGGCCTACACTTGGCGGGGGCCTAGCTGGGACACCAGAGACCGGAGTTTTTCCCTGTTCTTGGATTTTATATTGGAACTTGTGATAGTAAAGCCTTTTAAAACTGAAAAAAAATGTCTTGTTTGCGTTCATCTCTCCCTCATTTCTGGAGCTGGAAATGAGACCCTCCACATTCCTAAGCTCTGCATATGCCTTTTTTGAATATTAAACTAGATTGATGCACTTACAAAAAGGAAGAAAAGATCATTGAAGATTAGTAATTCAACATTTAAATTAGAAACCTCAAATCCTCTTGGACAAAAGTTTTATGTGAATGGATTATTTGTGAGAGGAGGATAAAAATAATACTAAAAATGATAATTCAAAAAAATCTGTAATAAACAACATACATAGAAGACCTAGCAAAATATTTTTTACTTATGATTATGTAGATTTCCTAATAAGCATATTGTAAACCTTACATGTAGGTGAAGAGTTGAATTGTTTCCAAAATGAGAATCCAATATCGTAAAAAATAATTGAAATAGCACATAAAATCTTGTTATTCATGTCATGACTTTTAAAGAAACATGTGAGTAAAGATAAAATATTTATGAATAGGTAAATAAACTTATGTTTCTTTAGGTTACTAGACTTTTTATTCAGAGAGATTTTATATTTAATAATATACCAGGGAGTTTTCAATTTGCTAAAAAATTTCATGTTGTGTTTTTAAAATGTTTACACTCAATGTGTAATTTACAACATAATTTGCACTGAACCTATTTTCTAAATATTAATGTAGAACATTTGCCCTATGAATAGTTATGGTGAGTCTCAATTATACACATTCCCTAGACTCAGAAAAAATCTCAATCGTCTCTAAAAAGTACTTGTTGTAATATAATGGAAGTAATTAAGGCCCCATGATATTGAGGTTTACTTTGTAAAACATGCAGGTCTCCTTTTTTTTTTACAAAAAATGTTGTTCTTTGATGACTTATCTGAATAATATATAAAATTAGGTTTATTTTTTTATACCCTTGGATTTTTAAGACCCTCAGTAAATCATTTGGTCCTCAAGAACCACACACTTAAATTATTTTCCTAAGAAACAATGCAGAAGACACAGAAACATATTTATTGACCTTTTATCAGGAAAATGAAAGTTAATTCATCACTGAACTATCTCCTCACAGTCATGAGAATGACAATCCCATAACAGTTACGAACAACTTAAAATGGTACAGATATAAGGGGAAAGAGGTGCACTATTGGGAATGTTGTCTTTCTGGTTCAGCCCCTGTGGAAATTGATATGATCACTTGATTACTTGAATCCTGTTATTCATCGATTTGCTCGAGTGGGCACCAGTAATATTTCCATTTGACTCTATCATGTGCCAATGTAGCCCAATGGAATCTGGTTGCTTCAGGAATATGAAGAGCCTCAAACCGTTCCTTCAGGGTCTTGCCGAAGAAGTCTGACCAGGGGCTGGAGCACCGCCAGGAGTAATTCCTGAGTGCAGAGAGCCAGGACTAACCCCTGAGCATCGCCGGGTGTGACCCAAAAAAGCAAAAAAAAAAAAAAAAAAAGAGAAGTCTGACCATCTTGTAGGTGTGCGGCCACGTGATCTTTTGACATCCCATGGAATTCAGTTGGTAACGGCTCTAGTCCAGTGGTCATCTCCAAATCACATTACATGTGCAGCCCATCTGATTTTCGATGCCTTGGCAAATGAGACAGTGTCCATGTGGAAACTGATATATGACTGTTTAAAACGAGACAGCCCCTGTGGAAACTGATATGACTATTTAAAAACAAAAGTGGAAAATACTACTCCCAAGACCCAAAACTATTTTTTTGCAAAGTATATATGCACACCTGTGTCCATTGCAGTCATAGTCAGAAAAAGAAATATCTCAGGTTTCCAAAGACAGAGTGTTGAACTTGTTATCCATACAACCATTTGAATACTACACAGTCAAAAGAAGGATGACATCATGTAATTCACTGAATCACAGATGAATCTGGAAGATCACATGTTTGAATAAAGTGAGTCAGAAGGACAGGACAAATAGCACCAGCTCTCACTAATCTGTGGAATGTAGAATAACATGTATAGGAAACGGAAGGTATCAAAGGTTGGCAAACCATTGGCCCTCCATTGCATTAACGAAAGTGTCAGGGAGGGAAAAATTACAGGAGAGATGTGAGAAACGGTGATTGGTAATTAACATCGCCATAGCAGGAAGTCAAAGGGTCTTGGGCTCATTTATGATAAAAGGGAAGGTATCTGTATATGCCAAATCCACTAGACCCAACACTACTTTTATGAAGTGGACCCAGGGGCCAGTGCTGGAGGCAGGGCTGTGACCTTCTTGGGCCAGAGCTCGGCCCAGGGCACCTCTGAGTGGGGTTTCTGTGCCTTCCCATCTTTCACTGTTGGCATTAGACATATTAGGCAGCATCCACTGTTCAGAATTAGTGTGATCCTGAAGGTTAGGGTGCTGTCCACATGACCCCTCCACCCCCCATATACCCTGATGGACTTTTAACATACTATGGGCATTTGCTAGCTGGAGCAGAAATAGAAGATGTCACTGGCAGAGTTAACCATGGTTAGAAATGAAATATTTGCCTCACTTTGTCTTAGCTCTCCAGCATTTACTTTATTTTTCTTATGCTTTCATTTATCAGGAATTACAAAATGTGTTTTCACCCTTTTAAGTGTGTTGTTTTTAAATTATAGAGGCTAGATAAAGAATACTAATTGAGGGGTATTGAGAGTCCAGTATCTTTAAAAGCTTATAGAGTATTGGTACAAACATATATTTAGCATTTCACTAAAAGTCCTATTGACTTAAAAAAGTGACTGCATTAAAAATCAGAGTCCTTAATTTAAAATGACAACTCCACTTTATATTACATCTGTAATTGATATTGCAAATAGTTTAATATTTCTACCTCCAATTGATCAGATATGTACAGAGTCTGAGATTCTTTTTGTCTGCTATCTTTTTTTTTTAATTTGTAGTTGTTTTTCTAACTCTTAAATGAGTGAACATTCACTTAAAGCAGACACTTTTTACCTTTTTTTGGGATTCATGTGTTGAAAATTACATTAAAAATTAAATGGTGAAACATTTACTTTGGAATAAAAATAAGATAAAAATACACAAAAATATACTTTATCAGTAATTAAATTGATACACATCATAATTTGACTTCTATACTTTGGGGTCCAGCATTTTTTGGTCTGTGCTGGCTCCTGTTAAAGTGCTTATCAAGCCTTAGTTCCTGGATCCACAAGGTAAGTCTAGACAAATTTAGGGCTACTTGGCTCTGACTTCCCAGAAATTCCATTGCCATGAAAATGTATTATGTCAAAACTTCATTAGTAATAACTTTGTAAGTCATGGTGCTAAAAGTGCAATTTAAATAAATAAATGTTTGTCAAAAGAAAGAAGATGCAAGGGGTTGATCTCTAAGGAAGAATGTAATAGACACAGACTATTAGGGGGGTCCTGGTAATGATTTCCTGAGGTAATAATACAATTAAGAATAAACTACTTGATCACTTCACTTGATCACTTGGCATCCTGTTATTGGTCAATTTGCTCCAGCAGATGCCAGTAACGTTTCAAGAATAATACCACTTAGTCCCCCTAAAGCCCAAAGGCATGAGAACCAATTTTCTTGAGACGCAAATGCTGAGTTCT
Source organism: Cryptotis parvus (assembly GCA_021461705.1). Classification (NCBI taxonomy): domain Eukaryota; kingdom Metazoa; phylum Chordata; class Mammalia; order Eulipotyphla; family Soricidae; genus Cryptotis; species Cryptotis parvus. The sequence continues at coordinate 26,823 of JAJIBD010001633.1, forward strand.
TGGAAACATTGTTGCTAAAGTCCTCTTCACTAGAAAAGGAGAAGCCACTGGAGAATGTAAAAATCACAAGAATATGAAAGCACCTTTAAGAGATCAAGACTTTTACCCTGAGACCACACTCAGATTAATTTTTACATATGCAGGGGACTCCAGCTAGACAATTTGGAGAATTTGCATTTCATTTCCCAAGACCCATTTTGGTTTTATTTTTGTCCTCAGAGAAGCTCATACACCCTCTTGAGCACACATCTCTATGTATCTTACCATACACTTCTATAAATAAATTTCTGTAAGGAAACTTATTTTACATCAGGAAAAGATGAATGTCTTTTACAAATTATTTCAGGCTATTATTTTGTTATTGTAACTGCGGTGCATATGTAGTATGTATTGTATGGATATAATTAGTAATGTGTCTATAAAGATAGAACATGGGAATGCTTTTCAGTCTTAGAACTGGCATATGGCATATTTACTTAAAAGATGATTTCATTTAAAAATCTTATTTAAAAGATTTTTAAATCTTTTATTCACTTATTTTCTCATAAGTGGTTTAAAAGATTAAATACGGTGATTTAGTACAGTGAAAAGGTGATCTGCCTTCCATGCTGTCAACCAGGTTCAATCCCTGCAACAAATATGGTCTCCTGAGCACTGTCAGGAGTAAACCTTGAGTACAGAGTCATGGAAGTCTTAGCCTATGCTGAAAACTTATGTGATGATCATATTTCTATGAGTATTAAAAACTGCTCCCCAAATTTAGAGAACCTGATACAACACCATTTTGAGAGGTCGACTATGAGTAAAATTCTTGACAAAAACTCTACAGCTCATGAAAACTGTGAGAAAGAAGGAATGGCCTTTTTATGTGAGGCAAGCATCTAGATAGGAAAGGGCTCCCCATACTAATGGAATCCTTGGACTGTAAAAAACCAATAGCGCCAAGGCTATCAGGACCCACCTTGTGAGCACAGGAAATAAAACCTCATAAGACCCTTACTTGGTCTCGACCCAGAGAAGGCTGAGCTCCCAATAGAGAGAACTTTCATCATGATACAGCAGGTGCTAAGGTGGAAAGCGCCAGATCACAGGTAGCTAATCACACCCATGTGATTGGCTACTGAAATGGGTACCAATCAGAATGTAGAAGGGGACACCTGGGGGTGGGACTTGGCAGCAAATAAAGGCACCCCAGACCCCTCTCTTTCTCTGGCTGGCCACTGCCATGTGGATCCCTCTCTTCCTTCCCGATCAGGGAGGGTGGGATGCCCAGGTACAAGCCCAGTACGGCTAGACCATGGAAGGTCAATGAAAGGAGTTTCAAAGAAAGCCATCAACCAGTCCCAGCTTCTACCCCCTTGGCAATCATTCTAGCAGCGAACACTAACCTAGCTAGAAATCCTCACAGGGGATGGCTTGGGATAAACTCTAAAAAGCCAACTTGAACAAAGGAAGAGCCCACATATGCTTCCTGAATACGTGCTGCTTGTGTCCATGTGGTTAAACAAATGAGGTGCCAGAGCACATGTGTCGCCGGCCTCTCCCATCTTGAGATGTGAACTAGGCTTTCTCTGTCTTTGTAGAAGCCCATATCCTCTCTTGAGCACGTTACTGACTCTCTCCCTCTTTCCATTTCTTTAAAACCTCAAAATAAAAATCTGTTTTTACCTCACTGCTCTTTGACTCCTAAAGTTCTGTGAGAAAGATAAAAATATCTGAAAGACCTGGGTAAGGCTTAGAACTGGTTTCTTTTTTTGTAAAGAACAATTCTTCACTCCAGTCCACTTCTGCAGTTATCCCAAGAAACTGGGTGGTGAGGATTAATTCCTTGCAGGGCAGAACAAGTGGACATCAGGTATGGCTTTGCAGCTACCTATTAGGGCTAGCTGGAGTCAGGTCTGTGCTCATCGCAGACTTTAGCATTCCTAGGCTTCCGGGGTTGGTAGAGTTGAATCTGGATAAAGTGACTATCTCTCTCTCTGCTTCACCTCACAAAAATCAGCCCAGGGAGCCACATACTTCGATGTCTCAGTAAACCAACTAATGCGAAACAAGTTTAAAGGTGATTGTATGCAGAGGAGAAGGTCAAAGATGAGGAAATAAGAATTGTGGAAGGAGCAGTAATAACTGCAATAAGACGACAGTGGGGAGATCTAAGTGAATCAGAGATGTTCTTTGACATACGGAACTAATGTCATTTAAAATATACCTTTGGACATACAGACGGAAAAAATATCAGGAGAAAACTTGGTGGCTTTTCAGAGAGGTGGTATCTAAAATGAGAGATGATATCGAAAAGATGGTAACGAAAAATCCAATCTGGGGGTGGGGGTGAACATTAAACATAGAAGGAAAAAGTTTGTGCAGAAACCATCAGGAAGGGAATCCTAAAGTGAGGAAGTCAGGGTCCAGGGAAGGGTAAACAATGGGATATCCAACAATTTGAGATGGAAAATATAGGGGCATGTTCATGGAATGCTGATTTTTCCAGTCTCAAGTCAAGAAGGAAAACAAAGTTTGAATTTAATCAGGACAATAAAAAAATTCAAGTTCTTTAGGAGCTTATTAACTTATAGAATTTTGGTATAAAAAACTTTGCATATGACATTCATTTAACTCTTTTTTTGTTGTTGTTGTTTTGGGTCCAGATCTAATGGTGCCCAGAGCTTGCTCCTGACTCTGTACTCAAGGTTTACTCCTGACAGTGCTCAGGAGACCATATTTGTTGCCAGGGATTGAACCTGGTTGACTGCATGGAAGGCAGATCACCTTTTCACTGTAAAATCACCATATTTAATCTTTTTAAACCACTTATGAGAAAATAATAGTTTTGTTATCTCACGCACACCAAAATCGTCAAGAATTTTAGTAATGTTCTATTAAAGTACTCTAGGAAACAAAGAGTAAAGTATGGGCAATGCAGCTATTAGGCTAATGTAGAAAATTCATAAAAACATGTCCATGAAGGAACATGTCAGAGTCCTGTTGCAGAGCATATTTGTGAAATGCTCCTCCCTCCAGGAATATGCCCCATGTCTGGTGATCTATGTTAATACATGGGGATTTCAATTAAAATAAGTATCCTGTCTTGCATAAGTCATGGATATAAAGGTGCTTCTGAGTCCTCTTGATGAATCATTGTGATTTTCATTTTTATGCAGATCAAACATAAAATACATGCTATGAAAATATGACACAGGTACATGGGGGCAGAGCTGCTCCTGGCTTTCCCTGAGCTCCGCTGATCATGAGGCTTCCGGGAGTGAAGGTGGATTCTAGCCCTTACCTGTTGTCCTAATAGAGCCTCGCAAGAAGACAGAGGAATACCTATATCATGAGGGCAGCCATTTTCTTTTTTATTTAATTAAACATTTTATTATAAAACCGTGAGATATATAATTACAACGTTGTTCATGTTTGGAGGTTTCGGTCACATAGTGTTCCAGCACCCGCCCTCCACCAGTGCCCATTTCCCACCACCAATGTCCCCAATTCCCTCCCCCTCCCATAGCCTGCCTAAATGGCAGGTTTTTTTTATCTCTTTTCTCTCTCCCTCTCTCTCCCTTCCTTCTCCTACACATTGTGGGTTGCACTACATACACTTGGAAGACATCATGTGCATGTTTTTGCCTGTATTTAATGCTCAGTTCTAGGTTGGTATCAGCCCTCTCGACATTTATTCACACATGTTCGCTTCTCTGTCTTACCTAACCTCTGACTTCCTAACGTTTGCAGTAATTTCCACTTTTGGTAAGACCACCTGATATATTTATGTCATGCAAATAAATGCAGTCATTCTATGTCTCTCTCTTTCCTTCTGACTGATTTCACAAAACATGATCCTTTCCATGTCCATCCATTTATAGGCAAATTTCATAACTTCATTTTTCCTAACAGCTGCATAGTATTCCATTGTGTAGATGTACCACAGCTTCTTTATCCAGTCATCAGTTCTCGGGCATACTGGTTGTTTCCAGGTTCTGGCTATTGTGAATAATGCTGCTATGAAAATAAAAAGTGCAGATTGTGTTTCCGCTGTGTGTTTTGGCTACCCAAGTATATTCCCAGGAGTGGTATGGCTGGGTCAAAGGGAGCTCAATTTCTAGTCTTTGGAGAAATGTCCATATTGTTTTCCAGAAAGGTTGTACAAGTCGACATTCTCAACAAAAATGTATGAGAGTCCCCTTTTCCCCCACATCCACGCCAGCACTTGTTGCTTTTACTCTTTTGAATATGTGCCAGTCTCTGTGGTGTGAGGTGATATCTCATTCTTGTTTTAATTTTCATCTCTCTGATGATTAGTGATGATGAGCATTTTTTCATATGCCTTTTGGCCATTCGAATTTCTTCCTTGTCAAAGTTTCTGTTCATCTCTTCTCCCCATTTTTTATGGGGTTGGCTGTTTTCTTCTAATATAGCTGTACCAGTGCCTGATATATTCTGAATATTTACCCCTTATCAGATTGGTACTGGGTGAATATTCTTTCCCATTCTGTGGACTGTCTTTCTATCTTGGTCACTGTTTCTTTCAAGGTGCAAAAGCTCTTTAGTTTCATGTAGTCCCATATGTTTATCTTTTCTTCTAGTTGCTTCGTTAATGGTGTTTCACCTTTGAAGATGTCTTTAGCTTCAATGTCGTGGAGGGTTTTTCCTATATTTTCTTCAACGTACTTTATGGATTCAGGTCTGATATTGAGATCTTTAATCCATTTTGATCTGATTTTTGTGCAAGGTGTTAGACACAAGTCCTAATTCATTTTTTACATGTAGCTGTCCAGTTTTCCCAGCACCACTTTTTGAAGAGGCTTTCCTTACTCCAGTTTAACTCTTTGCACCTTTATCAAAGATTAACTGATCATGTCTTTGATAGGTGTCAGGATATTCAACTTTATTCCATAGATCCACAGGTCTGTTTTTATTCCAGTACCACGCTGTTTTAATTACTGCTGCTTTGTAGTACAGTTTGAGGTTGGGAAAGGTGATGCCTCCCATCTTCTTTTTCCCAAGGATTGCTTTAGCTATCCATGGGGGTTATTATTCCATACGAAATTCAGGAGTGTTTGGTCAATTTCTTTAAAGAATGTCACGAGTATCCTTATAGGAACCGCATTGAATCTGTACAAATTTCTAGGGAGTAGTACCATCTTGACAATGTTAATTCCCCCCATCCATGAGCAGGGAATTGCTCCATTTCCTCGTGTCCTCTTTAATTTCTTGAAGCAGTGTCTTATAGTAGTTGTCTTTGTATAGGTCCTTTACACACTTGGTTAAGCTTATTCCTAGGTATTTGATTTTCTGTGGCACAATTGTGAATGGAATCGATTTCTTAATATCCCTTTCTTCTCTTTCATTATTTGTGTATAGGAAAGCCACCGACTTTTGGGTATTGATTTTGTACCCTGCCACTCTACTATACATATCTATTGTTTCTAAGAATTTTTTTGGTCGAGAGTTTAGGGTTCTCTAAGTATAATATCATGTCATCTGCAAATAATGATAGCTTGATTTCTTCCTTGCCTATCTGTATGCCCTTAATGTCCTTTTCTTCTCTGATTGCTATGGCGAGTACTTCCAGTACTATATTGAATAAAAGAGGTGAGAGAGGGCAACCTTGTCGTGTTCCTGATCTTAAGGGGGAAGGCTTCAATTTTTTCCCCATTGACAATGATACTCGCTGTGGGCTTTTGGTAGATGGCTTTGACTATCTTGAGGAAGCTTCCTTCAATTCCCATTTTCTGGAGGGTTTTAATCATGAATGGGTGATGAATCTTGTCAAATGCTTTCTCTGCTTCTATTGATAGGATCATATGGTTTTTATTTTTTCTTTTATTGATATGATGTATTATGTTGATTGACTTGCAAATGTTGGACCATCCTTGCATTCCTGGGATCAATCCTACTTGGTCATGATGTATGATCTTTTTGATGAGTCTTTGGATTCTGTTTGCAAGTATTTTGTTGAAGATCTTAGCATCTGTGTTCATCAAGGAGATTGGTCTGTAATTTTCCTTCTTTGTGTTGTCTCTCCCTGCTTTGGGTATCAGGGTGATGTGTGCCTCGTCGAAGCTGTTTGGGAGTGTTTCTGCTTCTTCTATTTCCTGGAAGAGCTTGAACAGGACAGGAGGTAGGTGCTCCTTAAAGGTTTGGTAGAATTCGCTAGTGAACCCATCTGGACCTGGGCTTTTTGTTTGGGCAGACTTTTTAATTACTGTTCCAATTTCCTTGATGGTGATAGGTTTACTCAGGTATTGGAGGTCTTCTTGTTTCATTCGTGGGAGGTTATAGAACTTCAGGACTTTATCCATTTCTTCTAGGTTCTCATGTTTTGTGGCATACAGGTTCTCAAAGTAATCTTTGATGATCTTTTGGATTTCTGTCTTTTCTGTTGTGATGTCAACATTTTCATTTCTGATTCTGTTTATTTGGGTTCTCTCTTTCCCTGTCCTTACAAGTCTTGCCAGTGGCTTGTCAATCTTGTTTAATTTTTCAAAGAACCTGCTCTTGGTTTCATTAATCTTTTGGATTGTTTTTTTTGGTTTCCAGCTCGTTGATTTCCTCCTAAGTTTTATTATTTCTTTCCTTCTGCCTGGGTTGGGCTTCTTTTGTTGGTCTTTTTCTAATATTTTCAGCTGTAAGGTCAGGTTATTGATGTGGACCCTTTCTTGTTTCCTGATGAATGCTTGCAGAGCTATGAACTTTCCTCTTAACACAGCTTTTGCAGTGTCCCACAAATTCTGATAGTTGGTATCTTCATTGTCATTTGTCTCTAGGAATCTTTGGATTTCCTGTTTGATTTCTTCTATTACCCATTTGTTGTTCAGCACTGACCTGTTCAGTTTCCAGGTGTTTGATTTGACTCGCTGCTTCTGTGTGTGGTTAATTACTATTTTCAGTGCATCATGATCTGAAAAGATAGTTGACACAATTTCTTTTTATTTTGTTGAGGTATGCTTTGTGGCTCAGTATATGGTCTATCTTGGAGAATGTTCCATGTGTACTGGAAAAGTGTGTATTCAGTTTTTTTTTGGGATGAAAAGTCCTGTATATATCAACCAGCTCTCTTTCTTCCATTTCTTCCTTCAGGTCCAGTATTTCCCTGGTGAGTTTCAGCCTCATCGATCTATCTATAGTCGATAAGGCAGTGTTGAAGTCTCTGACTATTATTGTGCTACTGTTAATGTCTTCTTTGAGGTCTATTAATAGTTGTTTTAAGTATTTTGCTGGCCCCTCGTTTGGCGCATATATGTTTAGTAGTGTGATTTCTTCCTGGTATACATACCCATTAATTATTAAGAAATGGCCTTCATTGTCCCTTTTAACCTTTTTTAGCCTGAAGTCTATAATGTCAGATATGAGTATGGCCACACCCGCCTTTTGGAGGAGTTGTTTTGCGTCTGTGTTTGCTCTGATTATTCAGATGTGTTTCTTGTAGGCAGCAGAATGTTGGATTCAGGTCTTTAATCCATTTTGCCACCCTGTGTCTCTTAATTGGTGCATTTAGACCGTTAACGTTGAGAGATGTTATTGTCATTGGATTTTGTGCCATCTTTCTGTTTAAACTTGTTGTGGTTTTGGGTTGTCTTATTTTACAATAGACCCTTCAATCCTTCTTTTAAAGTTGGTTTTGAGTCTATGAATTTCCTGAGTTGTTGTTTATCCATGAAGTTGTGTATCTTTCCTTCACATCTGAAAGTAAGTCTAGTTGGGTAAAGAATTCTTGGTGAAGCCTGCAGTTCATTGAGTCTTTTCACAATATCACACCATTGTTTTCAGGTTTGGAGTGTTTCATCTGAGAAGTTTGCTGTAAATCTCAGGAATGCTCCTTTGTATGTGATTTCCTTCTTTGATCTTGCTGCTTTCAGTATTCCATCTCTGTCTATCTTTTTGTCATTTTAATAAGGATGTGTCTTGGAGTATTCTTACTGGGGTTTCTTTTACCTGGTATCCTACGGGCCTCCTGTATCTGGGAGCATGCTTTCTTCAGTTCAGGGAACGTGTCAGCGATGATGGCTTTGACAGTTTCTTCTTCATCAGGGTTTTCTTCTTGTCCTTCTGGGACCCCCAATGATGCATATGTTGTTCCTTTTGGCTTCATCCCGATTTTCTCTGGTAGTCTGCTTGTTGATTGTGAGTCTTTTCTCCATCTTCTGGTGTTGTCTATAGAATCCCTGAACCTCGTCTTCGAGATCACTAATTCTTTCTTTAGTAGCTGTTATTCTGATTTGGAGGCCTTCCCCTGTGTTTTTCAGTTCACTTACCTCATTTTTAATATCTGTCATTTCTGCTTGTACTTTGGTCTGAAATTTACTCAATTCTTCTCTCATGTCTTCTTGTATTTTATTGACTTTGTATTCCACTGTTTCTTTGAGTTCCTTGTGAATCTTTGACAGTTCCTTCGAAACTCCTTTTCAGACAGGTTATATAGCTCATCGTTATTGCTTGACTCATCTGTATTAGTGACTTCAATCGTAGAGCTTAAAAAAATTCAGTGTTGCTTTACCATAATGACTATTGCAGGTTGAAAATGTGTGTTCTGGGTGACTAGTCAATAGAGTTAGTAGATGCCTGAATTACTTTGCAGTTAGGGATGTATAGCAAAGAATGTAGGGGCAAATGCTCAGTGGTATATCAGGTAGATAGATATTACGCCCTGCACGCGCTAGCAGGGAGCGGGGTAGCTGCTGGGCATTGGGGTGGATGGCATCAGGAGGGTGGTCCACGGAAGCTGGGTTTGGCTTGGTCCCCTTCTCAAACTTCCAGCCCTTTATCCTGGAAAGGAGTGGCTCGGGGCCTGCCCACTGTGGAAATGCACCTGGTATGGAGAGTGGGGAGCTGCTGGGGAGAGCAGGGAGCTGCTGGGCTTCCAAGGGCAGCCATTTTCAACATCTGGACTCCACAGCTCATCAAAGCTCCACCAAAGAGAAAAGTCAATCTCTCCCCTTTGCGTGTGGCCAAAAAGTGGCTCCATGGTTCTTTAGTAAATGCATAAGCTGAGAGCCTACTACTGAGAGTATCCCAACTGCATAGCAGATCCTGGCAAGCAAACCATGTTGTAATCAATATGCCAAAAACAGCAACTTTTATAGACCTCATTCCCATGACCTGAACGAATTGTTGAGGCTCTTTATGTTCCTGGAGTGAGTAGATGCCCTTGGGCTACACTAGCACCCTACAGGTCTTAGGGAGATGTTACTGGTGCCCACTTGAGCAAATCGATGAACACCGGAAGACAAGTGATACAAGTGATGAAAATATAGAGACAATTATAATCTTCCACATTATCATTTACTGGAAAAACTGAGTTTTCCTTTTAAACTTTATTCACACTATAAATTTCATCAAATAAATTGGATCTGGCTTTCTTCTTTTCAAGAATTGAAAAGAGAAAATTTCCCATATTCTTTAGAATTAAAGTCATGGGATATCAGGCATAATGAATTAACCTACACATATTGTGCAAGTGTAAAATATGTTTAGTCATCCTATATTAGAACTCTCATTCCCATAATTTTTTTTCTTATACACTTATTTGTTGAACATTATCGCAGAACACAGCCTTTTCCTAAAATACTGAAATTTCAGCCCAGCCTTATCCTATAAACGCACTGATCTATTTCTTAAGGGAATGAGAACACATTAAGATAGAAATAAGGGGCAATTAACGAAAACTTATATGGAAGAAGTAATAATTCTAATTGGTCAGGCACAACAAAGATTTGCAAACACAAGAAACCAAGTAAACAAAGGTAACAGCATAGGAAAATCATACTGCTGGGAAATGTTCAACTCACTAGGGAAATTTAGAGACAGTTCTATTGGTTCATTATTTCTCAGGAAAACGCTTTTTAAATTTTATTTGAAATCAAGAAGGAATTTTGATTTTTTCATCATGTTGAAGGGGGTGTTGCATAAGCAATGAAGAATAGTTTCTACCACATCAGCCTGGCATTCTTCATCTTCCTCTAAATGTAGAAATAGGTCTTGGAGACAAATTTCACTTATTTGCAAGCTTCTGAATGACATTTATCCACAAAGAGTAGTTTGCCACCACCTGAATTATTAAGAGACCTGGTGAGATCTATCATTTGTATTTTTGCATTTTCAGGAATGATTTTAAATTGGTATAAACCATTTAATATGCTGGATGATCTAGTCCATGCTTCTGTGTTCTGTAGGATCATTTAACATTGTTCACTTGAATAGTCAACATTTTTCTAGACCAAGATTTTATTTTTCTATTTGAATTATATTGGCAAATTCAAAGGATTTGCAAGCACATATTAAATCATATATCCATGTCAATGGAATAGCACTTTTGATAGAATGATCACTTAAATATTTGCTACACAATTTGGGATGCAATTTGGAATGATTGCAATAGCTATTGGAAATGATAAAGATGCCTCAGTTTCTCTTTGTTTTCCAATATCATTTATTTATTACTTTTAATGTTCCCGTTAATCAGGCATCACAAAGTGTCTCCACATCTGGCACTTTGGATTTGGAGACTTTATTAAAATACTAACAAATAATATCATTATATTCAAAATTAGTAAAAAATATTGCTATTTTCAGAAGGAATATGTTCCTAATGATTTCACTGATAAAATGGTTAGAAATAATTATGGATCATGAGGATACAAGGTCAGTCAATTCCAATGTAATTGCTTGAAAAGATGCTCAGAGCCTAAGATCATACCCACAGGGAACCCTGAACCATCTCTGGGGCACACCCAAAATGTGGCTGTCTGGAAAGCAAAGACCATAGTCACTTCTAAGACAAACTTTGGCAAAATATGTTTCTTCCTATAGGGTACATAGAGCTAAAAGTATATATAAAGTGAATGTACAGAATGGGAGTATTGGATCCCAGGTGACACCTTTCTTGTATGAAGTTTTTATTTTTTATTAATATTTTATTATAGCACCATGAGATAAGTTTGTAATATGAAAAGTTTTCCGATATTGGAACCTATCTAGCATGGCAGTTAAGGCACTGTACTGCATATGCTCTCCTCTGCCCCACGTAAGTAATCCCTGAAAGCAGAGCCTGGAGTAATTCCTGAGCTTCCCAAAGTAAAAAAAAATTAGTATAAAATAGTGTGTTATGCTAGCAATTATTTTTGCTCATGCAAAATAATCATACTGGCTAAAGAATAAGAGTATACTGAAGTTGCGTGCAAGTCTCCTCCTGAACTTTTAGATTGTGAGTAATAAAACTGTGGGTTAATAATTTGATTAAGTACATGTAATTCCCAACGATCAGTATTTCATATCTTTGATTTATACACAATAAATGGGTCAGTTTAAAATTAATTGACTCTTGTGAGTTAGAAATTTCGATTAGTTTTACCATTTTTTTGGAGAAAGTATTCCAACAAAAGCGATCAAGAGGTTTTTCAATGAGACATGAAGGCTTTAGAACCTAGGTGTGCCTGAATCTGATAGTCAGTCCATTCATTTCTGCCTGCTGTTTTACTACTATAATAAAGTCATCACCAATGTACCATATATTGATAGACTTGACTATTTAATATATATTTTTTCACTGATACAATGACCCAATAGAATTCATTTATTATCATATATAATGAAGGCTTTTGTTGGATGTGGCACTTATTATGTAGATAATATTAAGGAACAGAACTTCGTTTGGAAATAGAATGGATAAATGATAAATACCCAAATCTGTTTATTTATGATGTTATGTGTATATGACTATAGTTTGGCATTTTCTCTAGATTATAATCTTTATAATAAATGAAAAATATCTCATCTTATAATTTCATATCAATTCAGACTTAAGTACTGATAGACTTGATTTTCTACTCACCACTGAATCTAGCTGAATTATTTTCTATTTTACTTGTAGACAAGGTATTGTCTTGATGAGTAAAATAAGAATGATCCCTTTTCTTACTCTAAGATTACAATTGGCATGACGAATAAAGGACTGTCCTCCTAACTGAGAACTACCATGTGGATTCTAACTTATTTTGTTGTGGTAATATTCTTTAAAATATTTTCCATGTTATTTTCTTATTCTTGTGAACATTCCACTGTGATACCAATGTCCCATACCTCCAAACCATGCAGATAAATTTTATGAAGTAATTAAAAACTTATTTTTGATACAACTCTCAACAAATGGACATTGAAGGAACTTAATTCAATATTGTCAAAGTCATATATAACAGCTAGCACTGAACTTAATGGGGAAAAGCTACAATGTTTTCCTATGAGACTATCCATCAGGCATACCCTTACCACTATTACTTAGTGCTATATAGTTGCCCTCACGCTGTTATTTACCATTGTATTGAAGTCTAGCCAGAGCATTAAGGAATATAGAAAAATTAGAGATATAAAAAAAACTGGAAAAAGATGTCTAACTATCACAATTCACAGATGATGTGACAATGTATATTAAAAAAAACAGACTTGGAGTCAGAGTAAGACAAGAAGGGAACATGTGTGAACAAATGTTGAAAGGGTTAATACCAACCTACTGCTGAGGATTAAATACAGGCAAAAATGCACATGATGGCCTCTAAGTGTATGTAGTGCAACCCACAATGTGTAAGAGACGGAAAAGAGAGAGAGGGAGAGAGAAAAGATATAAAGAACCTGCCATTTAGGCAGGCTATGGGATGGGGGAGGGAATTGGGGACATTGGTGATGGGAAGCGGGCACTGGTGGAGGGCGGGGTGCTGGAACACTGTGTGACCGAAACCTCTAAACATGAACAATGTTGTAATTTTATATCTCACGGTGTTATAATAAAATATTTAATTAAAATATTTTAAAAAAAGAAAATATCTACATAGTGATATAGCAGTATACAAATGAAACAAACAGAAATGTTTTACATTCTTGTATGTAATAAAAAAGATGTAGAAGAGAAATAAATTAAAAAAATTCATTCACAGCTATTTAAAAAAAACAGGAAACTAGGAATCTTATTATCCCCTTTACAATTTATTTGGGCTCAAGGGTACTAAGAGATCAGAGCTTGCAGTATGGAGCATAATTTGAAATCCTCTCTCCTGAGGTTTTGCCCTATACAGAAATTATCAATAAATATTTCAGATTAATAAGTTTCCTCTACACATATTTGGTTGATATCCCACGTTACCACACATAAAAACTTTGTATCACAATGATTGCAGAGGTTAAAATATCTTTTTCTTTTTTTGCATATTGGGTCACACCCAGTCATGGTCAGGGGTTACTCCTGGCTCTGCACTGACACTTAGTCTTGAAGATACTGGGGGACTTTATGTAATGCAAGGGTTTAAATCCGGGTCAGCCACAGGGGAGTCAAATGCTCTACTCATTGTAGTATCACTCTGGCCTTGAAGAGATAATTTTTATATAGGTAATTATCTTGTGAATCATATGATAATAAAATTATCCATTTTGAGTTTCTTATTTTATATTGCAGCTGAGATTTTCCTGGGAAATGATGCAGAACCAAAGTTTTGTAAGTGAATTTGTCCTCCTGGGGATTTCACAGAATCCAACTGTTCAGAAAATATTATTTGTTTTATTTCTCATTGTCTACATTGCGACTGTCAGTGGCAACCTGCTGATTGTGGTGACCATCATCAACAGCCCAGCACTGGTGGGCTCCCCAATGTACTTCTTCCTGGCTTTCCTGTCCTCCCTGGATGTGTGTATCTCCTCTGTCACTGCCCCCAAGGTTATTGCTGACCTTCTCTCTGAGAAGAAAACCATCTCCTTTGGAGGGTGCATGACACAGATCTTTTGTCTACACCTTTTTACTGGTGTGGAAGTGATTGTCCTCACAGCCATGGCCTTTGACAGGTATGTGGCCATCTGCAAGCCTTTGCACTATTCTTCAATCATGAACTCAAGGCTCTGTGGCATTCTCATGGGAGTAGCCTTTGCAGGGGGCATTCTGCATTCCATTATACAAAAATTCCTTTGCTTCTCAACTTCCCTTTTGTGGTCCCAATATTATCAATCATTTCATGTGTGATTTGTACCCATTGATGAAACTTGCCTGCACAGACACTAGAAAATTTGGCACTATGGTGGCAGCCAACAGTGGACTCTTTTGCATCCTAATCTTCTTTATATTGCTAGTGTCCTATGCTGTCATCCTGTTCTCCCTGAGAAACCACAGCACAGAAGGACAGAGGAAAGCCCTCTCCACCATTGGGTCTCATATTGCTGTTGTGGTGTTGTTCTTTGGGCCATGTATTTTTGAGAATGCCCGGCCTCCATATGTTTATAGCTTTGACAAAATGGTGGAGATATTCTACACCATGTTAACTCCTCTGCTGAACCCCTTAATTTATGCTTTCAGAAATAAGGAAATAAAAAATGCCATACATAAATTATGGAACACCTTGATAGTAAAGTCTTGTAAAAAAGTAGATCATTGAATTAAAAACGTCAGCATTTAAGTATAGAGACCTTAAATTCTCTTGGATTGAAACTCTATGTAACTCTATGTGATGTACTATTTAACCAAATATTAAAATGGATTAAATAGCATATGTGGGATACCAGGAGAAAATGTATTTACTCTTAAGTTATTTCGATGTTCTAATAATCACCTCATAAGTTTGTTAAGATTTTAATTGTATCCAGAATTAGAATCCAATATCTGAAAAATAATAATGACTATAAATAATAAATTAATTCTCATTATTTATATCATGATTTAAAAATTTTGAAGAAAAATAAAAATATTTACAGAGAGGTAAGTAAACTCTTTTCTCAGTTTAACGTCTCCTCAGGAGGAAAGTTTCTTACAATTAAAACTAGTTATGAAAGAACTGTAACATGCAATGTTATTGATTTTTAATTTCAGGCATATAATATTTTAAAACCAATCCCACAAATAGTGTCAACTTCCCTCCACCAGTGTTCCCATATACTTTCTCCACCCCAACTTCCATCCCATCATTGTTGGTCAACTTAACAAATTACAAAGTTTCAGTGGTTGCAGCATATATCTCATATTTCAGTTTGTGCATCAGTGTTTTGGATATATGGTTATACCATTCACTCATATCACTTGTATACTGAATCTCTGATGTCTTTGAGGCTTCTGATAACATTTATCATGTGTTAAGAGCTTCCTCTAGCTTTAGGAATCTCCAGAGAAAATCACAGTAGGAGTGTGAGCATAATTGGGTTGATTTCATAACTTTATATGGAAGAATATTCTTTATCTTGTGTCTTGTTAGCTTAAATACACATCTCTTTTTTACCACACAGGTCCCCGTGGGGGACACACTCTAAATTTTCCAGGACATCACTTGGCAGCATTTGGCTCCACCATTGTAAATAATCCAATAGGTCTAAGAGACATGCCAGTTCACCTCCAGTACTCAAACATGACTCTAGTACTAAAGCAAAGTGAACAATTATTTTTTGGCAAATTCTGTACCTTTATGGAGGTTTAGAGATTTTCTGGCAATGGCAAGATATATAGTCATGATATGATATATTATGCCATCCCTTTATATTTTCTAAGCTGCTTTCTGGTTAAGACTTGTTGTCCCTCCCTCCCCACTTTGCAAGGGAGCTTCATACAGCAGGAAGTCAGCTCTTGCATGTTAGCATTTCTCAAACTTGGTCCAGGAGCTCATCTGAAGATTCGCATTTGTATATTGTCCTTTGGGCCCATACATAAAGGCAGGCCCTGAACTCTTAAAGAAGATGCCTGGTCTTTGTCCCTAGAAAGCCCAGCTCCTGATGGGCTGGTCTGGAAGCTCTTGGCAGGCTTCTGAGAACAAAAGAAGCGAGAAGAAAGAATCAGCTATCTTCTTCCAGTTTGGGGGTCTGACCTCTGACTGGTACATATGCTTCCAGGTCTAGTGGCCATCTTGGCTTAGGATCCTGACCCAAGCATATGGTGTGGGTCATGCTGAAAATTGGAAGTTTGATTTTTTCCTAACCTTGGATTGTACTACCAGAATTTGTCTCTGTAAAGCGTTTTGGAAACTGTGCTGAGCTTGTAAGTTTCATCTGCCTGCCACTGGTTTTGAGGTAGAAGAGAACCAGCTCCCTGGTCTTATTAGATGGCCCCAGGGGCCTTCCCCAGCACTGATGCACATTCATCTATTGCTTTTCATTCTTGTCTAATCCCCCTTGTATTCCTGAAATACATGTATGACTGAAATGCAATCATGAACATCTTTGCAATTGTATACCTCATGGTATTACTGTCTTTCCGTAGATCATCGATTTGCTCAAGCGGGCACCAGTAACATCTCAATACGTCCTGGCACATGTGAGATAGCCCAAGGGCATCTGCCCACTCCAGGAACATAAAGAGCCTCTAACCATTCCATCAGGTCATGGGAATGAGGTCTATAATTGTTACTGGTGTTTGGCATGCCAAATATGACACGAGTAGCTTGCCAGGCTTTGCTGTGTATACATATATATGTAAACATATTTTCCAAAGGAATACATGAAGGGAATAAAGTAATACACACGGACTGGAGACCCCACCGCCTGGAGATATCACAGTTGGGAAGGTGCTTGCCTGACATACAGCCAATATGGGTTTGATTCCCGGAATCATATAAGGCTCCCTGAGTCCTGTCATAAGTAATTCCTGAGTCTTGAGTTCTGCCGGGTGTGGCCTAGTAACCAAAAAAAACCGAACTTAAAAACAAAACCGCCCAAATAAAGGAGAGAGACAGTACAGCGAGAAGGGTTTGTCTTGTGCATGGCCAACCTGGGTTCAGTCTAGCAGGCCATATGGTCTCCTGAACCTGCCAGGGGTAATTCCTGAGGGCAGAGCCAGGGAGGAAGCCCTGATCATTGGATATGGCCCCAAACAAACACACAACCAAAAACCCCCAAACAAGATTAACACCCAGAAGGTGCCATCTCCCTAATACACGAGCACCCAGGCAAGGGGCAAGGGACATCTAGACTCAGTCTGGCCGCATCTCACAGCAAGCCCAGAAGTCCTGCCTTAGACACACTGATATCATGGTAGTATAATAAAATTTCAAACTAAAAAGTGAATGAATAAATAAAATGGCAAGAGTAATTTAAATATATATCTGATTTAAAAATTTAAGTGAAGTAAATGATCCAAATACACCTTAACACAGAATAAAACTATATGCTGAAAAAATTAAGTGATTAAACATATTTAATTTGCAATATAAAAATAAGATATATCCTCTTATTAACTTATATGCTTATTAAAAAGTATATGTATAAAAATATGCTTTATCATATATCAAACATGATTTCTATTTATGAAAATGTACATAATTTTCTAACATGGGAGTTTATAAAAATATTTTTCATGATATAGTTTTAGAAACAATGGAAATGATTAAATTTGTAAAATAAATAATGTTAAAGTATTTGCGTTTAAATTTTATTAAAATTATATATGATTTTCATATTGTAATAGTACCATAAAAATGAAACCTGTAATATATGTATGACTACATTTTATGTATGTGTAATCCTTTCAAATCAAGCAGACATGGTCTATGAAGGAGACAGGCTGGGAGTGAAGGGGAGGGACCTCAGCTCCTATTGGAGAGACGTCACTGGTGCAGGAATTGGTACTGTGCTGGAATATACTATGCATAAGATTCAACTAGTCATGATTGTAAATCATGGTACTGTCATCGCATATAAATAAATTAATAAATAAATAAAGTTTTGCATGATAAAAGAAAATGAGATGAGGCAGAAACATCGTTAATTTTTTTAAGTATTTTTATTATACCACCGTGAGATATACAAATAAAAAAGATATACAATTAAAAAGTTCATATTTGGGTTTTGGTCGTTACAGTGTTCCAGCACCTGTCCCTCCACCAGTGCCTATCTCCCACCAACAATGAGATACCACCTTACACCACAGAGACTGGCACATATTCAAAGAGCAAGAACAAGTGCTGTCATGGATGTGGGGGAAAAGGGGACACTCATCCATTGTTGGTGGGAATGCCGGCTGGTACAGCCTTTTTTGGAAAACAATATGGACTTTCCTCCAAAGACTAGAAATTGAACTCCCATTTGACCCAGCCATACCACTCCTGGGAATCTACTCTGGGAAACCAAAAATACGCAGCGGAAACACCATCCCTACTTTTATGTTCATAGCAGCATTATTCACAATAGCCAGAATCTGGAAGCAACCAGAGTGCCCGAAAATCGATGACTGGATAAAAAAGCTTTGGTACATCTACACAATGGAATACTATGCAGCTGTTAGGAAAAGTGAAGTTATAAAATTTGCCTATAAATGGATGGACATGGAGAAGATTATGTTGAGCGAAATTAGCCAGAAGGAGAGAGACAGATACAGAATGACTGCATTTATTTGCATGGCATAAATATATATGTACATATTATGATACCAATATCCAAAGTCAAGTGAAACATATATCAGGAGGTCTTGTCAAAGGTGGAAATTATCACAAACGTGTGGGAGTCAGAGTTTAGGTAAGACAGAAAATGGAACAAGGGTGCTAATAATAGTCGAGGGTACTAATGCCAACCTAGAACTGAGCATTAAATAGAGGCAAGAGGATACACATGACAACCTTTTAATGTATGTTCTGTAATCCATAGTCTGGAAGGGAAGGAAAAGAGAAAGAGAGAGAAAGGGAAAGAAATAAAGAACCTGCCATGGAGCAGGGCTGGGGAAGGGGAGGGAACCGGGGATGTTGGTGGTGGGAGATGGGCACTGGTGGAGGGACGGGTGCTGAAACACTGTATGACCAAAACCCAAACATGAACTTTTTAATTGTATATCTTTTTATTTGTATATCTCACGGTGGTATAATAAAATACTTAAAAAAAAGAATAGAGTTTGCTGTCACCTGAATTTGTAAGAGACTGGTGAGATCGATAATTTGCATTTTTAAATTTTCTTGAGTGATTTAAAATAGTTATTAATTTAATATTTAATATGCTTGTTGATCCATGCCATACGCTGAGTTCAATAGAATCACTTAGTGTCATTCACTTGAACTAGTCAATATTTTTCTCAATCTATTTATTTTTTGATTTGAATTTTATTGGCATGTTCAAAGGATTGGAAAGCAAAAAATCAGATATCCATGTCAATGAATAGCACTTTTGATAAAATAATCACTTTAATATATGGTATAATAGTTGGGGTCATGGTTAGAGTAGCTGTCAGAAATAAAACACAGCCTCAATTTCGCTTAGCTCTCCAATTGCACTAATGTATTACTTTTCATGCTCTTATTTATCAAGTAGGCATCACAAAGTCTTTCTACATTCTGGTAATTTAGATTACAGAGGCTTTATTAAAATATTAATAAATAATGTAATTATAATTCAAAAGTTACTCAATAATACTATTTTCAGAAGGATTGTGCTTTTAGAATTATTTCACTGATAAAATAGGTAGGAAAGAAATTTTGAGTCATAAAGATAAAGGTCAGTCAATTCCAAGGTCATAGCTTCAAAAGTTACTTCAAGCCTAAGATCCTAGAGACATGTAGAGACAAAGTATATCAAAATGCATGTGCAGAATGGAAGTATTAGTTGCCTGACATTCTTCTTGTGGAATAATTTCACTGTATCACTGTCTTCTGTTCATCATTGATTTGCTTGAACGGGCACCAGTAACATCTCCATATGACCTGTCTCATGCTAGTACAGCCCAGGGGCATCTGCTTGCTCCATGAACATAAAGAGTCTCAAACCATTCCATCAGGTCATGGGAATGAGTTCTATAATTGTTACTGATATTTGGCATATCAAATCTGACATGGGTAGCTTGCCAGGCTCTGCCGTGCTGGTAGCATACTCTTGTAGTCATCTCAAAAATCCTGCATTGTAAAAGGTTCGTGCGGACGAAATGCTCATCATCACTAATCATCAGAGAGATGAAAAACAAAACAACAATGAGATGCCACTTTACACCACAGAGACTGGCACATATTCAAAAGAACAAGAACAACAAGTGCTGGCGTGGGTGTGGGGAAAAGGGGACACTCATCCATTGTTGGTGGGAATGCCGGCTGGTACAGCCTTTCTGGAAAACAATATGGACATTCCTCCAAAGACTAGAAATTGAACTCCCATTTGACCCAGCCATACCACTCCTGGGAATCTACTCTGGGAAACCAAAAATACGCAGCGGAAACACCATCCCTACTTTTATGTTCATAGCAGCATTATTCACAATAGCCAGAATCTGGAAGCAACCCGAGTGCCCGAAAATAGATGACTGGATAAAAAAGCTTTGGTACATCTACACAATGGAATACTATGCAGCTGTTAGGAAAAATGAAGTTATAAAATTTGCCTACAAATGGATGGACATGGAGAAGATTATGTTGAGCGAAATTAGCCAGAAGGAGAGAGACAGATACAGAATGACTGCATTTATCTGCATAACATAAATATATAGGTACATATTATGATACCAATATCCAAGGTCAAGTGAAACATACATCAGGAGGTCCTGTCAAAGGTGGAAATTATCACAAACGTGTGGGAGTCAGAGGCTAGGTAAGACAGAAAATGGAACAGTGTGCTAACAATTGTGAGGGTACAAATGCCAACCTAGAACTGAGCATTAAATAGAGGCAAAAGGATACACATGACAACCCTTTAATGTATGTTCTGTAATCCATAGTCTGGAGAGGAAGGAAAAGAGAAAGATAGAGAAATGGAAAGAAATAAAGAACCTGCCATGGAGGAGGGCTGGGGGAGGGGGAGGGAACCAGGGACGTTGGTGGTGGGAGATGGGCACTGGTGGCGGGATGGGTGCTGCTACACTGTATGACCAAAACCCAAATATGAACTTTTTAATTGTATATCTTTGTAATTGTAAAAATAAAAAATTAAAAAAAAATCCTGCATTTATTGATGAACCAGGCTGTGATAGGCTGGTCGGCTGGGTGGAGTTCTGATGAGGGGAAGTCAGGATGTGGAAAATGGAGTCCCTCATGGAGTGGGGGTTCGTCTGGCTTGTTGTGAGGCTCTGCCGGGGTGGCGGGCCAGGGCTAGAACCTGCCATCCCTCTCGGGTTCCTCATGAGCGGCTGGGCACAGGGAGAGCCAGTAGCAGCTCTGCCCCATGTCTGTGAGTCTCTTGGAATAGTTTTAATATTAAAAATTTAAGATATGGGAACCAGAGAGATAGTACAACGTGTAGGACACTTGTATCCATATGGTCCCCCTGTGCCACATCATAAGCCATCCTGTGGGCATACTTGGGAGTACGTACTGAGAACCACCAGATGGAACATCCACCAGACCAAAGAAATTAGTATAAAATTATATGTTATTCTAATAGGTTATTTTCACACATACAAAATAATCTTGCTGGTCAGAGAATAAGATTATATTTGATTTACTTCAGGTCTTCTTCTGAAAATTTGGATGAGAAGAAATGAAATTGTGGGCAAATAATATGATCAGGTGCATAAAATTCCTAGAAGTAGTAACCTTTCCGTCCATCTTCTGAAGGTAAACACTGCTTAAAAGTAATGCTGGAATCAATATTGCATAATATCTTTTGATTTATACCCAGTAAATGTGACAGTAGTTACTTAAGAGACCCTTGTGGGGTTAGAGCTCATAATTTTTTTTTTACCGTTTTATGGAGAAAGTATTCTAACAAAAGTGGGTAAGAGGTTTCTTTAATAATATAACATGGCTTTATAACCTGGGTCTGCCTGACTTTGATTCTCATTAAATTTATTGGCTACTAATGTCTAAACACCACCAATAAATCATATATTAATATTCTTGTCTATTAATATTTGTTTACTGATGCAATGATCAGATAAAATTCATTGATCATCTTGTCTGATGAAGGCTATTATGGCTTGGGCATTTATTGTTTAGGTGCTATTAAGGAATAGAACTTGCCCTGAAAAAATGGATGAAAGAGAGAAAAAATTATCCAAACCTGCTTATTTGTGATACGTTTATGTTTAGAGCCTGGAATTTTCTATTTTTTAAATATTAATAGTAAATAAAAAATTCATCTTAAAATATCATATAAATTCAGTCTTAAGTTACTGATAGATATGGTTTTTTTTAATCACTGATGAAACTGGATGAAATATTTTCTAGTCAACTTTTAGGTAAGGTATGTTCTTGATGTGAAACATGAATGATCTCTTTTCTGTAAGATTATAATTGGCATAAATATATGACTGACCTCATATACTGACAACTACCATGTGGATTATGACTTGTTTTATTGTGGCAATATGCTTTAAAATAGTTTCTATGTTACTTTCTGATACTTGTGAACCTTCTTCACCATGTTACCACCATAGGGTCAGTAACTCTCCACTATGGTGCCAACACACATTACCTTACCTCTAACCACGCACAGAAATTCTTATTATACAAATAATATTCATTTTTGGTCAAAACCCTCAATAAATGGAGATTGAGGGAAATTAACTCAATATTGTAAAAAGCTAATTATGACAAATCCACAGTTAACATTAAAGATAATGAGGGAAACATACAACACTTTTGGAGTGAGATATGCATCAGGTATAATCTTACCATTATTACCTAGCACTATAAGGTTTACCTGACCTACCACTGTTATTTAGCATAACAGTGCTTAAAGCCTAAGCCAGAGAAGTAAGGTAATACAGAGAAATTAGAGAGAGATTCATAAGGGTAAGGATATATAACACTCATTGTTCATAGATGACATGTTACTGTACATTAAAAACCATACAGACTTTATTAAAATATTTTTGAAAGAAAAATTTACATAGTGAAATAGCAGGATACAAAAGAAACACAGAAATATTTTGTAATTTTGCATAATAAAAGACATGGAGGAGAAATAAAAATAAGGAAGTTCATACACTACCATGTTAAAAAACCCAGAAGCCTAGAAAACATAGAACCCCTTTGCAATTTATTCTGGCTAAAGATTATAAGGGATCACAGCTTTCAACATGCAGAGAGGATGTTGTAACCTTTTCATCTGTGGCTTTGATCCTGAATAGAAATGATCAATAACTATTGCAAAACATAAGTTTCCCTTCACATTTTTCCTTGCTATTCTACATTACCACTTATAAAAATTTCTATTTTGTACCATATAGATTACTGAAATAAAATGATAATTTTTATGTAGGATAATTATCTTAGGAATCCTAGGATAGTAAAATTGTCTATTGTGAGAGTCTCATTTTTCTATTGCAGGTTCTATATATGCACTCCGTGAGCCAATATTTTCCTGGGAAATCATGCAGAACCAAAGTTTTGTAAGTGAATTTGTCCTCCTGGGGATTTCACAGAATCCAGATGTTCAGAAAATATTATTTTTTCTCTTTTTAATAGTCTACATTGCAACAGTCAGTGGCAACCTGCTGATTGTGGTGACCATCATAAAAAGCCCAGCACCTCGTGGGATCCCCAATGTACTTCTTCCTGGCTTTCCTGTCCTCCCTGGATGTATGTATCTCCTCTGTCACTAATCCTAAGATTATTGTTGATCTTCTCTGAGAAGAAAACCATCTCCTTTGGAGGGTGCATGGCACAGATCTTTTGTTTACACTTTTTTACTGGGACAGAGCCTGTTGTCCTCATAGCCATGGCCTTTGACAGGTATGTGGCCATCTGTAAGCCTTTGCACTATTCTTCAATCATGAACTCAAGACTCTGTCACATCCTGATGGGAATTGCCTTTGCAGGGGGCATTGTGCATTCCATTATACAAAATGCCTTTGCTTCTCAACTACCTTTGTGTGGTCCTAATATCATCAATCATTTTATGTGTGACTTGTACCCATTGATGACACTTGCCTGCTCAGACACCAGTGAATTTGGCCCAGTGGTGGCAGCCAACAGTGGTCTCTTTTGCATCCTAATCTTCACCATGTTACTTGTGTCCTATTGTGTTATCCTGTTCTCCCTGAGACACCACAGCACTGAAGGACAAAGGAAAGCCCTCTCCACCATTGGGTCTCACATTGCTGTTGTGGTTTTGTTCTTTGGTCCATGTACATTTGAGTATGCACGGCCTCCATATGTTTACAGTTTTGACAAAATGGTGGAGATATTTTTACACCATGCTAACTCCTCTGCTAAACCCATTAATTTATACTTTCCGAAATAAGGAAGTGAAAAATGCCATACGAAAATTATGGAACACTTTGAAGGCAAAGTCTTGTGCAAAAGTAGATCATTGAAGTTTAAAAATTCAGCATTTAAACATAGATAACTCATAATATCTTGGATTGTAACTTTATTTGATGTACTATTTTAATGAACATTAAATTGGTTAAACAGCATGTATAGGATACCTGGGGAAACCGTTTTTACTCCTAGTTCATTTAGATATTTTAATGAGCATTTCATAAATTTTATATGTATGTTAAGACTTTAATTATATTCAGAATTAGAATCCAATATCAGAAAAATAACAATGAATGGGAAATAGTATAGTAATTCTCATCATTCTTCTCACGATTTTAAAAAATTGAAGAAAAATAAAAATATTTGCTAAGAGGTAAGTACAATGTACTAAACTCTTACAAGTAGGGAAACTTCATACTTTTAAAACTAGTTATGAAAGAACTGGGATATTCAATGTTGTTGATATATCAATTTTAGGCATGAAATATTGAAAACCAATCCCTACACTAGTGTCGATTTCCCTCCACCCATCCTATTTTCTTTCCACATCCCAAACTCCACACCCCTTTTGTTGGTCAACTCAAATAAATTAGAAAGTTTTGGTGGTTGCAGCAAATATCTAATATTTTCAGCTTGTGAGTCTTTGTTTGGATATGGAGCTATACCATTCACTCATATCACTTGTATAATGAAGCTCTGATGGTTGTTCATCTATTACTACTCATTCTCGTCTTCTTCCCTTATTTTCCTTCCTTCTCCGTCTAAAACTTGATGTTTAGCAACATACTCTGTATTTTTTCAGATTTTCTAATGGTTTTTTTCATCTTGTCTCTTCAAAGTACTTACACTCATCTTGTAGTTTATACTGTAACTTATAATTCAAGATGTTCAAGATATTAAACTTCAATTTTAAATTTATAAATGAGTTTGCTCTCAGTGTGTTTTCTATGAGTTTGTGTAAAGCAATCACCTAAATGCTATGGGGAGCCATATGTACACCTTTCTGGACTCAGGTTATTTTATCACTTGTATTACTTGTTTTCCTGTTGATCATCAATTTGCTAGAGAGAGCACCAGTATTGTCTCCATTCATTGGGAATGAGTTCCATAATTGTTACTGTTTTTTGACATATTGAATATACCACTGGTAGTTTGTCAGGCTCTGTTAATCTTAATCATGTCTACAAATAATTCATTCTTATACAATAGAGTTAATTATTGCACCGATATACTGAGGTTTACTTTTCAAAGCTTTTCATCTAGGAGGTATTCCTTTTTGAAATTTTTGTTCTTTGATATTTCTGAAGATCATTGAAAATAGAGTTTATTCTCCGTCCCACTGTTTTAAGATCCTCGTCACTCAGTTGGCACCTAATAACCCTGCACTTTTAAAAAAATTATCAAAGTAAAAATAAAGTAGAATCTATAAAATACAGAAACAATGGTGTACATATATACATACATATATAATGAACAATTATAAGAATATATATTTATAAACATATATAAACATGTATAAAATAAAAATGATAAATTATAAACAAGTAATTTATATTAAGTATAACTATGTTAATGTCATAGTTTTATTGATTACAAATACCAACACAGCAACTGAGAAAACAGCAGAACTAGTCAGGGCCCCAACACCACCTGAGCAGAAGACCAGGCGAGCAACAGAACACCCAACGACGGCAAGAGGAAATGCCTTCAGGCACGAGAATAGCAGGACAACCCCCCCGCCACCCACCACCGCTCCCCAAACAACGCCTCAAACCCCCACGCAGGAGCCCCCCAAAGCACGAGAGCTATCAAATCACGCCTCACTCAAGTAACAGCACCCCCCTACAAACCGCTTCCCCAAACACAAACAAGCGCAAACACACCCCAACACCCCCCACAAAACCGCCCCCACCCACCAGACCCAAATAATTTAAACTGCTTTAAAATCCCACAAATTAAACAAATGATAATGAAAAGTATGCATTATTATTATTACCATTGTTTTGAACATAGTGGTGGGAGAAGTTTGTGGTTTGACAAATCTAGATTTATAGAGATCTCATCTTTGTTTTTTTTCTGAAATAGTGCATGCTTTTCCTCTTAAGACTCCTTAGATCACTATTTCTCAACTGGGGTCAACTAAGCCCCTTTTGAGTTCTAGAAAATTCCTAGGACTGTAGGTGAAAGTCAAATAAATGGGGCCACCTCCAGAGACTAGAAGGCCAACTAAATGGATAGGGGCTGCATGCATAGCAAGACAACGTGGTCATACATTGGCTCTGGGGGAGAAAAGATTCAGATCATCTTTTTACAAAATTTTGTTTACTAACAGTGAATGACAAAGATACACATGATTAGTTTAACTGCACATGTTTCAATGCCAGTCCCTTCATTTGTGTCCACTTCTTTCCACCAATGGCCCTCCCCATGGTTGGATTGTTTTGCATAGATACAGGAAAGCAGTTTAGGATAATCAGTTACTCCTGAGCTTGTACCATGTTTCTTAACTCAATTGCCTTTCTATTGGCCTTATTTCCTCTTACCCTAAAAAAAGATGGTCCTGCTGTGGGACTAGATCACTGTATCACTGTCTTCCCGTTCATCATCGATTTGCTCGAGCGGGCACCAGTAACATCTCCATATGTCCTGTCTCATGCTAGTAGAGCCCAAGGGCACCTGCTTGCTCCAGGAACATAAAGAGCCTCAAACCATTCCACAGGTCATGGGAATGAGGTCTATAATTGTTACTGCTATTTGGCATATCAAATATGACACGGGTAGCTTGCCAGGCTCAGCTTGTGGGGTAGCATACTCTTGTAGTCATTTCTAAAACTAACATTCATTGATGAACCACGCGGCATCTTGCGGCCACGTGAGCTGGGCTGTGATAGGCTGGTCTGCTGGAGCTTGCATACATTAAATATCCAAGGGTAAACAATTGAAATCACCAATCTGGTTGCTTATGCAAGTGAGGGTGTTGGGGGATTGTGGCTTGGGTGTCCAATCAGATCACACATGCATATGGAAGGCATGTGCAATGATGTCAACTGTTGTATACAAATAAGTTCTGGAAGATGACCAAACAGATCACACATGTAAATGAGAGTGTATAATAGGCTCCCTCAGAGACCTGGTCCCTCCCTCCTCTTTCTAGTATCTCCCTGCTCGCTTCCTCCAGAATGGCACTACACTCTCCCCTCCAGTCACTCGCTCCCAGGACCTCCCTCTGCTCTGCCATTCACTCTCCATCTGGATCAGCGGATTCCCAGGATCCCCAGTCCCTGAAAACAACAATATGTCTTAACTTTCCTTCCCAAGTGGGCCCTTGGAGAGACCTAAGAGAAAAGGGAGGATTCCCACTGTCCCTCTGACTGTGTATCATTCATTGAACATTGTTTTCCTCTAACTAGAGGTCTGCCTATTTGGTAAATTGTTTCACCAGTCCACAACCAGGTCAGTACCTCAAGATCTAGGTCCTAGTAACTATTCAGGAGTCTCTGGAGCTCAGGATTCAAACTTCAAGAGGTTCCATCCCAGCCCCACTGCACACCAACTGGCTGGCTCTGGGGCCAGTGACTTCACTTCTCTGTGAGGCTCTACCCACAGAACGTCAGAGCACTTTGCAAGTCTGATCTAGAATACCTCCCTGAGGGGGCAGGAGAGATAGCACAGCGGGTAGGGCGTTTGCCTGCACAGGCCTGAGCCGGGTTTGATCCCTGGCATCCCAAATGCTCCCACAAGCACCAATAGGAGTAATTCCTGAGTGCAGAGCCAGGAGTAAACCTTGAGCATTGCCAGATGTGATCAAAAAGAAAGAAAAAGAAAAAAGAGCCCCTCCCTGATTTGGAGCCAGAGAGACAGCTCAGCATGTTGGAGAGTGTGCTCTGCACCCAAGAGGACCAGGTCTGCTCCCTGGTACCCTTTGGTCCCTCAAGTACTGCTAGGACTGAACCTCAAAAACTGAACCTGGACATATATATAGTCCCTGGACAACTTGAAGTGTGGGTCTTCCCTCAGAATAGTTCTAGAGGATGGGTGCTTGCCTGCATGTGCTAGACTGCATGTGGGACTAGATGGAACCAGGAAAAGTGACCAACCTCGCTTCAACATGGGACTGCCAAATGACCTGCTCCTGAGAGCAAGACTTTAGCGTAAACTTTGTTCTGACCCAGGACTAAGAGAGCAGGGTCACAGAACAAACTCTGTGTTTACCTAAGAAAAGTAATGGATAGGAAGTTGAGGACCTGGAATGATCAATCTGGTGATGGAATGCAGTATGGGCATGTGGTGTGATCTCCCAGGAAAGGTCATCCTAATCCCGGATGTAGACAGTTGCTATCTCTCTTGCTGTGTCTATGCAAGAGTGATGAGAAATATTAGTATTGAAATAATATTATTGAGGCAATTGTTTACCTGTAATCATCTCTAGATAGCCCAGTCCATGATTGCCCAGGCTGGGAAGTTCTGGCGGATTTCTATCTATAAAATAAACTGGCAGAGAGAGAATGTCCTTTTTGCCATTTTGGCTTCCCTTGGCTTCTGCCTCTCTATCCTCTCCATTTTTTGTTGGGCCCCGACACGTGGTGGCAGCCATCTTGGCCTACATGTGACTGGGGACTAACTGGGAACCCAGAGTCCATAGTTTTCCCTGTTTCTGGATTGTATGTCAGAACCTGTGATAGTAAAGCATTTTAAAACTGAATAAAAAAAAAGAAAAGAAAATGTCCTTTTTGTGTTTTTTTTCTCCCTCATTTCTGGATCTGGGACTGAGACCCTCAACATTGCCTGAGCTCTGCATATGTCTCTTTTGAATATTAAACTAGATTGATGCACTTTTGCTTTTTGGGTCACACCTAGCAATGCTTGGGGGTTACTCCTGGCTCTGCACTCAGGAATTACGCTTGGTGGTGCTCTGGGACCATATGGGATGCCGGGGGATCGAACCCGGGTTGGCCGCATGCAAAGGCAAACACCCTACACACTGGACTATCACTCCGGCCCCGATTGATGCACTTTTTAAAGAGGAAGAAAAGATCATTGAAGATTAGTAATTCAACATTTAAATTAGAGACCTCAAATCCTCTTGGACAAAAGTTTTATGTAAAAAGAAAAGGGTAAAATAATGCCAAAATGATAATGTAAAATATCTGTAATAAACAACATACATAGAGACCTAGAAAAATATTTTTACTTATGATTATGTAGGTTTCCTAATAAGCATATTGTAAACGTTACATGTAGATGAAGAGTTGAGTTGTTTCCAAAATGACAGTCCAATATCATAAAAATAAAAATGAATTGAAATAGCACAACAAATCTTGTTAATCCTGTCATGACTTAGAAAGAAACCTGAGAGGAAAGATAAAATATTTATGAATAAGTTAATAAACTTCTGTTTATTTAGATTACTAGACTTTTATTCAGAGAGATTTTATATTTAATAATATACTGGGGAATTTTCAATTTGCTATAAAATTTTCATGTTGTGTCTTCAAATGTTCACAATGTGTAATTTACAACATAATTTACACTGAATCTATCTTCTGAATGTTCATAAAGAACATTCACCCTAAAAAATAGTTCTGTTGAGTCAGAATGATACACATTCCCTAGACCCAGAAAAAAATCTCAATCATCTCTAAAAATTACTTATTCTAATATAATGGAAGTAATTATGGCCACATGATATTGAGGTTAACTTTGTAAAACATAGGTATTCTTTCATTTTTACAAAAAATGTTGTTCCTTGATGTCATGTCTGAATAATATATAACATTAGGTTTATTTTTATACCCTGGGTTTTTAAGACATTCAGTAAATCATTTAGTGCTCAAAAACCCCCACACTTTAATTTTTTTGCCTAAGAAACAAAGCAGAAGACACAATACATATTAATTGACCTTTTATAATCAGGCTAATGGAAGTAAATTCATCACTGAGCTATCTCCTCACAATCATGAGATTGGCAGTCACGTAACAGTTATGAACAACTATAAATGGTACAGATATGCGGGGAAAGAGGCTCACTATTGGGAATGTTGTCTGTCTGGTTCAGCCCCAGTGGAAACTGATATGACTATTAAAAAAATGTGGAAAATACTACTCCCAAGACCCCAAAACTATTTGTTGCAAAATTTATACGCACACCTGTGTTCATTGCAGTAATAGTCAGAAAAAGAAATATCCCAGGTTTCCAAAGACAGAGTGTTGAACTTGTTGTCCATACAAACATTTGAATACTACACAGTCAAAAGAATGATGACATCATGTAATTCACTGAATCACAGATGAATGGAAGATCACATGTTTGAATAAAGTGAGTCAGAAGGACAAGGACAAATAGTACCAGCTCTCACTAATCTGTGGAATGTAGAATAACATGTATAGGGAATGGAAGGTATCAAAGGTTGGCAAACCATTGGCACTCCATTGCATTAACAAAGGTGTCAGGGAGGGAAAAATTACAGGAGAGATGTGAGAAATGGTGATTGGTAATTAACATAGCCATTGCAGGAAGCCTTGGGTCTTGGGCTCATCTATGACAAAAGGGAACGTATCAGTATATTCCAAATGCACTAGACTCAACAGTACTTTTAAGAATGGGACCCAAGGGCCATTCTTATAGGCATCAAAAGATGTGATCATACCACAAATGGGGTTGAAATGAACTACTAAGAAAATGCTTTCTTTTATTAATTTAGTATTTTTTGAATAGGCATATTAGGGTCCTAATATTTGCCATATGACCATGTCAGGTGATCTGCTGGCATAAACACTTTCAATGCCTTTTGCTGTTTCTTTGGTTTTGTTTGTTGGGCGCCACATTTGGCAATGCTCAGGGGTGATTCCTGTCTCTGAATTTAGGAATTAGTTCTGGTGGTGTTTAGGGGACTGTGAGGGATGCTGAGGTTCAAACAGGATCATCTTCATAGTAAATTCTTTAAATTTAGCCTGTTATTTACTTTTTTGGGTAGAAATATATAGCTATATAGATATTGGATGGATATATAAATAGATATAGCAATATATCAATATATCTGTATATATTGATATATATATATTGATATATATATATATATTACTATATATATATCAACAAGAAACAAAAAAAATCCAGTGATACAGTGAATTCTTTCAAAAATAAAAAATATGAACTTTAGATCAAGAAAATAAAACTTTGATTATGTATTAGAAATTTGAGTATTTTTCTGCAAGGACAATATATTTTGCCCACCAATGGCCAGTGTTTTATTCTTTTTTTTGGGGGTCACATCTGGCGACACTCAGGGGTTACTCCTGGCTTAGCACTCAGGAAATATTCCTTATAGTAGCTTGCTGGACCATATGGGATTCCGGGGATCAAACCCGGTTCAACCACGTGCAAGGCAAATGCCTTATGTGCTCAACTACCGCTACTGCCCCAGTGTTTTATTCCTGACCAGCACGAAAGCATCTTCAAATAGATATATAGGCACGATTTTTTAAATTAACAGTATAATATAGGAGAAAAAAGAAAATTACCTAATTATTTAGTGACATCAAGTTTAAAAAGTGACCAGCAGAAAACCACGTTTTGGCAAATTTCCACATTCCCAAGAGAAGGAAAAGAGATTCTATTGGTTTATAAATTTACAGGGAAACGTCTTTGAATTGCATTTGGAAATCCAGGAGGTAATCCTTACCCACCCCAAATCATGTTGAAAGCAGTGCCACACAAGCAATTGGGAACACACTTTACTCTGTCAGCCAGATGTGGTCTTTATCTTCCACAGAGAAGTTACCCTAGGACTTGGGTACAACTTCGTATTGTTGATCAGTATCTTATAGATCTTTATACACAGAAAGTAGGAATTTGTCAACACCAGAGTTTTTCAGAGACTGACACATGAGGAAATCGATAATTTGTATTTTTGTGATTTCAGGAAAGACTGAAAATTGTGATGTAGTGTTTAAAACTATGGATGTTGTATCCCATGCTTCTGAACCAAGAG
The DNA here is from genome assembly GCA_021461705.1 of Cryptotis parvus. Taxonomy (NCBI): domain Eukaryota; kingdom Metazoa; phylum Chordata; class Mammalia; order Eulipotyphla; family Soricidae; genus Cryptotis; species Cryptotis parvus. The sequence goes on from JAJIBD010001633.1 coordinate 58,939, forward strand.
GAATCACAGGCCTGCCATTAAACTGTATAAGAAAACTAGTCACAAAACATTTCTGCATTTACATTATGTTTTTGAAATTTGTATGATATTTACAAGTTCAGGGTGTTTGTAAGCACAAATTAAATCATGTATCTGTGTTAAGAGAATAGCATCTGGTTATTATAAACACGCTGTGATGTTTGGTCGAGGAAGACAAGCATTTTGGGAGTGTGGCGCTAATGACTTGCTCCCCATCCTGTCCTAGAGGTGCTGAGACGTGGCCTCCCCTCTGGTGTCTGAGTGCCCCGCCCTGGCCAGAGAGGCGCTCATCCATCAGGGGTATCTGACCAGAGAGGACGTTTGCTGCCTGACCTCATTTCAGCCACTGGAGCAGCAGCCACAGGGATCCCGAGACAAGTGGGGAGTGGACAGCACTGCTCAAAGGCTATGAGGAGCTCCCAGAAACTGTGGCCAGTGGGAATGGACACTGCTCCTGCCATCTCCCACTCCATCTCGTGCAAAGTACTGGGGTGATGCTGGACCAGCTCCTGGGAACCGACCCAACCCAGCCTTAGGGGCCTGAAAGGCAGAAAGAAGGGTTTGGCTGCCCCAATAACTGACGCCTCTGCCAGTGCTGGGGCCAGGGCTGTGGCCTTCTTGGGCCGGAGCTCAGCCCAGGGCACCTCTGTGTGGGGTTTCTGTGCCTTCCCATCTTTCAATGTTGGCATTAGACATATTAGCCAGCATACACTGTTGAGAATTAGTGTAGTCCTTAAGGTTAGGGGTGCTGTCCACATGCCCCCTCCACCCCCATATACACCTCTGACTGCCTTTAACATACTATGGGCATTCAAGATGGAGCAGAAATAGAAAAGTTACTGGCATCTCTTGGAGTTAACTCTTAGAAATGAAGCATTTGCCTCACTTTGTCTTAGCTCTCCATCGGCACTTACTTTATTCTTTCTAATGCTTTCATTTATCAGGATTGACAAAACATCTTTTCACTCTTTGAGTGTGTTCTTTTTAAATTATAGAGGCTACATAAAGAATACTAATTCAGGAGTATAGAGAGTCCAGTATCTTTATTAGCTTATAGAGTATTGGTACAAAACCTGTAAGGAAACTTATTTTACATCAGCAAAAGATCAATGTCTTTTACAAATTATTTGAGGCTGTTATTTTTATTGTAATTGTGGTGCATATGTAGTATATATTGTACAATATAATTAATAATGTATCTATAAAGATATAACATGGCAATGCTTTTTAGTCTTAGAACTGGCATATGGCATATTTACATGAAAGAAGTCTTAGCCGATACTGAAAACTTATGTGATGATCATATTCCTACGTATTAAATACTGCTCCCCAAACTTTGAGAACCTGATACAACACCATTTTGAGAGATTGACTATGAGTACAATTCTTGACAAAACTCTACAGCTCAAGAAAACTGTGAGAAAGTAGGAATGGCCAGGTTATGATTTAATGTTGAGGCAAGAATCTAGATAGGAAGGCTCCCATGCTAATGGAATCCTTGGACTGTAAAAAAACCAATAGCGCCGAGGCCATTAGGGACCCACCTTGTGATCACAGGAACTAAGGCTTACAAGGCCTTTACTTGGTGCTCACAGACCCAGAGAAAGCTGAACTCCCATTTGAGAGAAGCTTCATCATGACACAGCAGGAGCTAAGGTGGAACACACCAGATCACAGGTAGTCAATCACACCCTTGGAATGAGACCAATCAGAATGTAGAAGGGGACACCTGGGGGTGGAACTTGGAAGCAAATAAAGGCACCCCAGGCCCCTTATTTCTCTGGCTGGCCACTCCCATGTAGATCCCTCTCTCTTTCCCCAGTTAGGTAGGGGGCATGGCCAGGTACAGGCCCAGTACGGTTAGACCATGGAAGGTCAATGAAAGGAGTTTCAAAGAATACACCAGTCCCAACTCTATCCCTTGGCAATCATTCTAGCCGTGGACTCTAATGAGCTATAAAGCCCCACGGGAATGGCTTGGGATAAACTCTAAAAAGCCAACTTGAACACAGGAAGAGCCCACATATGCTTCCTGAATACGTGCTGCTTGTGTCCATGTGGTTAAACAAATTAGGTGCCAGAGCACATGTGTCACTGGCCTCTCCCATCTTGAGATGTGAACTAGGCTTTCTCTGTCTTTGTAGACGCCCATATCCTCTCTTGAGCACGTTACTGACTCTCTCCCTCTTTCCATTTCTTTAAAACCTCAAAATAAAAATCTGTTTTTACCTCACAGCTCTTTGACTCATAAAATTCTTTTCTGGGAGAAAGGTAAAAAATCTGAAAGGCCTGGGTAAGGTTTAGAACTGGATTCTTTTTTGTAAAGAACAATTCCTCACTCTTTTGCAGGTGGGCCTCACAGGTGGCTTATGTGAGGCCGGAAGGGGAGAGAGATGGTTCCTTTCTCCCCCAGCTGCCTCTGCCACCCGAGACCCACTGGGCAGGTAAGGACTGATAAAAGGCAAGTCAGCCCTAGGCCTTACCCAGGGTTTCCTCAGGGTTCTTGTCTTCCTCGCAGAAAAGAATTTTCAGGAGTCAATGAGCAATGAAGTAAAATAGGTTTTATTAAGGAGGTTTTAGGAAAAGGAAGGAGGAGGGAAAGTGAGAGAGAGAGAGTACACATCTCAAGGGCGGAGATGAGGGCGACACACGTGCCTGGGCACTACATGTGCTCGGCCACGTGGGCTCAGCCAGCATTTGTGTCCATGCAGCATGTGAGCACCATCCTTTGCTCAGGATGGCTTTTATAGATTTCTCCCCAAGATATTCGAAAGGGGGCTTCAACCATGGTTAAAGTCCTTTGCTAGGGCTGTTGCGAAGGGGATTAGACTTTGGAAGTGATCTTCTTTGAAAATCTCCTTTTTCTTGACCTCTGTTCCTGCTGGATCTTCTGTCCTGGAATGTAGCCGGATTAAGGGCTGGGTAAGGAAGATGTATCCAACTTCTCAGGGTCTGTTGTTGGTTAATGGGTTTTACCATGTCTTCATTTCTGGTTCCAAAAGATGTCTTTGGACAGCCTTTGGGCAAGAATTCATTGCCATGTGGGGACCCCTGTCTGTCTGCCTACATCAAATCCAGTCCAAGTCTGCAGCTATTCCAAGAAACCGGGTGGTGAGGATTAATTCCCTTTCAGGGCAGAACAAGTGGACATCAGGTATGGCTTGACAGCTACCTATTGGGCTAGCTGGAGTCAGGTCTGTGCTCATCGCAGACTTTATCATTCTTGGGCTTCCAGGGTAGTAGAACTGAATCTGGATAAAGTGCCTATCTCTCTCTCTCTCCTTCACCTCACAAAAATCACCCCAGGGAGCCAAATACTTCAAAGTCTCAGTCAACCAACTAATACAAAACAAGTTTATAAGTGATTGTATGCAGGGGAGAAGGTCAAAGATGAGGGAATAAGAATTGTGGAAGGAGCAGTAATAACTTAATAAGATGACAGTGGGGATTTCTAAGTGAAGTTGAGATGTCCTTTGACTTTCTGGAAATCATGTCAGAAGGGAAACATATCAGAAAGCTTGGTGACTTTACAGAGGTGATATCTAAAAAGAGAGGTGGTTTCTAAAAAGATGGTTGAAACAGAAAATGGTCCAATCTAGTGGGGGGTGAACATTAAAAAATAGAAGGAAAAAGATTGTACAGAAACCATCAGGTAGGAAATCCTAAAGTGAAGGAAGTCAGGGTCTGGGGAAGGGTAAACAATGGGATATCCAACAAGGTGAGATGGAAAATATAGGGGCATCTTCATGGAATGTGGATTTTTCCAGTCTCAAGTCAACAAGGAACACAAAGTTTGAATTCAATCAGGACAATAAAAAATTCAAGTTCTTTAGCAGCTTATTAACTTACAGCATTTTAGCATAAAAAACTTTGTATATAACTTTCATTTAACTCTTTTTTTTTTTGTTGTTTTGGGTCCAGATCTAATGGTGCCCAGAGCTTGCTCCTGACTCTGTACTCAAGGTTTACTCCTGACAGTGCTCAGGAGACCATGTTTGTTGCCAGGGATTGAACCTGTTTCACCACATGGAAGGCAGATCCCCTTTTCACTGTACTAAATCACCATATTTAATCTTTTTAAACCACTTAGGAGAAAATAATAGTCTTGTTATCTCACGCACACCAAAGTCATCAAGAATTTTAGTAATATTCTATTAAAATACTCTAGGAAACAAAGAGTAAAGTATTGGGCAATGCAGTGATTAGGCTAATGTAGAAAATTCATAAAAACGTATCCAAGAAGGAACATGGAAGAATCCTGTAGCAGAGCATATTTGTGAAATGTTCCTACCTCCAGGATTATGCCCCCCCACACCTGGTGATCTTCTATGTTAAAATATGGGGATTTCTATTAAAATAAGTATCCTGTCTTGCATACGTCATAGATATAAAGGTGCTTCTGAGTCCTCTTCTTAATGAATCATTGTGATTTTCATTTTTGTGCAGAGTTAACATAAAATACATGCTATGAAAATATAACTGAGGTATGTGGGGCAGAGCTTTTTTCAGCTTTCCCTGTGCTCAGCTGATCATGAGGTGTCTGAGAGGGATGGTGGGTTCTAGCCCTTGTCCACCATCCCAATAGAGCCTCACAAGAAGCCAAAGGAACCCCTACACCATGAGGGCAGGCATTTTCAACATCTGGACTCCACAGCTCATCAGAGCTCCATGCAAGAGAAAGGTTGATCTCTGCCCATTGCACGTGGCCACAAGGTGGTCGCACTGTTCATTAGTAAATGCACTAGATGAGAGTCTACTACTGAGAGTATCCCGTCCATATGGCAGAGCCTTGCAAATAGCCCATGTTCTAATCAATATGCCAAAAACCAGTGACATTATAGACGTCATTCCCATGACCTGAACATATAGTTTGAGGCTCTTCATGTTTCTGGAGCAAGCAGATGCCCTTATGCTACACTAGCACACTACAGGACTTAAGGAGATGATACTGGTGCCCACTGAGCAAATTGGTGAACAACAGGAAAACAATTGATACAGGTGATGAAAATAGAGAAACCATTAAAGTCCTCTGTGTTATCATTTACTGGAGGAGACTGAGTTTTCCTTTAAATGTCATTCATACCATAAATTTCATCAAATGCATCAGACCTGGCTTTCTTCAATTCAAGAAAGAATTGAAAAGAGAAAATTTCCCATATTCTTTAGAATATATGTCTTAGGATTTAAAGTCACGGGATATCAGGCACATTAAATTAACTTACACATATTAACAATAGTTAATATTTCATCCTATATTAGAATTCTGATTTCCATAACTTTTTTTTACCCACTTATTTGTTGAACATTATTTCAGAACCCAGCATTTTCCTAAGTATACTGAAATTTCAGCCCAGCCTTATCCTATAAACTCACTGATCAATTTCTTAAGAGAAGGAGAACACATTAAGATAGAAATAAAGGGCAATTAACAAAAATTATAAAGAAGAAGTAATAATTCTAATTGGTCAGGCAGTACCAGCATAGGAAAATCATACTGCTGGGAAATGTCCAAGTCACTTGGGAAATTTCGAGGCAGTTCTATTGGTTCATTATTTCTCAGGGAAACATTTTTTAAATTATATTTGAAATCAAAAGAAATTTTGATTTTTCTCATCATGTTGAAGGGGGTGTTGCATAAGCAATGAAGAACAGTTTGTACCGCATCATCCTGGCATTCTTCGTCTTCCTCTAAATGTAGAAATAGGTCTTGGAGACAAATATCACTTGTTTGCAAGCTTCTGAATGATGTTTATCCACAAAGAGTAGTTTGTCATCACCTGAATTATTAAGAGACCTGGTGAGATCTATCATTTGTATTTTTTGCATTTTCAGGAATGATTTTAAATTGTTATTAACCATTTAATCTGCTGGATGATCCAGTCCGTGCTTCTGAGTTCTCGATGAAAATATAGAAATCAATAAAGTCTCACTGTAATAATAAAGAATCACTTAACGTTATTCGCTTGAATAGTCAACACTTTTCTAGACCAAGATTTTATTTTTCCATTTGAATTATAATGGCAAGTTCAAATGACTTGAAAGCACATATTAAATCATATATTTATGTCAATGGAATAGCACTTTTGATAGAATGATCACTGAAATGTTAGGTATACAATTTGGGATGCAATTGGAATGATTGCAATAGCTATCGGAAATGAAAAATGATGCCTCAGTTTCTTCATTCTCCAATAGCACTTATTTATTACTTCTAATGTTCTCATTTGTCAGGCCCTCACAAATGTCTCCACATATGGCACTTTGGATTTGGAGACTTTATTAAAATATTAATGAATAATATATTATATTCAAAATTAGTAAACAATATTGCTATTTTCAGTAGGAATATGTTCCTAATGATTTCACTGATAAAATGGTTAGGAAAAGAATTATGGATCATGAGGTTACAAGGTCAGTCAATTTCAGTAATTGTTTGAAAAGATGCTCAGAATCTAAGATCATACCCACAGAAAACCCTGACCCATCTCTGGGGCACACCCAAAATGTGGCTGTCTGGAAAGGAAAGACCATAGTCACTTCTAAGACAAACCTAGGCAAAATATGTTTCTTCCTATAGGGGTACATAGAGCTAAAAGTATATAAAGTGAATGTACAGAATGGGAGTATTGGATCTCAGGTGACACCTTTCTTGTAGACTGTTTTAATTTTTTTTAATATTTTATTATAGCACCATGAGATAAGTTTTTAATTTGAAATTTTTTCCGATATTGGAACCTATCTCGCTTGGCAGGTAGGGCACTGTACTGCATATGCTCTCCTCTGCCCCACCTAAGTGATCCCTGAAAGCAGAGCCTGGAGTAATTCCTGAGCCGTCTCAAAGTGAAAAAAAAATATTAGTATAAAATTGTGTGTTATGCTAGCAATTATTTTTGCTCATGCAAAATAATCATACTGGCTAAAGAATAAGAGCATACTGAAGTTGCGTGCAAGTCTCCTCCTGAACTTTTAGATTGTGAGTAACAAATCTTTGGGTTAATAATTTAAGTGCTTGTAATTCCCAACAATCAGTATTTCAAAATATCTTTTGATTTATACACAATAAATGTGTCAGCTTTTAAATTACCTGACTCTTTTTTAGTTAGAGATTTCAATTAGTTTAACCATTTTTTAGAAATAAACAAAAGTGATCAAGAGACTTTTCAATGAGGCATGAAGGCTTTAGAACCTAGGTGTGCCTGAATCTGATAGTCATTCCATTCATTTCTGCCTGCTGTTTTACTACTATAATAAAGTCATCACCAACGTACCATATATTGATAGATTTGACTAATATATATTTTATCACTGATACAATGACCCAATAGAAAATATTTATCATCTTGTATACTAAAGGCTTTTGAGGATGTGGCACTTATTATGTAGATAATATTAAGAAACAAAACTTAGTTTGGAAATAGAATAGATAAATAATAAATACCCAAATTTGTTTATTTGTGATGTTATGTGTACATGACTATAGTTTGGCATTTTTTCTAGATTATAATCTTTACAATAAATGAAAAATTCATTTTATAATTTCATATCAATTCAGACTTAAGTACTGATAGACGTGATAATAAAATTATTCATTGTGAGTTTCTTATTTTATATTGCAGCTTCTATTTACCCACTGTGGTAGCGCTGAGATTTTCCTGGGAAATGATGCAGAACCAAAGTTTTGTAAGTGAATTTGTCCTCCTGGGGATTTCTCAGAATCCAACTGTTCAGAAAATATTATTTGTTTTATTTCTCATTGTCTACATTGCGACTGTCAGTGGCAACCTGCTGATTGTGGTGACCATCATCAACAGCCCAGCACTGGTGGGATCCCCAATGTACTTCTTCCTGGCTTTCCTGTCCTCCCTGGATGTGTATATCATCTGCCACTGCCCCTAAGGTTATTGCTGACCTTCTCTCTGAGAAGAAAACCATCTCCTTTGGAGGGTGCATGACACAGATCTTTTGTATACACCTCTTTGGTGGGGTAGAAGTAATTATCCTCACAGTCATGGCCTTTGACAGGTATGTGGCCATATGCAAGCCCTTGCATTATTCTTCAATCATGAACTCAAGGCTCTGTGGCATTCTCATGGGAGTAGCCTTTGCCGGGGGTATTCTGCATTCCATTATACAAAATTCCTTTGCTTCTCAACTTCCTTTTTGTGGCCCCAATATCATCAATCATTTCATGTGTGATTTGTACCCATTGATGAAACTTGCCTGCACAGACACTAGAAAATTTGGCACTATGGTGGCAGCCAACAGTGGACTCTTTTGCATCCTAATCTTCTTTATATTGCTAGTGTCCTATGCTGTCATCCTGTTCTCCCTGAGAAACCATAGCACTGAAGGACAGAGGAAAGCCCTCTCCACCATTGGGTCTCACATTGTTGTTGTGGTGTTGTTCTTTGTTCCGTGTATATTTGAGAATGCTCGTCCTCCATATGTTTATAGCTTTGACAAAATGGTGGAGATATTTTACACCATATTAACTCCTCTGCTGAACCCATTAATTTATGCTTTCAGAAATAAGGAAATAAAAAATGCCATACATAAATTATGGAGCACCTTGATAGTTAAGTCTTGTAAAAAAGTAGATCATTGAATTAAAAACCTCAGCATTTAAGTATACAGACCTTAAGTTCTCTTGGATTGAAACTCTATGTGATGTATTTTTAAACGAATATTAAAATGGATTAAGTAGTTTATTTGGGATACCAGGAGAAAATGTATTAACTCTTAGGTTATTTAGATGTTCTAATAAGAATTTGCCAAAAAAATATTGTTCATTTTTTTCTCATACATTTAATATGTATGTTTAGACTCTAATTGTATCCAGAACAGAATCCTATACTGAAAAATAATAATGAATGGAAGTAATACATTAATTCTCATTATTCATGTCATGATTTAAAAAGTTTGAAGAAAAATAAAAATATTTACAAAGAGGTAAGTAAACTCTTCCTCAGTTTAACATATCCACGGAGGAAGGCTTCATACAATTGAAACTAGTTATGAAAGAACTGTAATATTGATGTTATTGATTTTTGAAATTAGGCATATAATATTTCAAATCCAGTCCCACCAGTAGTGTCAACTTCCCTCCACCAGTGTTTCCATACACTTTCCCCACCCCAACCTCATCCATTCTTGTTGGTCAACTCAAACAAATTACAAAGTTTCAGTGGTTGCGGCATGTATCTCATATTTTCAGCTTTGTGCGTCAGTGTTTTGAATATATGGTTATACCATTCACTCATATCACTTCTATACTGAATCTCTGATGTCTTTGAGACATCTATTAACATTTAGAATGTGTTAAGAGCTGCTTCCAGCCTCAGGAATCTCTAGAGCAAATCACAGTGGGTTGTGAGCATAATTTGGTTGATTCAATAACTTTATATGGTAGAATATTCCTTATCTTGGGTCTTGTTAGCTTAAGTGCAATTCTCTTTTTTCTCAGTGGGTCCCCATTTGGGACACACTTGTAGTTTTCCAAGAGATCACTTGGCAGTTTGGATCCACCATTGTAAGTAACCCTGGTAGGTCTAAGAGACTCGCCAGTTCCCTTCCAGGCAAGGGAACATGACTCTACTACTTAGGCAAAGAGAACAATATTTTTTTGGCAAATTCTGTACCTTTATGGAGGTTTAGAGATTTTCTGGCAATGGCAAGATATATATTCATGATATGATATATTATGCAGCCCTCTATAAAGTATTTCCTAAACTGCTTTCTGGTTAAGACTTGTTGTCCCCCTCCCCACTTCCCCAAGGGAGCTTCATTCAGCTGGAAGTCTGCTCTAGCATGTTAGCATTTCTCAAACTTGGGCCAAAGCTCATCTGAAGATTTGCATTTGTATATTGTCTTTTGGGCCCATACTTAAAGGCAGGCCCTGGACTCTTAAAGAAGATGCCTGGTCTTTGTACCCAGAAAGCCCAGCCCACGAAGGGCTGGCCTGGAAACCCTTGGCAGGCTTCTGAGGACAAAAGAAGTGGGAAGAATCAGCTATCTTCTTCCAGTTTGGGGTCTGACCTCTGACTGGTACATATGCTTCCAGGTCCAGTGACCATCTAGGCTTAGGATCCTGACCCAAGCACATGGTATGGGTCATGCTGAAAATTGGGAGTTTGGTATTTTCCTAACCTTGGATTGTGCTGCCAGAATTTGTCTCTGTAAAGCATTTTGGAAACTGTTAAGTTTCATCCATCTGTGGCTGGCTTTGATGTAGAAGAGAACCAGCTCCCTGATCTTGTTAGAGGGCCCCAAGGGCCTTCCCCAGCACTGATACATGTTCATCTATTGCCTTTCATTCTCGTTTGGTACCCTTGTATTCCTGAAATACATGTATGATTGAAATGCAAACATGAATATCTTTGTAATTGTATATCTCATGGTAGTATAAAAAATTTAAAACTAAAAAAATACTACACAAAAATTTTGCCAAGGCATCAGAAATCAGATGGGCTGGACATGTAATGCGATTTGGAGACAACTGCTGGACTAGAGCCATTACCGACTGGATCCCACGGGATGTCAAAAGATCACGTGGCCGCCCACCTACAAGATGGTCAGACTTCCTTGTAAAGACCCTGAAGGAACGGTTTGAGGCTCTTCATATTCCTGAATCAACCAGATGCCATTGGACTACATTGGCACGTGATATGGAAATGTTACTGGCGCCCGCTCAAGCAAATCGATGAATAATGGGATTTAAGTGATCAAGTGATCAAAACAAAAATGTGAATGAATAAATAAAATGCAGGAGTAATTTAAATATATATCTGATTTAAAAATTTGAGTGAAGTAAGTGATACAAGTACCCCTTAACATAGAATAAAACTATATGCTGAAAAAAATAAGTGATTAAACATATTTTATTTGCAATATAAAAATAAGATACGTCATCTTATTAACATATGCTTATTAAAAATAAGTATATTTGTAAAAATATGCTTTATCAGTAATCAAATATATACCAAATGTGATTTCTATATTTGAAAATGTACATAATTTTCTAACATGGGAGTTTATAAAAATATTTTTCATGTTCTAGTTTTTGAAACAATGGAAATAATTAAATTTGTAAAATAAATATATTGAAGAGCCGTATTGTGAAATGTCCCTACTCCAGGAATAGGCACCCTGTCAGGTGGTCTTCAATACTGAAGCATGGGAAATTTCCATTAAAATAAGTATCCGCTCTTGTGTAGGTCATAGATATAGAGGCACTTTTGAGTTCATTATTTGATGAATCATTGTGATTTTCATCTTCCTTAGAATTACTATTTACTGATGGATACCTATTTTTCCCTTAAGCCTCATGCACCATAAATTCCATCAAAGTAAATCAGACCTGCCTTTCTTCTTTTCAACAATTAAAAAGAGAAATTTTTTTCATATTCTTTAGAATGTATTCCTAAGAATCAAAGTCATGGGATATCAATCAAATTAAATTAACCTGCACATATTTCTGTGCATATGTGTAAAAGATGCTTAGTAAGTATATAGTAGAATGAAGATTACAGTATTTTTTCTTATATACTGATGTTTAGCCTTATCTCAGAAGTCAACATTTTCCTAAGTATACTGAAATTTCAGCCCAACTTTATCCTAAAATCTCATTGATGTATTTATTAAGGCAATGAGTAAGATGGAAATAAGGAGCAATTAACAAAAGTTATAAAGAAGAAATAATAATTCTAATTGTGTAAACACAACGAAGATTGCAAACATAAGAAAGCAAGAAAACACAGGTAACAGCATTAGAAAATCATACTGCTGGGACATGTCCAAATCACTGGGGAAATTGAGAGACAGCCTTGTGGGTTCATGATTTCTCACGGAAATATCTTTAAATTATATTTGGAATGAAGGAAGGATTTTGATTCTTTTGTCATGTTGAAGGGAGTGCTACATATACAATGGAGTATAGTTTCTACCCCTGAAGCTGACACTCTTTTCTTCCGCTTAGAGGTAAAAATAGGACTTGGAAACAGAACTCACTTGTTTACCAGCCACTGGGTGGGTATTTATCCATAAAGAATAGAGTTTTCTGTCACCTGAATTTGTAAGAGACTGGTGAGATGGATAATTTGTATTTTTACATTTTCATGAGTGATTTCAAATAGTTATAAATTTAGTAGTTAATATGCTTGTTGATCCATACCATACTCCGAAGTTCAATAGGATCACTTAGTGTTATTCACTTGAACTAGTCAATATTTTTCTCAATCTATTTATTTTTTGATTTGAATTTTATTGGCATGTTCAAAGGATTTGAAAGCAAAAATCAGATATCCATGTCAATGAATAGCACTGTTGATAAAATAATCACTTAAATATTTGGTATAATAGTTAGTTGGGGCATAGTTAGAGTAGCTATCAGAAATAAAAGCTAGCCTCAATTTCTCTTAGCTCTCCAATCGCACTAATGCATTACTTTTCATGCTCTTATTTATCAAGTATGCATCACAAAGTCTCTCGTATTCTGGTATTTTAGATTACAAAGGTTTTATTAAAATATTAATAAATAATGTAATTATAATTCAAAAGTTGCTCAATAATATTGGTATTTTCAGTAGAATTGTGCTTTTAGGATTATTTCACTGATAAAATAGGTAGGAAAGAAATTTTGTGTCATAAAGATAAAGGTCAGTCATTTCCAAGGTTATAGCTTCAATAGATACTTCAAGCCTAAGAATATAGAGACATGTAGAGCTAAAGTATATCAAAATGCATGTGCAGAATGGAAGTATTGGCTGCCTGACATTCTTCTTGCAGAATAGTTTTAATATTAAAAAAATTAGCTGTGGGAACCCGAGAGGTAGTACAGCAGGTAGGACACTTGTATCCATATGGTCCCCTGTGCCCCATCATAAGCCATCCTGTGGGCATACCTGGGAGTATGTAGTGAGCACAACCAGATGGAACATCCACCAGACCAAAGATATTAGTATAAAATTATGTCATTCTAATAGGCTATTTTCACACTTGAAAATAATTTTGCTGGTCAGAGAATAAGATTGTATTTGATTTGCTTCAGGTCTTCTGAAATTTTGGATGAGAAGAAATGAAATTGTGGGCAAATAATATGATCAGGTGCATATAATTCCCAGAAGTAGTAACCTTTCCATCCATCTTCTGAAGGTAAACACTGGTTAAAAGTAATGCTGGAATCAATATTGCCTAATATCTTTTGATTTATACCCAATAAATGTGACAGTAGTTACATAGAGACTCTTGTGGGGTTAGAGTTCAAATTGTTTTACAATTTTACAGAGAAAGTATTCTAACAAAACTGGGTAAGAGGTTTCTTTAATAATATAACATGGCTTTAGAACCTGGGTCTGCCTAACTTTGATTCTCATTAAACTTATTGGCAACTAATGTCTAAACACCACCAATAAGCCATATATTAATATTCTTGATTATTAATATTTGTTTACTGATACAACGACCAGATAAAATTCATTGATCATCTTGTTATCTGTTGAAGGCTATTATGGCTGGGGCATTTATTGTGTAGATGCTATTAAGGAATAGGACTTGCCCTGAAAAATGGATGAAAGAGAGAAAAAATTATCCAAGCCTGCTTATTTGTGATACATTTATGTTTAGAGCTTGGAATTTTCTATTTGTTTTAAAATTTATAATAAATGAGAAATGTCATCTTAAAATGTCAAATAAATTCAGTGTTAAGTTACTGATAGATACGGTTTTTAATCACTGATGAAACTGAATAAAATATTTTCTTGTCAACATGTAGGTAAGGCATGTTCTTGATGTGAAGCATGAATGATCTATTTTCTGTAAGAACATAATGGATATAAATAAATGACTGTCCCCATATACTGCAATGACTATGTGGATTATGACTTGTTTTATTGTGGCAATATGGTACCAATGTATATTACCTCTAACCTTGCAGAGAAAATTGTATGATACAAATAAATTTCATTGTTGATCAAAACCCTCAACAAATGGAGATTGAGGGAAATTAACTCAATATTGTAAATGCTATATATAACAAATCCACCGTTAACATTAAATATAATGGGGAAACATAAACTCTTTTAAAAAATTTCTTTTATTATACCACCGTGAGACATACAATTACAAAGGTGTTCATACTTGGTTCTTGGTAATACAGTATTCCAGCACCCCTCCCTCCACCAGTTCCCAATTCCACCACCAATGTACCCCACCACCTCCCGCCCACGCCCAGGCTGCCTCAATAACAGGTACCCCCGTTTCCTCTCTTTCTCTCTCTTCTCTCTCTCTCTCTGTCTCTGCATCTCTCTCCCTCTTATTTTACACATTATGGCTAGCCCTGCAGATATTTAGAGTTTATCACTTAAATCTCTTTGTTTATATTCAATGGTGAGTTTTAATCTGCCATTACCATTTCCTACATTTAGTAAAACATTGGTATCTATTTAAATCCTATTAATGAATGCAGTCATTCTATATCTGTCCTTTTCCTTCTGACTCATTTCACTCCGCATAATAGTCTCCATGTCCATCCATTTGCAGGTAAATTTCATAATTTCGTCTTTTATGACAGCTGCATAGTATTCCTTAGTGTAGATGAACCAACATTTATTTAGCCAGTTGTCGGTTCTCGGGCATTTACGTTGTTTCCAGATTCTAGCTATAAAGAATAGCGCAGAGATGAATAAAGAAGTACAGATAGTGTTTTGTTATGTGTTTTTCAGTCTCTCAGGTATATTCCCAGGAGTGCTATTGTTGGAGCAAATGGGAGCTCAATATCTAGTTTTCGTAGGAATGCCCATATTGTTTTCCAAAAGGACTAGACCAGTCGGCACTCCCACCAACAGTGGATGAGAGACCCCTTTTCCCCACATCCAAGCCAGCACCGTGTCGGGGCGCTCCGCCGGGGTCCCCGACAGTGCCGGGAAGCGCGAGTTCCCTTCTACCTCCGAAGCCGGCGAGGAATGGATGAAAACTCAGGAATCCGATGCAGTTTTAAAAGGCTTTACTTATCACAGGTTCAGGCATACAAATCAGCAAAAGGAAAAGCCCGGTGCTTAGGATTCCAGGCTAGAACCCCAGCCATGTGTAGGCCAAGATGGCGGCCACCACGTGTAAAGGCTTTGTAAAGGGGAAGAAGACAAGACTTCCAAGAAGTGTGCGAGCTCACAAAGAGAGCCCCCACAAAGAAGCATGCAAGGGTGAAAACCGGCTAGTTTATACCCCTGCAACTCAGACCTTCCTCCCAACTGTTATGGAAAGCAGGGAGGGTCAAATGTCCTTAGGTAATCCACCCTGCACCTCACCTAGGCCCTTTATTATGCTAATGTTTTGAGCCAAATGCAGCGGCCCTTAAAAGAGTCCTGCAACAACTCGGCCCTTAAAGGAGTCCTGCAACAGCACCGGTTGTTCTTGCTGTTTTGGATGTGTGCCAGTCTCTGTGGTGTGAGATGGTACCTCACTGTTGTTTTGTTTTGCATCTCCCTGATGATTAAAGATGAAGGGCACTTTTTCATATATGCCTTTTGGCCATTCAAATTCCTTCTTTTTGGAAGCTTCTGTTCATTTCTTCTCACCATTTTTTGATGGGGTTGGCTGTTTTTTCTTGTGAAGTTCTACCAGTGCCTGATATATCCTGGATATTAACCCGTAGTGAGTTGGGTATTGGGTGAATATCCTTTCCCACTCTGTGGATTGTCTTTGTATCTTGGTCACCATTTCTTTTGAGGTGCAGACGCTTTTCAATTTTATATAATCCCATTTGTTTATCTCTGCTTCCATTTGCTTGGTCAGTGGTGTGTCGTCTTTAAAGATACTTTTAGTTTTGATGTCGTAGAGCATTTCTCCTATGTTTTCTTCTATTTACCTTATAGATTCATGTCTGATGTTGAGATCTATATTCTATTTTGATCTGAATTTTGTGCATGGCCTTAGAAGGAGGTCTAAGTTCATTTTTTACATGTAGATGCCCTGTTTTCCCAGCACCATTTGTTGAAGAGGCTTTCTTTGCTCCACTTAATATTTTTTGCTCATTTATCAAAGATTAAGTGGTTGTATATTTGAGAGTGTGTTTCAGGATATTCAGTTCTATTCCATCGGTCTACGGGTCTGTCTCTATACCAATACCACACTGTCTTAATTACAACTGCTCTGTAGTAGAGCTTGAGCTTGGGGAAAGTGATACCTCCCATCTTATTTTCCCCAAGTATTGCTTTAGCTATTCGTGGGGGTTTATTATTCCATACAAATTTCAGGAGTGTTTGTTCAATTTCTTTGAAGAACATCATGGGTATCATCGTTATAGGGACTGCATTGAATCTGTATAAAGCTCTAGGGAGTATTACCATTTTGATAATGTTAATCCTTCCAATCCATGAGCAGGGAATGTGTCTTCATTTCCTCAGGTCTTCTTTTATTTCCTGAAGTAACGTTTTGTAGTTTTCTTTGTAGAGATCCTTTACATTCTTTGTCAAACTGATTCCTAGGTACTTGATTTTCTGCGGCGCAATTGTGAATGGGGTAGCTTATTTAATGTCCCTTTCTTCTCTTTCTCTGTTTGCATATAGGAAGGCCATTGACTTTTGGGTATTGATTTTGTACCCTGCCACTCTACTATAGGAATGTATAATTTCTAGGAGCCTCTTGGTAGAGAGTTTCAGGTTTTCCAGGTATAATATCATGTCATCTGCAAATAGTGATAACTTGGCTTCTTCCCTTCCTATCTGCATGCCCTTAATGTCTTTTTCTTCCCTGATTGCTATGGCAAGTACTTCCAGTACTATATTGAATATAAATGGTGAGAGTGGGCAGCCTTGTCTTGTCCCTGATCTTAAGGGGAAGGTTTCAGTTTTTCCCCATTGAGAATGATGCTCGCTGTGGGCTTGTTGTAGATGGCCTGGATTATTTTGAGGAAGGTTCCTTCTATCCCCATGTTAAGGAGAGCTTTTATCATGAACAGGTATTGAATCTTGTCAACTGCCTTCTCTGCATCTATTGATATGATCATATGGTTTTTATTTTTCTTTTTGTTGATATGATGTATTATGTTGATTGACTTGCGGATGTTGATCCAACCTTGCATTCCCGGGATGAATCCCACTTGGTCATGGTGTATAATCTTTTGGATGACTCTTTGGATTCTATTTGCTAGCATTTTGTTGAAGATCTTAGCATCTGTATTCATCAGGGAGATTGGTCTGTAGTTTTCCATTTTTGTGACATCTCTGTCTGCTTTGGGTATCAGAGTGATATGTGCCTCGTAAAAGCTATTTGGGAATGTTTCTGTTTCTTCAATTTGCCGGAAGAGCTTAAAAAAAGTTGGGCATAGATCCTCTTTAAAGGTTTTGTGGAATTCACTGGTGAATCCATCTGGACCTGGGCTTTTGTGTTTGGAGAGACTTTTGATTACCGATTCCATCTTCCTCGATGGAGATAGGTTTGTTGAGGTATTCCAAATCTTCTTGTTGAAGACTTGGGAGGCTATAGGAATTCAGGAATTTGTCCATTTCTTCTAGGTTCTCTTGTTTCGTGGCATACAGGCTCTTCTTTTTAGGGCAGTATTTCCTTGGTGATTTTGTTTCCTTGGTAAGATCTTGTTGATCTATCCAGGGTTGATAGAGCAGTGGTAAAGTCTCCAAATACAATTGTGTTGCTGTCAATGTCTTCTTTGAAGTCTATTAGTAGTTGTTTTAGGTATTTTCTGGCCCCTGTTGGGTGCATATATGTTTAATAGCCTGATTTCTTCCTGATATATGCATCCCTTGACTATTAAGAAGTGACCTTCACTGTCCCTTCTGACCTTCTTCAGCCTGAAGTCTATGTTGTCGGTTTCCAGTATGGCCACCCCAGCCTTTTTGAGTGGGTTGTGTTTGAGTGAAGGATTGTTTTCCGGCCTTTTATTTTGAGCCTGTCTTTGCTCCGATTGTTCAGGTGTGTTTCTTGAAGGCAGCAGAATGTATGATTCAATTTTTTGACCCATTTTGCCACTCTGTGTCTCTGTACTGGTGCATTTAGACCATTGACATTGAGAGAGATTATTTCATAGGATTTTGTGCCATCTTTCTGTATAGGTTGGTTGTTCTTTTGGGTTATGTCTCGTCTTATAGTAGATCTTTCAGTCCTTCTTTTAAGGTTGGTTTTGATTTTACAAAGTTCCTAAGCTGTTGTTTATCCAAGAAGTTGTATATATGTCCTTCAAATCTGAGTGAGAGTTTAGCTGGATAAAGAATTCTTGCTGAGGCCTTCATTTCATTGAGTTTTCTTACTATATTCCACCACTGCCTTTGAGCTTGGAGGGTGTCTTCTGAAGTCTACTGAAAGTCGAATGGATGCTCCTTTGTATACGATTTCCTTCTTTGATCTTGCTGTCTGAAGAATTATGTCTCTGTCTATGGCATTCATTACTTTGCCTAGGATGTGTCTTGGGGTCTTTCTATTGGGGTTTCTTCTTGCTAGTATGCATCGGACTTCTTGGATCTGGATGCCTTCATTCTTTAACTCGGGAACTTTTCAGCCAGGATGTTTTTAACTGTTTTAATTTCCTTGGGGTTACTTTCCTGTCCCTCAGGAATGCCAATGATTCTTATGTTGTTCTGTGCCTGGCTTCATCCCATTGTTCTCTGTTCTGTTGCTAATCCATTTTCCGGTCTTTTTCCATCTTTTTTTTTTTTTTTTGCTTTTAGGGCCACACCCGGCAATGCTCAGGGGCTTTCTCCTGGCTCTGCACTCAGGAATTACTCCTGGCAGTGCTCGGGGGACCATATGGGATGCCAGGGATCGAACCCGGGCCGGCATGGGCCAGCCCCATGCAAGGCAAATGCCCTACCCGCTGGGCTATCGATCTGTCCCCCCTTTTTCCATCTTATGTAGTTCTCTGAGTGCATTCTGCAGTTCATCTTCATTCTCACTGGTTCCTCTTCTGCTGCTATCATCCTACTATTGAGAGCCCCTATTGTGTTTTTCATTTCATCTACTGAGTTTTTTAAGCGATGCTATTTCTATTTGTATGGTTCTCATTTCTGCTCTCATTTCCTCCCGTAATATATTGACTGCCCTTTCAACTGCTTTGTTTATGTTCTCCTGTATTTTATTGGACATCTGCTCCATTTTTTTGTTGAGCTCCTTAAACATCCTACCAATTTCTTCTCTAAATTCATTGTCAGAGAGATCATGCACATCTGCATTCTTTTTTGAGTCTTCAGGGTTGATTCCTTCATCTGTTCTTCAAACTGGGGATCTGGCGTTGTTTCCCCATGGTGTTGCGGTCATCAGAGATAGATTCCTCTAATGTACTGTTTCTTTTTTCTTGAGGGTATTACCTTCCCTTGGTTTTGAATTTCCTAGTTTTTGTATTAATAAAAGTGGCCGAGTGAGCGGCCACCCACCCAGCCAACCGCACACACCAGGGAGAATACCTGAGGCAGAACAGGCTGGTGTGAGATTTCAAAATGTTCCTTTACCACCGAATCTGCTAGGACTTCTGGGGGTTGTAGTTCTACCTTCTGCTGAGGCCTGGGGATCTACCACGACCCCAGTTGCCCGCCCAGCCAGCTGCACACTCCAGGGTAGAATACCTGAGGCAGAGAGAGGCTGGTTTGAGAGTTCAAAATGTCCGTTTACTTCCGCTTCCGCTCGGACTCTGGGGGCTGTAGTTCCACCTTCTGCCCAGGCCTGGGGCTCTACTGTGACCCCAGGCGCCTGCCCAGCCAGCCACACCCCAGGGAGAATACCTGAGGCAGAGACAGGGTGGTGTGAGAGTTCAAAATGTCCATTTACTTCCTATTCCGCTAGGACTTCTGGGGGTTGTAGTTCCACCTTCTGCTGAGGTTTGGGGCTCTACCACGACCCCAGGCGCCCGCCTGGCCAGCCACACACCTCTGGGAGAATACCTGAGGCAGACACAGGCCGGTATGAGAGTTCAAAATGTCCATTTGCTTCCGCTCCCGCTTGGACTTCTGGGGGCTGTAGTTCCACCTTCTGCTAAGGCCTGGGCCTCTACTAGGACCCCAGGCACACGCCCAGTCAGCCACACACCCCAGGGAGTATACCTGAGGTGGAGACAGGCTCACCTAAAAACTTTTGAGTGAGATGCATCAGGTATATTCTTGCCACTATTACATAGCATTATAAGGTTTAACCAACCGACCACTGTTATTTAATATTATATTAAATCCTTAGCCAGAGAAGTAAGGTATTACAGAGAAATTAGAGAGATTCATATGGGTAAAAATATATAATACTCATGTTCATAGATGACATGTTACTGTACATTAAAAAACATAAAGACTTTATAAAAACATTTTAGAAAGAAAAATATATTCAGTGAAATAGCAGGATAACAAAAGAAACACACAGAAATGTTTTGTATTTTTACAGAATAAAAGGTATACAGAAAAAATAAAATTAAGCAAGTTCATACACTACCATGCTAAAAAACCCAGAAACATAGAAACATAAAAACCCCCTTTGTATTTATTCTGGCTAAAGATTATAAGTGATCACACTTTCAGTATACAGAGAGGATGTTGCAATCTTTTCACCTGTGACTTTGCTCCTGAACATAAATTATCAATAACTATTGCAAAAATACGTTTCCCTTCACAATTTTGCTTGCTATTCCACATTACCACTTATAAAAATTTCTCATTTTTTCGTATGGAATAATAAACCCCCACGGATAGCTAAAGCAATCCTTGGGAAGAAGAAGATGGGAGGCATCACCTTTCCCCACCTCAAACTGTACTACAAAGCAGCAGTAATTAAAACAGCGTGGTACTGGAATAAAAACAGGCCTGTGGACCTATGGAATAGAGTTGAGTATCCTGACACCCACCCTCAAAGACATGATCAGTTAATCTTTGATAAAGGTGCAAAGAGTCCAAACTGGAGTAAGGAAAGCCTCTTTAACAAGCGGTGCTGAGAAAACTGGACAGCTACTTGTAAAAGAAATGAATTTGGACCAGTGTCTAACACCTTGCAAAAAAAATCAGATCAAAATGGATTAAAGATCTCAATATCAGACCTGATTCCATAAAGTACGTTGAAGAAAATATAGGAAAAATTCTCCATGACATTGAAACTAAAGACATCTTCAAAGGTGAAACACCATTAACAAAGCAACTAGAAGAAAAGATAAACATATGGGACTACATGAAACTGAAGAGCTTCTGCACCTCTAAAGAAACAGTGACCAAGATAGAAAGACAGTCCACAGAATGGGAAAGAATATTCACCCAATGCCCATCTGATAAGGTGTTAATATCCAGGATATATCAGGCACTGGTACAGCTATATAAGAAAAAAACAGCCAACCCCATTAGAAAATGGGGAGAAGAGATGAACAGAAACTTTAACAAGGAAGAAATCAGAATGGCCAAAAGGCATATAAAAAAATACTCATCATCACTAATCATCAGAGAGATGCAAATCAAAACAACAATGAGATATCACCTCACACCACAGAGAATGGCCCGTATCCAAAAGGGTAAAAGCAACAAGTGCTGGCGTGGATGTGGGGAAAAGGGGACTCACATACACTGTTGGTGGGAATGTCGACTTGTACAACCTTTCTGGAAAACAATATGGACATTCCTCCAAAGACTAGAAATTGAGTTCCCCTTTGACCCAGCCATACCACTCCTGGAAATATACCCTGGGAAGCCAAAAACACACAGCGGAAACACAATCCGCACTTTTATTTTCATAGCAGCACTATTCACAATAGCCAGAACCTGGAAACAACCAGTATGCCTGAGAACTGATGACTGGATAAAGAAACTGTGGTACATCTACACAATGGAATACTATGCAGCTGTCAGGAAAAATGAAGTTATGAAATTTGCCTATAAATGGATGGACATTGAAAGAATCATGTTGAGTGAAATTAGTCCGAAGGAAAGAGAGAGACATAGAATTACTGCATTTATTTGCATGACATAAATATACCAGGTGATCTTACCAAAAGTGGAAATTACCACAAGCGCGTGGGAGTCAGAGGTTATGGAAGATAGAGAAGGGAACATGTGTGAATAAATGTCAAAAGGTCTGATACCAACATAGAACTGAGCATTAAATACAGACAAAAAATGCAAATGAAGGCTTCTAAATGTACGTAGTGTAACCCATAATGTGTGGGGAGAGAAGAAGAGAGAGAGAGAGAGAGAGAGAGAGAGAGAGAGAGAGGAGATAAAGAACCTGCCATTTAGGCAGGACGTGGGAGGGGGAGGGAATTGGGGACATGGGTGGTGGTTGAGGGGCACTGGTGGAGGGCGGGGTGCTGGAACACTGTGTGACCGAAACCCCCAAGCATGAACAACGTTGTAATTGTATATCTCACGGGGGTATAATAAAATGTTAAAAAAAGAAAATTTCTCATTTTGTACCACATACATTAGGAAATAAAAAGATAATTTTTATGTTATGTAGGATAATTACCTTAGGAATCCTGGGATAATAAAATTGTCTATTGTGAGAGTCTCTCCACCCAGCAGACCAGCCTATCAGCGCCCGGCTCACGCAGCCGCTATGCGGCTGCACGGTTCATCAATAAATGCTGGACTTAGAGGTGCCTACAAGAGTATGCTACCTGCATGGCAGAGCCTGGCAAGCTACCCGTGTTGTATTTGATATATGCCAAATACCAGTAACAATTATAGACCTCATTCCGGAATGGATTGGGGCTCTTTATGTTCCTGGAGCAAGCAGATGCCTTGGGCTCTACTAACATGAGACAGGACATATGGAGATGTTACTGGGGCCCGCTCGAGCAAATCGATGATGAACGGGAAGACAGTGATACAGTGACAGAGAGAGTCTCATTTTCTATTGCAGGTTCTATATACGCACTGTGGGAGCTGATATATTCCTGGGAAATGATGTAAAACCAAGTTTTTTAAGTGAATTTGTCCTCTTGAGGATTTCTCAGAATCCATATGTTCAGAAAATATTATATTTTTCTTTTTAATTGTCTACATTGCCACAGTCAGTGGTAACCTGCCTATTGTGGTGACTATTATTAATAGCCCAGCTCTCGTGGGGTCTCCAATTTACTTCTTCCTGGCTTTCCTGTCCTCTTTGGATGTGTGTATCTCCTCTGTCACTAAACCTAAAATTATTGTTGACCTTCTTTCTGAGAAGAAAACCACCTCCTTTCGGAGGGTGCATGACACAGATATTTTGTTTACACTTTTTACTGGGACAGAGGCTGTTGTCCTCACAGCTATGGCCTTTATAGTTATGTGGCCATCTGTAAGCCTTTGCACTATTCTACAATCATGAACTCAAGACTCTGTCACATCCTGATGGGAATTGCCTTTGCAAGGGGCATTGTGCATTCCATTATACAAAATGCTTTTGCTTCTCAACTTACTTTGTGTGGCCAAAATATCATCAATCATTTTATTTGTGACTTCTACCCATTGATGACACTTGCCTGCTCAGACACCAGTGCATTTGGCCATTGGTGGCAGCCAACAGAGGTCTCTTTTGCATCCTTATCTTTATCATGCTACTTGTGTCTTATGGTGCTATCCTGTTCTCCCTAAGAAACCACAGCACTGAAGGACAGAGAAAAGCCCTTTCCACAATTGGGTCCCATATTGCTGTTTTGGTATTTTTCTTAGGTCCATGTACATTTGAGTATGCATGGCCTCCATAAGTTTAAAGTTTTGACAAAATGGTGGAGATATTTTACACCATGCTAACTCATCTGCTAAATCCGTTAATTAAAAACCCTGATTCAGATCATCTTTCTACAAAATTTTATTTAGTCATAGTGAATGACAAAGATACACATGATTAGTTTCAACTGCACAATATTTCAATGCCAGTCCCTTCATTTGTGTCCAATGACTTCCACTAATGGCCCTCCCCACGGTTGGATTGTTTTGCATAGATTCAGGAAGGCGTAAAGAATAATTAGTTACTCCTGAGCTTGTACCATGTTTCTTAACTCAATTGCCTTTCTATTGGCCTTATTTCCTCTCACCCTAAAAATGAAGGGTCCCGCTATGGGACTAGATGGAACCAGGTAAAGTGACCAACCTGGCTTCAACATGGGACTGCCAAATGACCTGCTCCAGAGAGCAAGACTTTAGCGAAAACTTTGTTCTGACCCAGCACTAAGAGAGCAGGGTCACAGGACAAACTCTGTGTTTACCTAAGAAAAGTAATGGATAGGAAGCTGAGGACCTGGAATGATCAATATGGTGATGGAATGCAGTATGGGCATGTGGTGTGATCTCCCAGGAAAGGTCATCCTAATCCCGGATGTAGACAGTTGCTATCTGTCTTGCTGTGTCTGATCAAGAGTGATGAGAAATATTATTATTGAAATAATATTATTGAGATAATTGTTTACCTGTATTCATCTCTAGATAGCCCAGCCCATGATGGCCCAGGCTGGGAAGTTTTGGTGGATTTCTATTTAAATAATAAGCTGGCAGAAGATAGAATGCCCTTTTTTTGCCATTTTGGCTTCCCTTAGCTTCTGCCTCTCTGTCCTCTCCCTCATTTCTGGAGCTGGGACTGAGACCCTCTACATTTCCTGAGCTCTGCATATGTCTCTTTTGAATATTAAACTACATTGATGCCTTTTACTTTTTGGGTCACACCTGGCAATGCTTGGGGGTTACTCCTGGCTCTGCACACAGGAATTACTCCTGGTGCTGCTCAGGGCACCATATGGGATGCTGGGAGATCGAATCCGGGTTGGCCACGTGCAAGGCAAACACCCTACCCACTGGACTATTGCTCTGGCCCCGATTGATGCACCTTTAAAGAGGAAGAAAAGATCACTGACAATTAGTAATTCAACATTTAAATTAGAGACCTCAAATCCTCTTGGACAAAAGTTTTATGCAAAAAAGAAAGAGGGCAAAAATAATGCAAAAATGATAATGCAAAAAAAAAATCTGTGAAAAAAACATACATAGAAGACCTAGCAAAATATTTTCACTTATGATTATGTACTTTTCCTAATACGCATATTGTAAACGTTACATGTAGGTGACGAGTTGAATTGTTTCCAAAATGACAACCAAATCATAAAAATAAAAGACGAAATAGCACACAAATCTTGTTAATCCTGTCATGCTTTGAAAGAACCTGGGAGTAAATTTTATGATGGTTAATAAACTTATGTTTTTTGTTACTGCTTTTTCGAGGATTTTATATTTAATAATATACTGGGGTTTTCATTTGCTAAAAATTTCATTTGTGTCTTCAAAATGTTCACACTTTATGTTACAACATATTAACGATCTTCCTAAATGTTCATATAGAACATTCATAAAATATAGCTGAAAGATAATCCCTAGACAGAAAAAATCATCCTTTAAAAGTACTTTTTTATAATATAAGGCCCCAATATTGAGGTTTACTTGTAAAACATAGGTACCCTTTTTTTTTACAAAAAATGTTGTCTTGATGCATATCTGAATAATAATAAAATTGGGGTATTTTTTATACCCTGGGTTTTTAGACACTCGTAAATCATTTGTGCTCAAACACTTTAATTTTTTTGCCAAGACTGCGAAATATATTACCTTTATAATCATGTATGGTAATTCATCACTGAGCTACTCCTCACAATCATAAATGGCACCGTAGACAACTAATGGTGATTGAGGGGAGGGCACATGGGATGTTCTGTCTGGTGGCCCCAGGAATAAGACAAAAAGTAGAATACTACCCCAACCCAAACTTTCCCCCCCTAAAAACAAAAAAATCAAAGACTCTATACAGGTCTTTTATGGCACAAACAAAATGAATCAACTTCATTTCCAGAAAATAGCGCGCATAAAACTTATTTGTCTTGGTTTTTTTTTGGAAGCCCATAACTTGTTTTACTTAACTGGGTCACAGTACCATATCTTTTTAGCCTTTACTTTTGTATAAATGATAATATTATATTTCAAAAATTCCCCGTTTTGAACACCTAACAACATAGCCGCCAACGCCCCCATTTCTTAAAATCATATTTTAAAAGTAAAACAGACAACACTTTTAATGTCCACATTCCAAGAGAAGAAAAAGCTATAGGTTCATAATCACATTTGATCGAGGTAATGCTTTTTATCCTTACCCACCCCAAATCTGTTGAAGCACTGCCACACAATAACACCTCTTTACCGTGGGTCTTTATCTTCCACAAGAATTACCCTAGACTTGGTACACTTTGTTATCAACTATAGATCTTTATACACAGTAAACCAACTAATGTAAAACAAGGTGATTGTATGCAGGGGAGAAGGTCAAAGAAGAGGGAATAAGAATTGTGGAAGGAGCAGTAAAAACAGCAATAAGATGACAGTGGGATTTCTAAGTGAAGCAGAGATGTCCTTTGACATTCTGGAACTCATGTCATTTAAAATACACCTTTGAAATACAGATGGAAAAATATCAGAAAACTTGGTGGCTTATCAGAGAGGTGATATCTAAAAAGAGAGGTGTTATCTTAAAAGATGGTTGAATCAAAAAATAATCCAATCTGGTGGGTGAACATTAAACATAGAAGGAAAAGATTGTGTAGAAACCATCAGGTAGGGAATCCTAAAGTGAAGGAATTCAGGGTCTAGGGAAGGTTAAACAATGGGATATCCAACAAGGTGAGATGAAAAATATAGGGGCATGTTCATGAAATGCAGATTTTTCCAGTCTCAAGTCAACAAGGAACACAAAGTTTGAATCATTCTGTAAAATAAGAAATTCAAGTTCTTTAGGAGCTTATTAAGTTAGAGAATTTTAGGAAAAAAAGACTTTGTATTTAACTTTAATTTAACTCTTTTTTTGTTGTTGTTGTTTTGGGTCCAGATCTAATGGTGCCCAGAGCTTGCTCCTGACTCTGTACTCAAGGTTAACACCTGACAGTGCGCAGGAGACCATGTTTGTTCCGAGGATTGAACATAATTGACTACTTGGAAGGCAGATACCCTTCCCACTGTACTAAGTCACCATATTTATTCTTTTTAAACCACTTATGAGAAAATAATAGTCTTGTTATCTCATGCACACCAAAATCATCAAGAATTTTAGTAATATTCTATTAAAGTACAAGGAAACAAATAGTAAAGTATTGGGCAATGCAGCGATTAGGCTAATGTAGAAAATTCATAAAAACGTGTCCAAGAAGGAACATAG
Source organism: Cryptotis parvus (assembly GCA_021461705.1). NCBI lineage: Eukaryota > Metazoa > Chordata > Mammalia > Eulipotyphla > Soricidae > Cryptotis > Cryptotis parvus. The sequence continues at coordinate 86,086 of JAJIBD010001633.1, forward strand.
TAGAATCTTGTTGCAGAGCATATTTGTGAAATGCTCCTCCTTCCAGGAACATGCCCCCCATCTGGTGATCTATGTTAAAACATGGGGATTTCAATTAAAGTAAATATCCTGTCTTGCATAAGTCATGGATATAAATTTGTTTCTGAGTCTTCTTCTTAATGAATTATTGTAATTTTCATTTTTATGCAGAGTAAACATAAAATACATGCTATGAAAATATGACACAGGTACATGGGGCAGAGCTGCTCCCGGCTTTCCCTGTGCTCAGCTGATCATGAGGCACCCGGGAAGGAAGTTGGGTTCTAGGCCTGGGCCACCATCCCAATGGAGCCTCACAAGAAGCCAAAGGAAACCCTACACAATGAGGGCAGGCGTTTTCAACATCTGACTCCACAGTTCATCAGAGCTCCATGCAAGAAAAAAGTCAATCTCTGCACATTGTGTGTGGCCACAAAGTGGTTCCACTGTTCATTAGTAAATGCACAAGATGAGAGCATACTACTGAGAGTATCCCATCCGTATGGCAGAGCCTTGCAAGTTATCCATGTTGTATTTGATATGCCAAATACCAGTAACAATTATAGAACTCATTCCCATGACCTGAATGAATGGTTTGAGGCTCTTCATGTTCCCTGAGCGAGCAGATGCCCTTGTGCTACACTAGCACACTACAGGACTTATGGAGATGTTACGGGTGCCCACTTGAGCAAATCGATGAGCAACAGGAAGACAAGTGATACAAGTGATGAAAATATAGAGACCATTAAAGTCCTCTGTATTATCACTTACTGGAGGAAATTGAGTTTTCCTTCAAACTTCATTCACACCATAAATTTCATCAAATAAATCAGACCTGGCCTCTCTTCTCTTCAAGAATTGAAAAGAGATGGGCCGGAGGGATAGCCTAGCGGGTAGGGGGCTTTTTCTTGCACCCGACCCATCCATGCCGCCCGTGTTCGATCCCAGGCATCCCATGTGGTCCCCGAGCACCGCCAGGAGTAATTCCTGAGTGCAGAGCCAGGAGTAACCCCCGAGCATAGCTGGGTGTGACCAAAAAAGCAAAAAAAAAAAAAAAAGAATTGAAAAGAGAAAATTTCCCGTATTCTTTAGAATGCATGTCTTAGATTTAAAGTCATGGGATATCAGGCCCTACACATATTGTGCAAGTGTAAATTATATTTAGTCATCCTGTATTAAAACTCTGATTCCCATAAATTTTTCTTACACATTGATTTGTTGAGCATTATCTCAGGACACAGCCTTTTCCTAAGTATACTGAAATTTCAGTCTAGCCTTATCCTATAAACGCACTGATCTATTTCTTAAGGGAATGAGAACACATTAAGATAGAAATAAGGGGCAATTAACAAAAAATTATAAAGAAGAAGTAATAATTCTAATTGGTCAGGCACAACAAAGATTTGCAAACACAAGGAACCAAGTAAACAAAGGTAACAGCATAGGAAAATCATACTGCTGGGAAATGTCCAACTCACTAGGGAAATTGAGAGACAGTTCTATTGGTTCATTATTTCTCAGGAAAACGCTTTTAAATTATATTTGAAATAGGACTGAATTTTGATTTTTCTCATCATGTTGAAGGGGCTGTTGCATAAGCAATGAAGAATAGTGTCTACTGCATCAGCCTGGCATTCTTCATCTTCCTCTAAATGTCGAAATAGGTCTTAGAGACAAATTTCACTTGTTTGCAAGCTTCTGAATGACATTTATCCACAAAGAGTAGTTTGCCATCACCTGAATTATTAAGAGACCTGGTGAGATCTATCATTTGTATTTTTGCATTTTCAGGAATGATTTTCAATTGTTATAAACCATTTAATATGCTGGATGATCCAGTCCATGCTTTGGAGTTCTCTATGAAAATATAGAAACCATTAAAGTCTCACTTTAATGGTAAAGGATCATTTAACATTATTCACTTGAACGTCAACAGTTTTCTAGACCAAGATTTTATTTTTCCATTTGAATTATACTGGCAAGTTCAAAGGATTTGAAAGCACATATTAAATCATTTATTCATGTTAATGGAATAGTTCTTTTGATATAATGATCACTGAAATATTTGGTATACAATTTAGGATGGAATTTGGAATGATTGCAATAGCCATGGGAAATGAAAAAAGATGCCTCAGTTTCTATTCATTCCCCAATAACATTTATTTATTCCTTTTAATGTTCTCATCTGTCAGGCATCACAAATTGTCTCCACATATGGCGGTTTGGATACTGAGACTTTATTAAAATATTAATGAATAATATATAATATTCAAACTTAGTAAACAATATTGCTATTTTCAGAAGGAATATGTTCCTAATGATTTTACTGATAAAATGTTTAGGAAAAAATATGGATCATGAGGATACAAGGTCAGTCAATTCCAATGTAATTGCTTGAAACGATGCTCAGAACCTAAGATAACACCATAGGGAACCCTGAACCATCTCTGGGGCACACCCAAAATGCGGCTGCTGGAAAGGAAAGACCATAGTCACTTCTAAGACAAACCTAGGCAAAATATGTTTCTTCCTATAGGGGTACATAGAGCTAAAAGTATATAAAGTGACTGTATAGAATGGGAGTATTGGATCCCAGGTGACACCTTTCTTGTAGAAAGTTTTTATTTTTATATTTTATTATAGCACCGTGAGATAAGTTTTTAATATGAAAAGTTTTCCGATATTGGAACCTATCTAGCATGGCAGGTAGGGCATTGTACTACATATGCTCTCCTCTGCCCCACCATAAGGGATCCCTGAAAGCAGAGCCTGGCGTAATTCCTGAGTTTCCCAGAGAAAAAAATATATTAGTATAAAATTGTGTGTTAGCTAGTAATTTATTTTTGCTCATGCAAAAATAGTTATACTGGCTAAAGAACAAGAGTATACTGCAATGCAAGGAAGTCTCCTTCTGAACTTTTAGATTGTGAATAATAAAACTGTGAATTAATAATTTAAGTTCTTGTAATACCCGACAATCAGTATTTCAAAATATCTTTTGATTTATACACAACAAATGTATCCGTTTTTAAATTACCTTGAGTTAGCGATTTCAGTTAGTTTTACTATATTTTGGAGAAAATATTCCAACAAAAGTCATCAAGAGATTTTGAAGGATTTAGAACCTAGGTATGCCTGAATCTGAGAGTCATTCCATTCATTTCTGCCTTTTGTTTTACTACTATAATAAAGTCATCACCAATGTACCATATATTGATAGACTTGACTATTTAGTATATATTCGTTCACTGATACAATGACCCAATAGAATTTATTTATCATCTTGTATAATGAAAGTTTTTGTTGGATGTGGCACTTATTATGTAGATAATATTAAGGAACAGAACATAGTTTGGAAATAGATAAATACCCAAATCTGTTTATTTGTGATGTTATATGTATATGACTACAGTTTGGCATTTTCTCTAGATTATAATCTTTATAATAAATGAAGAATTCATTTTATAATTTCACTCAGACTTAAGTACTAATAGACATGATTTTCTAATCACCACGGAATCCAGCCAATTATTTTCCATTTTACTTGTAGGTAAGGTATTATTGTCTTGATGAGAAAAATAAGAATGATCCCTTTTCTTACTCTAAGATTACAATTGTCATGATGTTTAAAGGACTGTCCTCCTAACTGAGAACTACCATGTGGATTCTAACTTATTTTATTGTGGCAATATTCTTTAAAATATTTTCCATATTATTTTCCGATTCTTGTGAACATTCTTCACCACCTTACAGGCCCAATAACTCTCCACTGTTAAACCAATGTCCCATACCTCCAAACCATGCAGATAAAATTTCATGAAGCAATCCAAAACTCATTTTTGATACAACTGTCAACAAATGGGCATTGATGGAACAAACTCAATATTGTTGAAGTCAAATATAACAGCTTGCACTGAACTTAATGGGGGAAAAACTACAATGTTTTCCTATGAGACTATCCATCAGGCATACTCTTACCATTATTACTTCGTGCTATAGATTCCCCTCATGCTGTTATTTATCATTGTATTGATGTCTAAACAGAGCACTAAGGAAATATAGAGATATACAAAAACGGGACGAAGTTTTTGAATATATAACTCACAATTCACAGATCACATGACACTGTATATTAAAAAACAAACAGACATTATTAAAATATTTTTTAGAAAGAGGAAAAATACATAGTGACATAGCAGTATACAAATGAAACAAACAGAAATGTTTCACATTCTTGTATGTAATAAAAAGATGTAGAAGAGAAATAAAATAAAAAATTTCATTCACAGCTATTTACAATAACAGGAACTAGGAATCTTATTACCCACTTTACAATTTATTTGGGCTCTAGGCTACTAAGAGATCAGAGCTTGCAGTATGGAGCATAATTTGAAATCCTTTCTCCTGGGTCTTTGCCCTGTACAGAAATTATCGTATATATTTCAGATTAATAAGTATCCTCTACATATATTTGATTGATATCCCACATTACCACACATAAAAACTTTGTATCACATTGAATTCAGAAAAAAAAGATCATTTTTTTTTTTGGCACATTGGGTGACATCCAGCCAATTTCAGTGATTACTCATGGCTCTGCACTGAGAACTTACTCATGGAAGTTGTTGGGTGACCGTATGTAATGGAAGGGTTTGAATCCAGAGCAGCCACAGGGAACCAAATGCTTTACCCATTGTAATATCACTCTGGCCTTGAGGGAAAATTTTTATATACGTAATTATCTTGTGATAATACGATAACAAAATTATTCATTGTGAGTTTCTTATTTTATATTGCAGCTTCTATATATCCATTGTGGTAGCGCTGAGACTTTCCTGGGAAATGATGCAGAACCAAAGTTTTGTAAGTGAATTTGTCCTCCTGGGGATTTCACAGAATCCAACTGTTCAGAAAATATTATTTGTTTTATTTCTCATTGTCTATATTGCGACTGTCAGTGGCAACCTGCTGATTGTGGTGACCATCATCAACAGCCCAGCACTCGTGGGCTCCCCAATGTACTTCTTCCTGGCTTTTCTGTCCTCCCTGGATGTGTGTATCTCCTCTGTCACTGCCCCTAAGGTTATTGCTGACCTTCTCTCTGAGAAGAAAACCATCTCCTTTGGAGGGTGCATGACACAGATCTTTTGTCTACACCTTTTTACTGGTGTGGAAGGGATTGTCCTCACAGCCATGGCCTTTGACAGGTATGTGGCCATCTGCAAGCCTTTGCACTATTCTTCAATCATGAACTCAAGGCTCTGTAGCATTCTCATGGGAGTAGCCTTTGCAGGGGGCATTCTGCATTCCATTATACAAAATTCCTTTGCTTCTCAACTTCCCTTTTGTGGTCCCAATATTATCAATCATTTCATGTGTGATTTGTACCCATTGGTGAAACTTGCCTGCACAGACACTAGAAAATTTGGTGCTATGGTGGCAGCCAACAGTGGACTCTTTTGCAGCCTAATCTTCTTTCTATTGCTAGTGTCCTATGCTGTCATCCTGTTCTCCCTGAGAAACCACAGCACAGAAGGACAGAGGAAAGCCCTCTCCACCATTGGGTCTCATATTGCTGTTGTGGTGTTGTTTTTTGTTCCATGTATATTTGAGAATGCTCGTCCTCCATATGTTTATAGCTTTGACAAAATTGTGGAGATATTTTACACCATATTAACTCCTCTGCTGAACCCCTTAATTTATGCTTTCAGAAATAAGGAAATAAAAAATGCCATACATAAATTATGGAACACCTTGATAGTAAAGTCTTGTAAAAAGTAGATCATTGAATTAAAAACTTCAGCATTTAAGTATAGAGACCTTAAATTCTCTTGGATTGAAACTCTATGTGATGTATTTTTAAATGAATATTAAAATGGATTAAGTAGTTTATTTGGGATACCAGGAGAAAATGTATTTACTCTTAGGTTATTTAGATGTTCTAATTAGCTTCTCATAAATTTTATATGTATGTTAAGATTTAATTGTATCCAGAATTAGAATCCTATATCTGAAAAACAATAATGAATGGAAATAATACATTAATTCTCATTATTCATGTCATGATTTAAAAAAGTTTGAAGAAAAATAAAAATATTTACAAAGAGGTAAGTAAACTCTTCCTCAGTTTAACATATCCTCGGAGGAAGGCTTTATACAATTGAAACTAGTTATGAAAGAACTGTAATATTAATGTTATTGATTTTTGAAGTTAGGCTTATAATATTTCAAATCCAGTCCCACCAGTAGTGTCAACTTCCCTCCACCAGTGTTTCCATACACTTTCCCCACCCCAACCTCCATCCATTCTTGTTGGTCAACTCAAATTACAAAGTTTCAGTGGTTGCAGCATGTATCTCATATTTTCAGCTTTGTGCGTCAGTGTTTTAGATATATGGTTATACCATTCACACATATCACTTCTATATTGAATCTCTGATGTCTTTGAGACTTCTATTAACATTTAGCATGTGTTAAGAGCTGCTTCCAGCCTCAGGAAACTCTGGAGCAAATCACTGTGGGTTGTGAGCATAATTTGGTTGATTCAATAACTTAATATGGTAGAATATTCCTTATCTTGGGTCTTGTTAGCTTAAGTGCAATTCTCTTTTTTAGTCCGTGGGTCCCCATGAGGGACACTCTTGTAGTTTTCCAAGAGATCACTTGGCAGTTTGGATCCACCATTGTAAGTAACCCTGGTAGGTCTAAGAGACTCGCCAGTTCCCTTCCAGGCAAGGGAACATGACTCTACTACTTAGGCAAAGTGAATAATAGTTTTTTGGCAAATTCTGTACCTTTATGGAGGTTTAGAGATTTTCTGGCAATGGCAAGATATATATTCATGATATGACATTATGCAACCCTCTATAAAGTATTTCCTAAACTGCTTTTTGGTTAAGAATTGTTGCATTCCCCCTCACTTTGTAAGGGAGCTTCATACAGCTGTAAGTCTGCTCTAGCACGTTAGCATTTCTCAAACTTGGGCTGGAGCTCATCTGAAGGTTTGCATTTGTATATTGTCTTTTGGGCCCATATTTAAAGTCAGTCCCTGAACTCTTAAAGAAGACGCCTGGTCTTTGTCCCCAGAAAGCCCCGCCCACGAAGGGCTGGCCTGGAAGCCCTTGGCAGGCTTCTGAGGACAAAAGAAGTGGGAAGAATCAGCTATCTTCCAGTTTGGGGTCTGACCTCTGACTGGTACATGTGCTTCCAGGTCCAGTGACCATCTAGGCTTAGGATCCTGACCCAAGCACATGGTATGGGTCATGCTGAAAATTGGGAGTTTGGTATTTTCCTAACCTTGGATTGTACTACCAGAATTTGTCTCTGTAAAGCATTTTGGAAATTGTTAAGTTTCATCCATCTGTGGCTGGCTTTGACATAGAAGAGAACCAGCTCCCTGATCTTGTTAGAGGGCCCCAGGGGCCTTCCTCAGCACTGATGCCTGTTCATCTACTGCTTTTCATTCTCGTTTGGTCCCCTTGTATTCCTGAAATACATGTAATACATGTATGGTTGAAACGCAATCATGAATATCTTTGTAACTGTATATCTCATGGTATTATAAAAAATTTAAAACTAAAACAAAAATATGAATGAATAAATAAAATGTGAGAGTAATTCAAATATATATCTGATTTAAAAATTTGAGTGAAGTAAATGATCCAAGTACCCCTTATAAAAGAATAAAACTATATGCTGAAAAAAATAAGTGATTGATAATATTTAATTTGAAATATAAAAATAAGATATGTCATCTTATTAACATATGCTTATTAAAAATAAGTATATGTGCAAAAAATATGCTTTATCAGTAATCAAATATATGTCAAATGTGATTTCTATTTATGAAAATGTACATAATTGTCTAACATGGGAGTTTATAAAAATATTTTTCATGTTATAGTTTTGAAACAATGGAAATGATTAAATTTGTAAAAGAAGTAATATTGAAGTATTTTTATTTTATTTGAATTTTATTGATAATTATATATGATCTTCATATTGTATAAGTACTATACACATAAAGCCTGTAATATATGTATGTATACATTTTATGTATGTGTAATCCTTGCAAATCAAGCAGACATGGTCTATGAAGGAGGCAGGCTGGGGGGGGGGGGGGAATTGGGATCCTCAATTCCGACTGGAGAGACGTCACTGGTGCAGGAATTGGTACTGTGCTGAAATATACTATGCATAAGATTCAACTAGTCATGATTGTAAATCATGGTACTTTCATAGCATATAAATAAATAATAGATAAAAGAAAATGAGATGAGGCAGAAACATCGTTAATTAATGTAAGTGGTGAACATTAAAAGCAAAAGAAAAAGTTTGGCAGAAACCCTTGGTAGGGGAAGCCTAAAAGAAGGAAGCCTAAAAGAAGGAAGACAGCTCCTACGGCTGTCTGGGACAAGGTGAGACATGAAATAGAGGAACATGGTCATGCTATTTCTTTTTAAGTCTCCTGTGAGCAAGGAACACATATTTTAAAATATTTAGGATAATAAAATTTTTAATATCTTTAGGAGCTTGTTATGTATCACTCAGGAATCATTTAAATGATATATTACTTTACTATATCTCTTTTCTATGCATTTTAGATTAGAAAATAATTTACAGAGAACTTTCATAGAAGTCTTTGGTTGTTGTTTTGGGGATGAACCCAATGTTGCTAGTCTGACTCCTGGGTATTAACTACTCAGGAGATTTTAAATGTTGCCTGTGATTGAAACTGGTAGAATCTGCAAGGAAGGTGCCCCTGCATACTGTATTAATCAACAGACCCCCTAAAATAGCCTTTTAACAATTATAGTCCTCAATGCCATGACCTGAAGAATGGTTTGAGGCTCTTCCTGTCCCTGGAGCAAGCAGATGCCCTTGGGTTACACTTCCTTATGACAAGACATATGGAGATGTACTGGTGCCCACTCGATAAAATCGATGAACAATGGGAAGACAGTGATACAGTGATACAGTGATGTGGAAATAACATATTATCTTCTCAGCCGATATCATATAAAAACTTTAATGTTATTCTTTTAAAATCCTCTAAAAAACAAAGAGTAAATATTGGCCAGTGTGGGGATTGGTATAACGTAGAACAAAGATAAATTCCTGTCTGGTAGGAACATGGCAGAATCCTTTTGCAGAGCCATATTGTGAAATGTCCCTACTCCAGGAATATGCCCCCTGTCAGGTTGTGTTAAATACTGAAGCATGGGAAATTTCCATTAAAATAAGCATCCACTCTTGTGTAGGTCATAGATGTAAAGGCACTTTTGAGTTCACTATTTGATGAATCATTGTGATTTTCATCTTCCTTAGAATTACCATTTACTGATGGATGCTGATTTTTCCCCTAAGCGCCAATTATCATAAATTCCATCAACGTAAATCAGACCTGTCTTTCTTTTTTCATATTCTTTTAGAATGTATTTCTAAGAATCGAAGTCATGGGATATTAAGCACATCAAATTAACCTACACATATTTCTGTGCGTATGTGTATAAGATGCTTAGTAAGCATGTAGTAGAACGAAGATTACAGTATTTTTCTTACATACTGATGTTTAGCCTTATCACAGAAGTCAACATTTTCCTAAGTATACTGAGATTTCAGCCCAGCTTTAGCCTAAAATCTCATTGATGCATTTTTAAGGGAATTATTAAGATGGAAATAAGGAACAATTAACAAAAGTTATAAAGAAGAAATAATAATTCTAATTGAGTAAACACAACAAAGATTGCAAACATAAGAAAGCAAGAAAACACAGGTAACATTATTAGAAAACCATACTGCTGGGACATGTCCAAATCACAGGGGAAATTGAGACAGTCTTGTTGGTTCATGATTTCTCAGGGAAATATCTTTAAATTATATTTGAAATCAAGGAAGGATTTTGATTCTTTTGTCATGTTGAAGGGAGTGCTGCATATACAACGGAGAATAGTTTCTACCCCTTCAAGCTGACACTCTTCTTCCCTCTTAGATCTAAAAATAGGATTTGGGAACAGAACTCACTTGTTTTCCAGCCTCTGGGTGGATATCTATCCATAAAGAATAGAGTTTGCTGTCACCTGAATTTGTAAGAGACTGGTGAGATCGGTAATTTGTATTTTTGAATTTTCTTTTTTTTTCATTTTTTTTTCATTTTTTTCATTTTTACACTTACAAAGATATACAATTAAAAGTTCATATTTGGGTTTTGGTCATACAGTGTTCCAGCACCCATCTCACCACCAGTGCCCATCTCCCACCACCAATGTCCCCGGTTCCTTCCCCCTCCCCCAACACGCCTCCATAGCAGGTTCTTTATTTCTTTCCCTTTCTCTCTCTTTCTCTTTTCCTTCCATTCCAGACTATGGATTACAGAACCTACATTAAAGGGTTGTCATGTGTATCTTTTTGCCTCTATTTAGTGCTAAGTTCTAGGTTGCCATTAGTACCCTTAACAATTGTTAGCACACGGTTCCATTTTCTGTCTTTCCTAGACTCTGACTCCCACAAGTTTGTGATAATTTCCACCTTTGACACGACTTCCTGATATATGTTTCACTTGACCTTGGATATTGGTATCATAATATGCACATATATATTTATGTTATGCAGATAAATGCAGTCATTCTGTATCTGTCTCTCTCCTTCTGGCTAATTTCGCTCAACATAATCTTCTCCATGTCCATCCATTTATAGGCAAATTTTATGACTTCATTTTTCCTAACAGCTGCATAGTATTCCATTGTGTAGATGTACCAAAGCTTCTTCATCCAGTCATCGATTTTCGGGCACTCTGGTTGCTTCCAGATTCTGGCTATTGTGAATAATGCTGCTATGAACATAAAAGTAGGGATGGTGTTTCCACTGCATATTTTTGGTTTCCCAGAGTAGATTCCCAGGAGTGGTATGGCTGGGTCCAATGGGAGTTCAATTTCTAGTCTTTGGAGGAAGGTCCATATTGTTTTCCAGAAAGGCTGTACAGGCCGGCATTCCCACCAACAATGGATGAGTGTCCCCTTTTCCCACATCCACGCCAGCACTTTTGGTTCTTGATATTTTGAATATGTGCCAGTCTCTGTGGTGTAAAGTGGTATCTCATTGTTGTTTTGATTTGCATCTCTGAGATGATTAGTGATAATGAGCATTTTTTATATGTTTTTTGGCCATTGAATTTCTTCCTTGCTGAAGTTTCTGTTCATTTCATCTCCCCATTTTTTGATGGGGTTGTTTGTTTTCTTCTTGTAAAGTTCTACCAGTGCCTGATATATCCTGGGTATTAACCCCTTATCAGATGAGTATTGGGTGAATATTCTTTCCCATTCAGTGGACTGCTTTTGTATCTTAGTCACTGTTTCTTTTTAGGTGCAGAAGCTTTTTAGTTTCATGTAGTCCCATATGTTTATCTTTTCTTCTAGTTGCTTTTTTAGCGATGTTTCACCTTTGAAGATGACTTTAGCTTCAATGTCGTGGAGGGTTTTTCCTATATTTTCTTCAATGTACTTTTATGGATTCAAGTATGATACTGAGATCTTTAATCCATTTTGATCTGATTTTTGTGCATGGTGTTAGACAGAGTTCCAAATTCATTTTTCTACATGTCGCTGCCGAAGTTTTCCCAACACCACTTGTTGAAGAGGCTTTTCTTACTCCATTTTAGACTCTTTGCCCCTTTATCAAAGATTAAATAATCATGTGTTTGAGGTTGGGTGTCAGGATACTCAATTCTATTCCATAGGTCCACAGGTCTATTTTTATTTCAATACCATGCTGTTTTAATTACTACTGCCTTGTAGTACAGTTTGAA
>JAJIBD010001634.1:0-379237 GCA_021461705.1 Cryptotis parvus
CTCTCTGGCTGTCCCTCCGCCTGCTTCCCTCTGCTCTCCTGCCCGTTTCCCTGCCCACCCCATCCACTGGCTGACCAGAAGTGCCTGGTAGAGGGAAGGCCCCGGCTTGCAGTGTCCACGAGCTGGGGAAGGCGGTGTAAACGGACTCACTCCCGCGCTGCGTGAGTGTCGTGTCCAGCCTCGGGAGGATGAGCCGAGCAGGGGTCACTCGTGCCCTGTGGGTGGACCCGAAGGTGCTGCCTATGTCAGGCTGCCCTGAGTCAGCTTCACCCCCTTCAGGGCAGCGGAGGCAGCTGCAGGAGGAGCCGGCGGAAGCGGGACGGGCGCCCACCTGGCTGCAGCCCACGTGTGGAAATGGGACCTGGCGCCTGCTCGGCTCAGCCCACCGTGGCCTCCCCTCGGCTCCCTCTCAGTCTCCCAGCTCTTGGCCAAGACAGTTTCGCCCTCGTCCCGGCTAGCAACACTGGAGGGCGGCTGTGTCCCCTGGCGACATGCAAGGTGACAGTGGTTCACACCCACGAGGCAGAGACACGTAACAATGGGAGGAACGGTTTTCACAAGGGCGCCGAAGGGAGAGACGTGATCAATGATGTCACGGTGAGGTCACAGCTCGGTGAGGTCACAGCTCAGTGAGGACAGAGGTTGGTGGGTCTCTGGCTGTTGAGGTCTTTGTTGAGGTCACTGCTTGGTGAGGTCTGACTTTGGTGAGGTCATTGGCTGGTGAGGTCAGAGGTCGGAGAGGTATTGATGAGGGAGGTCATGGGAAGGGTCAGCGATATGTTGGGGTGTGGTGAGCAGACAGCGTGGGCAGTAGAGAAGGGACAGGCCCTGGGCAGCCCTCGCAGCTTACTTCCCATCCCAGTGACGCCCTCCTGGGGGTCCTTCCGGGTGAAGAGCCTCTGGGAAGATGGGTGGGGAGCGGGTCCTTCCCTACCGGAAGCTTCTGAACACCAGCTGTGGGAGGGGCAGGGGTGACGCTGGCAGCTGCTCCTCTTGTGGAGGAGGCTGGAGAGACGGGCGTGACTCTGCGGACCAGGTCCAGGGGCCGTCATGACCTTCTCCCTGGACTGTCAGGGCCCCCCTGCGATGGCCACTGTTTCCTCACAGCTGAGCCACGTGGGTGCAGGGGCACCACTGTCCGTCACTGTCCATCACTGTCCGTCACTGTCCATCACTGTCCGTCACTGTCTGTCACTGTTGGTCACTGTCTGTTGTTGTCCATCACCGACTGTCACTGTCTGTGTCCCTCTCTGTTACAGTCTGTCACTGTCCATCACTGTCCATGTCCCTCTCTGTCCATCACTGTTCGTCATTGTCCATCACTGTCCATCACTGTCATGTCCCTCTGTCCGTCACTGTCCATCACTGTCCATCACTGTCCGTGTCCCTCTGTCCCTCATTCAGTCCTGTGACGGCTCCCTGCTGTCCATCCACGCTCTGCCCCTGACGAGGCTCGTGCTTGGCTGATACTCGCCTGTCCAGTCCCTGCTAGCCTCAGACCTTGCTGGGACAGGCCGTGCCTGCGGCAGACGCTCGGGGCTGACCCTGGGCAGAGCCTCCCTGTTCCTGCTGGCCCCACGGAGAGGGTTGCCCCTGCCAGGATGCTGGCTCGCGAGCTCCCTGTCTGCGGGTGGCGGGGTTGGGACCGGGCACTGCCCAGTGACCTTCCGAGGCAGGCCCCCTCCCACCGGTGCACGGAGCTCTGGCCCAGCGTCCAGCAGATGGTGCCGCTGCGGTGGGCTGGCACAGCAGCCTGGAGTCGCCCAAGCGGGCACGGGACTCCACCCTGCGCTGATGCCACCTGCCCGCGCTGCCACGCTTGTGTCCTGGCTCGTGCTTCTTGTCTCTTTGGGGGAAGGCCGGGGCACCCGGCCGCCGCTCAGGGACCCGAGGGGGTGTGGGGCGCTGTGTGGCTCCTGGGCCCTCGGCCTCCCCCGCCCCTGCCACTAGACCCTCATGGGTGTGGAGTGAGAGTTGAGCCCGTGGCACCGAGGCACCTGCTCATGGCAGGGTCACGGCTCCTGCCAGAGCATGTGCGCTGCGTGTGCAGGATGCACGTGTGGGCACAGATGTGTGCAGGCAGTGTGGGGCGTGCCCATGTGCGTGTCCCAGACACCCGTGTGCTCAGGCAGGTGTGCGTGTGTGCCCCTGTGAGTCAGTGCGGGACCGCAGCACCCCTGCAGCGAGCATGTCCGCAGCTGGTCAGACCAACAGGCTGCAGAATGCTGGACCTGGGGTCTGTGGGGGACGCGCGGTCGGGGTTCCAGGGGCAGGAGCGTGGACCCTGCCCATCTCTCCAGGCCCTCTCACCCTGCCAGGCTGCTGCTGCCCATGGCGGGGTCCACTATAGCCTGAGCGGTGCCCACCAGACCTAGCCTGGCTCTCCGCGGGTCAGTTACCTTCCTGGTCACCGTGGTCCAGCCTCATGTCGGTGCCCTTCAGTGGTGTTTTGCTGTCCACAGACTGTCATCCCCATGGATACAGGACATAGAGGTTCCGGCTCTGCTCTGAGGGCCAGCTCACGGCCAGAGAGTGGACCTGTCCAGCTGTGTCTCTGAGCACCTCTGCCCAGTGCCCCATCACTGACCTCGTTTCCCTGGGCCTGAGTCACTGCCACCCCCGGAAGGGTGGGCTGCATCCAGCCTGCTGCACAGACCCGGTGCACCCCCGAGAGGGGTGGGCTGCCCTCTGTGGGGGGGCGAGGCCCCTTCTTTCCTCGCCACCCCCCCATCACTTTAAATTATCCCTCTTAATTGGACTAATTTCGGGAGAAGCGGCAGTCGTTTGCTCCTGAGAATCTTGGAGAGACGAATTCACACTCTGATTCCAGGAGGAGCCGCGTGGATTCCTGTTATAGATAATACAATTATATTCCTAAACTCTTTGCCGAGATTAGTACAGATGGTTAAAAATACCCCGCCTTTTAATTAATCTTCTGAACAATAGTCTCATGAATACAAATAGGTCATTATCCCTTTCCACAGATGGGCCGGAGCCGGCTCCGCTGCGGCCCAGCCCAGCACATCTTGGGGTGGTCGGAAGGGGCTCTGGCCTTCAGTCTGGGCACAAACGGGGGCCTCAGATCAACTCAGGCTCTTTCTTACCTTCTTTTTAGTTTTTGTGTTTGGGTCACACCAGGCGATGCTTAGGGGCTCCTCCTGGCTCTGCACTCAGGAATTACTCCTGGCGGTGCTCGGGATCGATGCCGAGGATCGAACCAGGTCGGCTGCTTGCAAGGCAGGGTCCTCCCGGCCGTGCTGTCACTCGCCCTTTCCTGCTTCTCAGTCTGCTGGACTTTGTAGTGCTTGTCCTTTAGAGGGGCTCAGGGACCTTGCAAGAGACTCTGGGCTTCCCAAGGGCTGTGGCCGCCTCTGCCTCTGGTTGGTCTGGTTTCCCTGTGTGCATGTGTGTGCACATGTGTACCCATTTGGCAGTGTGTGTGTTTGTATGTATTAGGCGTGTCATTTGTATGTGCCAGCGGCTGTTTTCCACAGGGCTCTGGCTGTGTCTTCATTGCACTGCAAGTTTGTTCTTGCTCTGTTCAACCCAGAGCGCGGAAGCTCCTGTTCTTGCTGCCAGGGTGGGCGGGAGTTGCTGCAGGGAGCTGAGCACTGCAGAAATCACGGGCTTGGGTTCAGCCCTGATTCCCTCAGCTCCGAAAGGGCTAAGGAGAGTCAAGCGTCAAAGGGCACTGAGGACCGTGAAAACGCGGCTCCCAAATGGGAGGAAAACCCACATTACAGATCTGAGAAGGGCTAAGTTTCCGAATGTATGAGGAATTTCCATACTTAACAGTAACACAGAAAACTCCATTAGAAACACTCAAGGACTTAGATATTAGATATAATATCTAATATCCAAAATATCTAAATAGCTAAAAATAATAGGTGTTTCTCAAAGAAGAAATATACAGGGCCCAGGGCAATAGAATGGTCCATACTGATCATTAGAGGGGCCAGAGCAGTAGCACAGCGGGGAGGGCGTTTGCCTTGCACGCCGCCCGACCTGGGTTCAATCCCGGCTTCCCATATGGTCCCCTGAGCACTGCCAGGGAGTAATTCCTGAGTGCAGAGCCCTGAGGAACCCCTGAGCATCACTGGGTATGACCCCCTAAACAAACGAATAAAAGAGTCACAAAGGGAATACAAATAAAATCAGATCAAGTGAGACCATTTCACACCTGTTAGGCTGACAAGAATCAAGAATCAGAAAACTGGGTGAAGAGATGGAGAGAGAATCTCCTGAACTGCCATGAGAATGTGAGCTGGTGCAGTTAGGGGTGAGGCTCCCGGGAGTGTGGGTTAGAGGTGAGGCTCCCCGGGAGTGTGAGTTAGGGTGAGGCTCCCCGGGAGTATGAGTTAGGGTGAGGCTCTCTGGGAGTGTGAGTTAGGAGTGAGGCCTCCCGGGAGTGTGAGTTAGGGTGAGGCTCCCGGGAGTGTGAGTTAGGGTGAGGCTCCCCGGGAGTGTGAGTTAGAGGCGAGGCTCTCCACTTAAGGAAGCAGGAAGTCCTTCAGAAATGTAGACATAGAAACTACCATATGCTCCTAATCCTATCAGAGTAGAATCAAGAACAAGATCATGGGCAGCTGAGTGGCTCGTGTCTCATGTCTACAATAGCTGTGTTCGCATGAGCCCAAGTGGAAGAGCCTAAGTACCCATGAACGGATGGAAGGAAGGGCGGTGGGTCATGGGTGGGTGGGCCGGATGGTGGATGAATGGGTGGTTGGGTGGATGTGTGAATAGATGGAGGGGATAGTAGGTGGACGGGTGCGTGAGGAGTGATGGGCAGGTCCAGAGGCTTTTTGGAGCAGATTCACGAGGACCCCACGAGAACTGCCCCTGAGTGCTCCCAAGTGTCTTCCCACCTGCTGTTATCAGGGAACGTTATGGTTTGTTTTCCTTCCCAGCGCGGGGCCTCTAGCTGGTTGTCACAAAGAAGGCAGCAGCTCACCTTGACTGGGGAGTCGGCTCACGCTGACCGTGGAGGGTCAGTTCACACTGGCTGTAAGGGTTGGCTCACGCTGACCGTGGAGGGTCGGCTCACACATCCAACGTAAGGATTGGCTCACGCTGACCGATTGTGTCAGCTCACGCTGACTATGAGGGTCAGTTGATGTTGACCCGTAAGGGTCAGTTCAGCACGGAGGGCCAGGGAAGCTCCTTACGGCTGCCTGAGGGCTGTGCCCACCTCTGTGGTCTCTTTCCTGACTGTGACCTTCCTTACTTCCACGCTCACCTGTGACTCAGCTGTTCAGTTTCTTAACAATATTGGCCCGCCACAGAGGTGTATGAGGGTGGCCCCTGGGGGTCCTTACGCCAACCTAGCCTGTACCCTGGGCTGGTCCTCACCCTGCTCCGGCACCGAGGAGGAGCATCTGGAGCTCCCTCGGGACTAGAGGCTCAAAACTGATCACTCAGTGCTGCCCTTTGTGCTGACCTTTACGTCTCCTCCCCCTCCCCATCTCCCCCTCTTATCCTTTCCCTCCTCCCCTCCTCCCCTCCCTCCTCCCTTCCCCCTCCCCTCCTCCCTCTCTTGTCCTTTCCCTCCTCCCTCCTCTTCTCTCCCTCTTCCCCCTCCCCCCCCCCCCTCCCCTCCTCCCCCCTCCTCCCCTCTCCCCCTCCCTCCCTCTCCCTTCCTTCCTCCCCCTCTTCCCATCCCTCTTCCCCTCCACTCCTCCCCCTCCCTCCCCCCTCCTTCCCCCCCTCCCTCCTCCTCTCTCCCCCCTCCTCCCCTCCCTCCCTCCTCCTCCTCCCTCCTCCTTCTCCCATGCTCCTCCATCTTCCCTCTCTCCTCTCCCTTTTCCTCTGCTGGGTTACCCTTTGCTCACAGTTCTCTGTCCCTACTTGCCAGCCCTGGGTTCTGTATTGTAAGTGAAATCTTGTTTTTCTTTTCTATATCACTGTATCACTGTCTTCCCATTGTTCATAGATTTGCCTTTCCTATATGCCCTTTACATTTTCTTATACTAGAGCAAAGGCCTTTTGTATAGACACAGGAAGGCAGTTAAGGCTGTGTATTTGTGATATAGGGGTTAATTAACTCTGAATTAGTTACTCCTGAGCATCCATCACATTTCCTTATGTAAACCTCAGTTGCCCTTAGATTGATTCTAATTCCTTACACCTCAAAAGAAGAATCCCGGGGCCGGAGCGATAGCCCAGCGGGTAGGGCGTTTGCTTTGCACAACCGGCCCCATGCCGGCCCGGGTTTGATCCCCCGGCATCCCATATGGTCCCCGAGCACTGCCAGGAGTTATTCCTGAGTGCAGAGCCAGGAGAAACCCCTGAGCATTGCCGGGTGTGACCCAAAAAGCCAAAAGAAGAAGAAGGAGGAGGAGGAGGAGGAGGAGGAAGAGGGAAGGAAGAAGAGGAGGAAGAAAAGGAAGAGGAAGAAGAAGAGGAAGAGGAAGAAGAAGAAGAAAAGAAGAGGAAGAAGAGGAAGAAGAAAGAAAAGGGAAGAAGAAGAAGAGGAAGAAGAAGAGGAAGAAGAGGAGGAAGAAGAAGAGGAAGAAGAAGAAGAAGGAAGAAGAAGAGGAAGAAGAAGAGGAGGAAGAAGAAGAGGAAGAGGAAGAAGAGGAATAAGAGGAGGAAGAAGAGGAAGAAGAGGAAGAAGAGGAAGAAGAAGAGGAGGAAAGAGGAAGAAGAAGAGGAGGAAGAGGAGGAAGAAGAGGAAGAAGAGGAAGAAGAGGAAGAAGAGGAAGAAGAAGAAGAAGACAGAGACGAAGACGAAGACGAAGAAGAAAGAAGAAGAAGAAAGAAGAAGAAAGAAGAAGAAGAAGCATTCCATGGCAGGACTGGATTCACCCAGGGCAAGCCGTGAGTGGCTGCCCTGGCCTCGACACAGGACGGACTAAGTGTCCTGAGTGGTATAATAAGTGAAGAGTACAGTCATGGAACAAAGTCTCTCCTGACCCAAAGATAAGCAACTGATTCAGGACCCTGTTGGGTGAGGAAAAACCCAACCTGGCCAGAGGTCTGCAGTCTGGAATAGACAGCGAGATGTCCCAGGAATAGCCACCTGCAAGCTTAGTCCTGCGTGTAGATAAATGTCTGTCTCTCTTACTGTGTTTATA
The DNA here is from genome assembly GCA_021461705.1 of Cryptotis parvus. Classification (NCBI taxonomy): domain Eukaryota; kingdom Metazoa; phylum Chordata; class Mammalia; order Eulipotyphla; family Soricidae; genus Cryptotis; species Cryptotis parvus. The sequence continues at coordinate 7,074 of JAJIBD010001634.1, forward strand.
CAAAATGACGAGACATATTAGTAAGATGGTTGTTTACCAGCTAAGGAAAGGAAACAACAACTCACCAGGATTCTGCGTCTGTCCTGGGTAGGCTCCATCTCTGGGCTGGGGTCCCTTGGGGTGTGCCCCGGGAAGGAGGAGCTTTTATCCTCATTGTTTCAGGATCAAAGTCCATGATCCTTGTAACTCCCATCCCCAGCCTTTGTGAGCTACAGAACTAGGAAATTTTGCTTGAGGGTGTGGAGAGAGGAGGAGAGAGGAGAGGAGAGAGGAGAGAGAGGAGAGAGAGGAGAGAGGAGAGAGGAGAGGAGAGAGGAGAGAGGAGAGGAGAGAGGAGAGAGGAGAGGAGAGAGGGGAGAGAGGAGAGGGGAAAGAGAGGAGAGAGGAGAGAGGAAAGAGGAGAGGAGAGAAGAGAGAGGGAAAGGAGAGAGAAGAGAGAGGAGAGAGGAAAGAGGAGAGAGAGAGAGGAGAGGGGAGAGAGAGGAGAGAGGAGAGGAGAGGAGATAGGAAAGAGGAGAGAGAAGAGTGGAGAGATGGGAGAGGAGAGAGGGGAGAGAGGAGAGAGGAGAAGGGAGAGAGGAGAGGGGGAGAGGGGAGAGAGGAGAGAGGAGAGGGGAGAGGGGAGAGAGAGGAGAGAGGAGAGGGGAGAGGGAGAGAGAGGAGAGGGGAGAGGGCAGAGAGGAGAGAGGAGAGGGGAGAGGGGAGAGAGGAGAGAGGGAGAGGGGGAGAGAGGAGAGTGAGGAGCTTCAGGCGTCAAGAGCCCGTGGTCTTGCTCCTTTGCCCATGGGTTGGGGGACGGTTGTCAGCCCTGAACGTGGCAGGGATCCCTTCGAACCCCAAAATCTGGTTAGGAACCTCTCTGAGCACCAACACTCCTCCCCTCCTTGTCTTCCTCCTCTCCCCTGCCCTGCCCCCTGCCTCTGCAGGTGACCTTCATCATAGGACAAGCCCTGAACACCTCAGAGCCTCTGCACACCACAGGTTCTGTTCCAGTTCTGAGCATTTTGCTTTCTTTTCCTCCTGTGTGTGCCACCAACATATCCAGAAGCCTGAGGAAGTCTCTGGATCCTTCTCAACATACACTTCAGAAAATGAGCGAAGTGACATCTCCATAACAAAGGCAGGGGATCAGCGGGAGTGTGGTCACCAAAACACAAGACCCTGAGTGCGGTCACCAAAACACCAAGACCCTGAGTGTGGTCACCAAAACACAAGACCCTGAGTGCGGTCACCAAAACACAAGACCCTGAGTGCGGTCACCAAAACACCAAGACCTGTGTGTGGTCACCAAAACACCAAGACCCTGAGTGCGGTCACCAAAACACCAAGACCCTGAGCGCGGTCACCAAAACACCAAGATCCTGAGTGCGGTCACCAAAACACCAAGACCCTGAGTGCGGTCACCAAAACACAAGACCCTGAGTGCGGTCACCAAAACACCAAGACCCTGAGTGCGGTCACCAAAACACCAAGATCCTGAGTGCGGTCACCAAAACACCAAGATCCTGAGTGCGGTCACCAAAACACCAAGACCCTGAGTGCAGTCACCAAAACACAAGACCCTGAGTGCGGTCACCAAAACACCAAGATCCTGAGTGCGGTCACCAAAACACAAGACCCTGAGTGCGGTCACCAAAACACAAGACCTTGAGTGCGGTCACCAAAACACAAGACCCTGAGTGCGGTCACCAAAACACCAAGATCCTGAGTGCAGTCACCAAAACACAAGACCCTGAGTGCGGTCACCAAAACACAAGACCCTGAGTGCGGTCACCAAAACACCAAGATCCTGAGTGCGGTCACCAAAACACCGAGACCCTAAGTGCGGTCACCAAAACACCAAGACCCTGAGTGCGGTCACCAAAACACTGAGACCCTGAGTGCGGTCACCAAAACACCAAGACCCTGAGTGCGGTCACCAAAACACCAAGACCCTGAGTGCGGTCACCAAAACACTAAGACCCTGAGTGCGGTCACCAAAACACTGAGACCCTGAGTGCGGTCACCAAAACACCAAGACCCTGAGTGCGGTCACCAAAACACCAAGACCCTGAGTGCGGTCACCAAAACACCAAGACCCTGAGTGCGGTCACCAAAACACCAAGACCCTGAGTGTGGTCACCAAAACACTGAGACCCTAAACGTGGTCACCAAAACACCAAGAACCACATTTGTGTGCAGGATGTCCAGGGGGTGTCCAGAGGCCAGCAGGACCAGAGGCTGCATGTCTGCACAGGGTGCATGTGCTGCTGGACTGTGCTGGGGCCGGGCTTTCCCCTGAGAGAGGGACAGATGTGAGGGGCCAGAGGCGCATCAGCCCAAACATGGACTCGAGGCCCAGCGGGGAGGGGTGGTGTCCCTGCCCTGTGTGCCACGAGGAGGCCATGAAGTGCCCAGGGCAGGTCTAGGGGTCCCATGGACCTCTAGCTGCCTGCAGTGGTCCCCAGGCAGGGCATGGCCAGTTTTCCAGGTCCCTTCTGCTGGGTGGCCTGGCCACTCTCCTGAGCACAGGAGCACGTGCTGCTGGAGCTGCTGCCTGTGGCGGGGGCAGCTCTGACTCCATCTCGGGAGCTTCTCTCAGCCCTGCCCACGCAGGCGAGCATGTGGAGTCGGGGCTTGGTTCTGGGTTCGACTCCCCTCACGTGTGTCTCTGGAGTCTGAGCCCTGAGCACCCACGTATACACCCTTTTGGAAAGGGGCATTTGCAGGCAAAAGGGATCACCATGGCGTGTGGGCGGGGTCTCCGGCAGGGCTGCACTCAGGGGCTCCCAAAAACAGAAGTGACTTTCCTTGTGGTTCTGTAAGACCGAGATCAAGGCTCCAGCAGGCTTGGAGTGGGGTGGGGCTTCTCTTCCTGTCTTGGCTTTGGTCGGGGGGCTTCCCTTCCCTGCAAGCTTCTCTTCCCGGGGATGGGGGGCTTGGCTCTTCCTCACTTTCTGACCATTGTCTCCCCCTGGGTCTGCACATCCCGTCTTCTGAGTCCATGTGGGCGTCAGCTGCTCCATCTGAAGAGGAGGGTCCCTGGAGGGGTGGGGCTGGCAGCGCGGCTGGGAGGGGTCTTCTTCCCTACTGTCTCTGTCCCGGGACCCTGGCTGGGCAGTCATGGAAGACCCATTGGCAGCCTTTCATGGCCGAGGGGTGCCCCTGTGGCTGTGCCCGCCCAGGTGAGAGGCTGCAGAGGGCACGGGGCGGGGGAGCATCTTGCTTACAGGTCACGCTCCCTGCACCAGAGCCAGCATCTGCGTGGAGGGAAACTGAGGCAGGCAGGGTTGGGTGCCAGTCACCCCAGTTCTCTCTGGCTTTGCTGAGAGCTCAGAGCCTGGCAGGAAGCCCGTGTACACACCTGGTGTTGGGCCTCACCTGGCAGGAAGCCCGTGTACACACCTGGCGTTGGGCCTCACCTGGCAGGAAGCCCGTGCACACACCTGGTGTTGGGCCTCACCTGGCAGGAAGCCCGTGTACACACCTGGCGTTGGGCCTCACCTGGCAGGAAGCTGTGTGCACACACCTGGCGTTAGGCCTCACCTGGCAGGAAGCCCGTGTACACACCTGGTGTTGGGCCTCACCTGGCAGGAAGCCTGTGCACACACCTGGTGTTGGGCCTCACCTGGCAGGAAGCCCGTGCACACACCTGGTGTTGGGCCTCACCTGGCAGGAAGCCCGTGTACACACCTGGTGTTGGGCCTCACCTGGCAGGAAGCCCCCGGCACACACCTGGTGTTGGGCCTCACCTGGCAGGAAGCCCGTGTACACACCTGGTGTTGGGCCTCACCTGGCAGGAAGCCTGTGCACACACCTGGCGTTGGGCCTCACCTGGCAGGAAGCTGTGTGCACACACCTGGTGTTGGCCTCACCTGGCAGGAAGCCCGTGTACACACCTGGTGTTGGGCCTCACCTGGCAGGAAGCCCGTGCACACACCTGGCGTTGGGCCTCACCTGGCAGGAAGCCCGTGTACACACCTGGCGTTGGGCCTCACCTGGAAGGAAGCTGCGTGCACACACCTGGCGTTGGTCTCGTCTTGTGGTTTGTCGAGGGTCTCACCCGGCCCATGGCACCTTTTTGAATCAGAGATGATGGAGATGTTTCTGCCTGACGCTCTCCGGCATGCCGGCTAGACTCGGCTTGCAAAGGGCCCCCTGAGACTCGGCTCCTTGCCCGAGGCTGATAGATCCTCTGGGCCACATCGGGGACCTGAGGGAGCCCCGGTCTTGGTGGGGGCCACCTGGAGGCTCCAGAAAGCTGACCAAGGGGAGAGCATGAGGGGCAGCAGAAGGGGCTGTGAAGGCTGGGGGGGGACAGCTGGGGGGTTCCGTCTGCCAAAGCAGGAGACCAGGACTCGGGGCTGTGGGGGCCGGACCCCACGTGGGGTGAGTGTGGGCTGAGGCCCAGCGAGTCCCTTCTAGTCAGCAGACACCACCACCCCCACTGCAACGCTTTCCTCAGGGAATGGAGAAGAGGGAGGGAGGAGCCCGGGTGTCCAGGGAGTGGACAGCAGCAGACCTGCCGACGCTTGGACACTCCTGCCCTTTCCGGCTGTGGGGAGAAACGGCGGGGGTCTGGAGGGAGGAGAAGAGCTCCCAGCTGCGGAGTCCAGGCGGTGGGGGGCGAGCCGGGGGGGCGGGCCTTCATGTCGTCTACAGAGTCCAGGCGGCGCGGGTGGGTGGGGTGGGCATGCGCGGGGTGGGGGCTCCATGCGGTCCGCAGAGTCCTGCAGCAGGGCCGGTGTGCGGGGGCTCGGAGCCGTCCCTTTGATCCACTGCCTCAAGAGTCCCGCTGCAGTGGCCCCCTGCGGGCTGGCGGTGGTGTAGGAGCGCCTGGTAGCTGCTGAAATAAAGATCACAAAGTAGCGGCTCCTGCCAGTCTCCCGGACCTCAGGTGGGGGCGGCCACTGTTGGACTCAGCCCACCAGCAGCTCTGCAGAAAGCAAGCTGACCCCTGGGGAGCAGAGGACAGTGGGCACTGCTCCTGCCCCTGGGGGCCCAAGACCCCTCTGCCTGCCCCCAGACCTGGGAGCATGAGGACAGCAGGAAACCGGGAAGGAGGGGGAGCCGCTGACAACATCCCACCTCTGCTCCCCCCACATGCACACACACTCACACATGCACACCCCATATGCACACATACACATGCACACACTCACAAATGCACACACTGCACACATGCACATGCACACAGATGCACAAGCAAACACACACAAACACACTCACACCCATGCTCACAGGTGCACGAGCAAACACACATACACACATGCACACATGCACACACAAACACACTCATGCACACACAGGCGCACACACAAACACACATGTGCACAAACACACATGCATGCTTACACACATGTACACACGTGTGCATGAACACACATAATCACACAATGCACTCTTCTACATGTGTACACACCCATAGCCACCATGACTGTGTGAGAATCACACACCTCCTCACGCGTGCACATACGGCCTAGCACAGGGCGGAACAGCAACAGACCTGCAGACTCTCAAGACCCCCAGCCCGCGGCTGTCAGCACCTACATGGTCCAGCGGGGGCCTGCTGCCCACAGGCCCTGGAGTAGCCGTGACCAGCTGGGAACGTCCCAGCTGCCGCCTGCGCCAGCAGGCTTCAGGCTCAGGTCCTCTCCAGGAACATCACACTTATTTCCAAAGTCATGAGGCCCAGGTCAGGGGCCTGGTCAGTGGGGCCTGCGGGAGGGCAGGCGTGGGGCCCTGCTGCCCGCTGTGCTCTGTGGAGACGGGCAGCCTGCAGCCTGCAGCCTGTGAGGAAGCGCCTTTCCTGGGCTGCTCTGAGCTCCGGTCCATGGGTTTGCTGTGAGGAAGCTTCTCTCTCGGGCCCAGCAGGCAGGCGGGTCGTGCTCACAGCAGGAACACAAGGACACTCCCAGGGCCACGGGCAGGTGTCTGCTGTTAGGGTCTGTGAGCACTGGCCACTGACTGCACTGTCCACCGACTGCTGAGAACTAATCTGTGACTGCCCACTACTGACTGCTGACCGCTGGTACTGACCGCTGACACTGACCACTGATGGCTGGCACGACATGCTGACCACTGACAGATAACACTGACCACTTACAGCTGACACTGACTGCTGAGCACCGATGGCCGACACTGATGCTTGACACTGACCACTAATGGCTGACACTGACCAATGACTGCTGATGGCTGAATCTGCTGACCGCTGGTGACTGATACCGACCACTGGCCGCTGATTGCTGACCCTGACCACTGCTGCTGATGACTGACACTGACCTCTGACCGCTGGTGGCTGCCAATACCAACAACCAGGCACTGAGGACAAACCACTGTACCCTGATGACCGACACTGACCACAGAGCAGTGGCCATGTGTTGTGGACCACCAAGCACCAGTAGTGAGCAGGAAGCGTGGGGAAAATCACTTGGTCTCGTGGGGGCACCCGGAAGCAGCGAACGTGACGGAGAATCCCTGTGCTCCGCAGGCTCCTGCTGGGCTCGGGGCCCCCTTCACAGGCCCACAGGGTCTGCCCAGCCAGAGGGGACCAGGACACCTCAGTCCCCAGTCGGGTTCTTTCGCCTAAACTCCGCCTCTCTGGGCCCAGCAGGGGACAAAGCTGGCCGGAGGCTGTGCTGGGCTGCCCCGGCCCGCCCTCTGCGGTGGGAGCAGGTCTGGCTTGGAGCTGTGAGGAACTGCTAGGGGGCTTCAGTCACCCGCCAGGTCAGTCCTCCTGGAATGTGTCTCAGGGGCCCCACAGCACCCCTGAGAAGCCCCCCGGAGCCCCACGCCCCATCCATGCTCCGCCAGGGCCCCCCGGATCAAGCAGCTCGTCCTCAAGGTGCCTGGTGGAGCCAGCAGGAGGAGCCTGTGGCACCTGGATGCATCTTGGGGGCTGCAGTGCTCAGCACCCCAGAACTCGGGGCAGTGCTCCGGAGGTGCAGGTGGGCCGCAGAGACCTCCCATGGGTGCAGCTCCTCTCTGGGGGTCCGCGAGCCCGAGTGCCAGCGTGCTGGGGATGGTTGAGCCTCGCCCCTCCCCCGCTGCTTCCGGGATACTCAGACACAGACACCACCCGCAAAGGGACGCTGCCCCCGTCTGCAGTGAGGATGCACCCCATGCTCTGCACCCGGGAGCGGCGCGACACAGGCAGCATCTGGCTTCCTCTGAGGGCGACGTCGGCCCTTGGGTGGGCTGTGGGGGCCTGGGCGCCTGTGCTGAGTCCCAGGTCACCCCAATAGCGGCTGCTGGGCTGGGGCTGTCCTGCTGGATCTAGGCACTTCCGTCGAGCACCTCAGAGGAGACAGGAGGAAAAAGCCTCTTCTTGCTATTGTGGGGACACGAGTCAGAGGCCACAAGGGCGCGCGCTGAGCGTCAGGCAGCCCCTGCTCCCGGCGCCCCTCTCCTCCGTGGCTGCCAAGGGGACGGCTGCCTAATATATGTCCCCCCAGCCAAATAAATGGGCCTTTATGGAAGTTTAGTAGGAAATAAAGCAAAGATGGAAAATCAAGCGCTTAGAAAGATCATTTCATGTTTTTATTTACACCGCGCCTGCAAATACCAGTTTGGGTTTGGATTGGAGCTGTTACATAATTTACAGCCACAAAGCCCGTTCCCAACACAACGTGCTCTCAAGTTTTGTGGGTCCCCGAGGCGCCCAATTTATATTCCGACGTGCCGTGGAGAGGATGGATGGTGGGGAAGGGGGTCTGCCCTGCGGCCCTGAGGAAGGCGCTGAGGGCTGGCAGGCAGGCCGGGCGCGGAGGTAGGGCAGCAAAGTGGTTTATAATGGAAGGATGGTAATTTATTTTGACACTGATCATGTATTATTCAGCCAGAGTAAAAATAAACCTTATTAACGGGAAAATAGATCCGCTTCCCGGCCCACGCTACGCCAAGTGCAGCTTAATGGCGAGGGGCGGGACAATTGTGCCGTTTGCTCAAACATCTGATCCGCGCCCCAAGAATCGGGCCCCTCCGGGAGGGAGGAGGTTTACAAACACGCGAGTCCCCCTGGGGCTCTCTCTGCCCACGGAGCTGCAGGCACAGAACCGATCTGTGAGCACCTGTGCTGGCTCTGGGGCGGCCACTGCTCAGCGGTTTACCCTCCTGCTCGCCCGGTACCCGTTCACTTACCCACTGGCTCACCCCAGTACCCGCTCACCCATGTACCCACTCACCCCCTGTACCCGCTCACCCCTGTACCCGCTCACCCCTGTACCCGCTCACCCATGTACCTGCTCACCCATGTACCCGCTCACCCATGTACCGGCTCACCCATGTACCCGCTCACCCATGTACCTGCTCACCCATGTACCTGCTCAGCCATGTACCCACTCACTTACCCACTGGCTCACCCCAGTACCCGCTCACCCATGTACCCGCTCACCCATGTACCCGCTCACCCATGTACCCGCTCACCCCTGTACCGCTCACCCATGTACCCGCTCACCCATGTACCCGCTCACCCATGTACCCGCTCACCCATGTACCCGCTCACCCATGTACCCGCTCAGTCACCCAAACTCACCCACCCGCCCATTCACCCAACCACCCACTCACCACTCACTCATTTGCTCCCCCTCTGGCACCCAGCCGAGCCCAGGCGCTGCCCCTCTCTGTCCCGCGTCCTCTGTACACGTGTCCTTCACACAGGCATGAGATCACATGCTTTGGGGCACCAGGAATTCCCACCTTGGAGGTGTGGCTGCTGTCTCGCTAGGGTCAGGGCGTGCGGACAGGGTGTGCAGGGACAGGGGTCCCTGTCTACCCGGTGCCACGGGCAGTGGCATATATAAACGGGCTCGGCTCCTGTGGCTCCCCTTTTCTTGCACCTGAGAACAGGCCTTGGGCCATGGGCCCCGCTGGGGAGGTGGCCAGGCATAGGGGGCAGCGGCATTAGCCAACCAGCGTCGGTGTTTTCCCGAGGGACACAGGTCCCTTGCCCTAATCACGCGGGCAGAGCCTTGAGCCTCCTCTGTCCTCCACAGCACGGGGGAGAAGCGGCCCCTCTCCCAGGGCTGCTGGACTTTCCAGACCTGAAGCCGACAGTGTCTCAGCACTGAGCCCAGGGGTGCTTCTCCAGGTTGGACCCAGCCCCGGGGACCCCAGACTCCAGGATACCCCCTGGTGGCTCTGTAACAGGCAGGTCTGGGGCCTGGGAGCGGGACCCCACAGCCTATTTCCGGGGGACACCGAGGTGCCAGCAGCCCCTCACTGGGCCTGGATGCCAGGGCTGGGGTCTTGGACTCAGACCCTGACTGACGGCTGGATGTCCAGCCCATCAGTGTGTCCACTGCCCCTGCCCAGCTGGACGCTGCCCCTTGCCCACTGTCTGGATGCCTCACCCGTGCTTCTGGAATGTTCCTGAGTTTGGCCGGGCAGCAGCGGCGGGAAGGTGGCCACTGCCTTCCCACAGGATGGATCCTTCCCCCATCCTGGCCCCCGGGTCGCCCCTGTCCCCCTTACTGTGTGGGGCTAACCCCCACTTGGTCTACAGTGCTCAGACCCCATGCTTCCGGCTCTGACCCCGTCTGGGGCCGGTCACCACCTGCGACCAGGCAGTGAAGGGATGGGGGAGAGAGGAAGGGGCCGAGCGAGTGTGAGACCCTGAGCTCTGGGGTCATGAATGACCCTGAATGACCCTGTGGCGTCCCCCAGTTTTAGCAGTTTCTGAAGGAGGTGGGGCCGCTAGAGAACTCAGCCCAGCCCCCCGTGGCCGTGTCCACCCCGCAGAAACTCTCCTTGGTTTTAGGGGTGTTCAGTACCTGGGCAGGGCTGGAGGCCGCTGGCGGTGGTGACTGGGCGCCCAGGTTTCCAGCAGGCTCCACTGCGGGTATCTCGGGTGCCGCCAGTGCACACTCTGGGCCGAGGAACAGATGGGGGGCCCCAGGTCATGCTGCGCCGGCCCAGGGCGGCCCACGCAGAGCGGCCTTCTGGAAGTCGCCTCCCTTAGGACCAACCTTCTGGAACTTCTGGAACCTTCTGGAACCATCTGTGGGTGCTGATGTGCGTGCCCCTCACCCTCTGGGCTCCTGCTGGAAGGTGCTGGGGGTGCCCCCTCATGCTCCTCCAGGGGTCACTCAGCCACTGGGCATCTCCATGACAGACTGTCTCTGGGTCAGCATTTCTGGGCTGGCCTGTGCTGTCCGCCCCAAGTCAGAGGGGCCCTAGGGACTCTCCTGGAGAGGGGCCCCAAGCAGAGGGTGGACACGCGAGTGAGGCCCTGGGCTGCTCCCTGCTGGGGGAAATCCAGTCACAGGCCACAGGCTTTGCCGCTCTGGGCCCTGTCAGCGCCTTGGGCAAAGGGCATTGTCCTCCTCGGGCTAAGTGGAGGAGAGTGTCCAGGTAAGGCCGAGGTTAGACACAGAATTTAGGAATAAATGAATAAAGGAATAAATTCATGAGGGTGAGGAAGAATGGCTGCAGCCATGTTTATTGTGATGGACACACCCAGGTTGTAGTGGACACAGCCGTGCTGACCTCAGGCTGCAGTGGACACAGCTGTGCTGACCTCAGGCTGAAGTGGACATGGCTGTGCTGACCTCAGGCTGCAGTGGACACAGCTGTCCTGACATCAGGCTACAGTGGACACAGCTGTGCTGACCTCAGGCTGCAGTGGACACAGCCTTGCTGACCTCAGGCTGCAGTGGACATGGCTGTGCTGACCTCAGGCTGCAGTGGACACAGACGTGTTGACTTTGGGCTGCAGTGGACACGGCTGTGCTGACCTCAGGCTGCAGTGTACACAGCTGTGCTGAACTCAGGTTGCAGTGGACACGACCGTGCTGACCTCAGGCTGCAGTGGACACAGTCGTGCTGACTTCCCAAAGCTCCAGGAACAGTTGGAGGTTGTTTTCTGTGAGTAGAGGGTCTTGTTCACGGGTGTTGCTTGGCTCATTTGCTGATGTGATCTGGGGGTCACAGAAAGCAAGGACGAGGCCAGTGAGAGGCCATTTCCTGGGTGAACAGAGTGGCCAGCACCCCAAAGAAGAATTTCGTTACTGAGTCAAATAGTTAAATAAGGAAAGTGAGACCTGCTGCTGGGTTTGGGCAGGGCCCGGCGGGTCTGGGTACTTCACTGCGGTTCCGGGCGAAGGGAGAGGAGCGGCTTGATCCCAGCCGGGGCAGGAAGGACTTTGACATAGAGCAGCCCCTCTCCAGTCACAGGGGAGCCCCCCAGCCCCTGTTCCAGACACAGTGGAGCCTCCCCCACCCCCCCATTAAAAAAGACCCCGAGCAAGTCCCGGGTCCCTACCTAACGCCATGGGGTACGGCAGGTAGATGCGCTAGTGGCACATTTAGAGCGAGACCAGTGCTAGGGGCGGGGGGTGTCCTGCAGCCGCTCGAGCCACAGTCCAGCCCCAGATGGACCCGCTTCCCAATGAGACACTTCCCTGAAAGACAACGCGAACACGTTTACTCACTGCCGGCAGACAAGAAACGCTGTTTGCAGTGCTAAAGGCTGCCGAGGGGTTTAGACATTGCACAAGTCATCAGGATTCCTACAAATCAAACAGCCAGGGAACAGGCCGGGGTACGGGCCGGCAATGGACGGAGAGAAACCCTCAGAGCTAATAAACACGGAGAGAGCGGCTCAAAGTCATCCGTGATGACACCGGGGAGAATTCGAAGCGAGAAACCACTTTCCATCTGCCGCCGAGAGGACACACAAAGCTTCCACGGCGTGTGGTGGGGTGAGGGGCTTGGCTGTCGGCTGCCCGTCTGGGAAGGTGAGGAGAGGAGAACTGCTCCCGAGCCTGTGGATCCAGAGACCCTCCTGCAGCCCCCCAAGGCGGAGACGGTGTAAGAGGGTCACAGCACCTCCTCTCGGCATAGCGCAGTGCCAGCACCTGCAGGGACCCGCACGGGGGCCACAGAGCCAACGAGACGACCGGAAAGGAGGTGGGGGGGGCTAGAATGGGCCCCACAGTGAAATGGGGGCTCCAGCACCAGGGACGGGGACCCTTCCAGCCGCAGCTGTGTCACGGCTAAACCTGCCACACACGCCCGGCACCCGAGTCCAGGCTGTGCTTCCTCTCGGCCAGGGGACTGGCCAGCAGGTTGGACACAGCGGGCGCAGCACCCTGTGAGCTCCTCTGAGAAGTCTGTCTTGAAGCAATTCCTGCACGTGCAGTCATGCACACACAGTACACATGGAAACACACAGGTACACAAGAACACACAGGGGCACACAGACACACACAGATGCACACACAAACACACAGACACACACCCCAATTTGGGGACCACTGGGGGAACAGCTCCAGGGCCCAAACTGATAGGACGGGGCTACTGCCTGCCCCCAGGAGGGGATCAGCACCTGCGGGCACCTGGCCATACACTCCAGCTGGACGGACAGGCACGAGGGTCCCTGGAGCCCCCAGGCTGTCTCCCCTGGCACCTGGCATGGGCCAGCCTGACACGACGGCTCTGTTGAGCCCAGTTCTGGCACCTCAAATGATTTCATTTCATATGGATCATGATGGATCTTAACGCAGGATAACAGCAACCCTTTGCCAACCTCGGGCAGTTTAATAACCGCAACGTTTGATTAAAAATTTTAATCGTCTGGAATGAGAGCCAGGTCGGGCCGGGCGGGCGGCCAGATTGGGGCCTGCCGCTCGCCGTGCCACGGCTCTGCCACGGCCCCGCCACCGTCTGGGGACTCCCCTGGAATGTTTAAATGCTCTCAAACAGGCTTTTCGAAAAAAACAAACCCATTAGTAGCTGGGGGCACCACGAGTCAAACAGGCCCGTTTCTTGCGGGGGTCTCACCTGCACCCCTCCTCAGCTATCCCCTCTGGCCGGGACTGAAGTCACAGTCACAGTCACCATCCTAGCACCTGACTCTCAAAGCAGGGCTGGGCCCCCAACAACGCTCTGGGGAGGCTCCTTCCTGCCCATCTCAGCTCCCGGGCCTGGGGTCCCACACACCCCTCCCTGCTCTGCCGCCACGTCCCAGGGTTCTCCCTCGCCCCTGCCTTTCCCTCCTGTCCCTGGGCCCCTGGAAGATGCACCAGGTGCTTCTTTCCACCTTGACTCATTTCCTTGGTGACAAAGTGGGGTGGCAGCTCAGCTCTGGTGAGGGGCACCTTCAGTCCCGCCCCTTCCTAGAGGAGGAGAGAGAAGCAGGCGTCTCCCACGAGAAGGAAACCCAGCTAGACGGGGGGCGCATCCCGAGCAGGGGCGTGACCCTCAGACACCGGAGACCCCATCCTGGGTCTGGAGATGAGGCTCCGGAGGTGACGAGGAGGCCCCTGGGGACAGGGCAGAGCCCCCGAAGCTGTGTCTGGCTCGCTGCCCGCCCCAGGAGCAATGGACACGTGCTCTCAGCAGGGCCCCCAAGCTGCCTCCTGGCCCCAGGAGCTGTTCCTGTGACACTGAACTGAGCCGACGCAGCAGCAGGGGCAGCCCTCCCGGGCAGCTGGTCATCCTGCCTGCCTCCAGCTCTGCCTTGAGCCGCGGCAGGGTCACGTTGACCATCTAGTGTCCATCGGCTGGCTGGCCCAGAAACATGCGTCTTTGCCCAGGAATCCCCCTGCTGGGATGTCTGTGTCTCAAAGCCCAACAGAGGGGGCCCCAAGTTTGATGCTGACCACTAGCTGAAGCTGACCTCTACCTGAAGCTGGCTTCTACCTGAAGCTGACCTCTACCTGAAGCTGGCTTCTACCTGAAGCTGACCTCTACCTGAAGCTGGCCTCTACCTGAAGCTGGCCTCTACCTGAAGCTGGCCTCTACCTGAAGCTGGCCTCTACCTGAAGCTGGCCTCTACCTGAAGCTGGCCTCTACCTGAAGCTGACCTCTAGTTGAAGCTTGGTGTTCCACATGGAACCAGCAAAGGCTGGGAGCAACACATAGGGGGCTGGTTCCTCAGTGAAACCATGAGGGTGAAGCCAGAGGGTGCTGGTGCCTCCTGACCCAGGAGAGGAGACCAGAGGGTGGGGTGGGGAGAGCCAGAGCGAGGATGCCAGGGAGGGCGCTGTGGGAGACTCGGGGTCAGTGCGAGTGGACACAAAGGCGTTCTCTCTCCTGATCTCTGGGTGCGGTTAGGACGGCGAAGGAAGGACCACCGTGACAGCGACAGTTGGGAAGGATCATCCTGGACAAGCACTGAGTGCTGGAAGCAGGTTCAGGGACAACACGAGAACCTTCCAGTACCTGAGCTGCAGACCACAATGCCTCAAGGGAGAGAGGGAGAGAGGGGGAGAAGAGGCAGAGAGGGGGGAAAAGAGGGAGAGAGGGGAGAAGAGGGAGACAGGGGAGAAGAGGGAGGGGGAGAAGGAAGGGAGAAGAGGGAGAGAGGGAGAGGGGTGGGGCGTGGCGGTGGTGTGGGCGGGGCCTCCACAGAGGGTTGGGGGGCGTGGCTGTGGTGTGGGCGGGCCTCCTGCAGAGGGGGCGTAGGCGAGGCTGTGGGGGGGATTCCACAGAGGGCTGTGGTGTGAGCGAGACCTCAGCAGAGGGCTGGGGGCGTGGCCGTGGTGTGGGCGGGGCCTCCGCAGAGGGGCTATAGGCGTGGCTGTGGTGTGGGCGGGCCTCAGCGAGGATTGGGGGCGTGGCTGTGGCGTGGCGGGGCCTCCTGCAGTGGGCTCCGGCTATGGTGGGAATCAGCGTAGTGGGCAGAATTGAGGTGCAGGGCGGGGGCAAGCCTTCAGGGACGGGTCCGGGGGGGAGCCAGAGGTGGGGCTGCCACTCTTCCGGGTTGGCTGTGAGGTTTGGGCTCCGCACGGGCGACCCCCCTCAGTCTCTAAGCAGACACAGGCGGTTCCGGTCAGAGCTGGGGTGGAAGTTCGGACCCGGGCACCAGGGGCAGCGGCCCACACTGGTCCTTGTCTGGGGGTCCTTCACTGCTCTGGGCCCCTCCAACCCGGGCGCTCTTCGCCCCCACTGCACCCTCTCCCCTCCTCTCCCCTCCCCTGCCCTCTCTGTGCTGTTGCCGGAACCGGCTGGCACCGTGGTGATGAAGGAGCCTCTGCGGTTCTGCCACCCTGGGGTGCAGGAGAGACACGTCACCGCTCCGGAGCTCCCCAGTGGGCAAAGGGCTCAAGGAGGCTGAGCCGAAGCGGCCTGGGCCTTGCTGGGGGGCGCGGGTGGGGACAGCTCAGGGGTCCCGAGCTGGGGCGCGGGGCCACGCCGCAGGGGCCTCTGCTCTGGGGCTGGGTCCGGCCCTGCTCCCCTCGGAGGTTCCTGTCACGGTGCCGGGCACAATCCTGTGGGCGCCTGCGCAGGGCCTCACCGCCGCCCACCTGAGGATTCACCTGGGCGCCCACCCTCTCGCCCACCGACTGCCCACGCGCGCTCACAGCCCCGTTGGCTCTGTGGGACCGCCGGCCGGCCTGGTGGCGGGTGCCGCCGCCACGTGTCCCCGCACCCACCGTCACGTGCCCCCACCTGCCGCCACGTGTCCCCGCACCCACCGGCACGTGCCCCGCCTGCCGCCACGTGTCCTGTCCCCCCACCCGCCGCCACGTGTCCCCGCACCCACCGGCACGTGCCCCCGCCTGCCATCACGTGTCCTGTCCCCCACCCCCCGCCACGTGTCCCCGCACCCACCGGCACGTGCCCCCGCCTGCCGCCACGTGTCCTGTCCCCCCCACCCGCCGCCATGTGGCCCCTCACATGTCCGCTACACGCGCCATCACGTGTCCTGTGCCCCCACCCGCTGTCATGTGTTCCCTGATGTCACGTGCCCCCTCACATGTCCTCTACACGCCGCCATCACGTGTCCCCCCACCATCACGTGTCCCCCTAGCTGCCGTCCACGTGTTCTCCCACCCACTGTCCTCTGCGCTCACCATCACGTGTCCCTGTGTCCTTCAGGTGGCATTTGATGCCTCCAGGTTAAACTGCAGCTTCCTAATGGCCGTGAGGCCACGTGGCCAAGGGGCGTGTCTCCCCTGTGGGCTCTGGGTGGGCTGGGGGAGCGGAGAGCTGGGGTCTGGTGCCGGTGGTCCGGGCGCCCCTGCTCCAGGGCCCCGGAGTCCCGCGGACCTCCCGGATTCGCCTCCAAAGGTTTGTGCGTTCGCGGTTTCCCACCGGGCTTTGGAGCCTGTTGAGTGGATCTGCGGAAAGCGAGGGTGAATCCAGGCGCCCCTCTCTGTGGTTCTGGAACGTTCCGCTTCGCAGCCCCCGCTGCTGCGGGACCCCAGGCTGGAGCTGTCGGGTGTGGCCGCCGCGCTGTCGCTACTCCCTGGGTCCGACACGCCTCCCTGCGGGGTCCTGTCTGGGCTGAATGGGGCGTCTGGCCCCTCTGAGGAGCAGCGGGCTTGGGGTTCTGCTTTGTGGGGTTCGCACCACGCATCTAGTCGGGCTCACTGAGGTTCTCCTCGTCTTGCTCTGGGGAGCTGCTGTGAACCGCTTTGGCTTTGAATCCGGGCTCGCGACTGCTCAGAGTGCTGCGGAGGTGGCTGCCGCCTCCTCCTCCTCCCCTTCTCCTCTTCCTCCTCCTCCCCCAGCCCCTCCTCCCCCTCCTCCTCCCCTTCTCCTCCCCCTCCTCCTCCTCCTCCTCCTCCCCTCCTCCTCCTCCTCCTCCTCCTCCCCGTCCTCCTCCTCCTCCTCCTCCTCCTCCCCCCTCCTCCTCCTCCTCCCTCCTCCTCCCTCCCCCTCCCCTCCTCCTCCTCCCCCTCCTCCTCCTCCTCCTCCTCCTCCCCCTCCTCCTCCTCCTTCTCCTCCCCCGTCCTCCTCCTCCTCCCCATTCTCCTCCTCCTTCTCCCCCTCCTCCTCTTCCCCCCTTCTCCTCCTCCTCCCCTCCTCCCCTCCTCCTCCCTCCTCCCTCCCTCCTCCCCGTCCTCCTCCTCCCTGTCCTCCTCCTCCCCATCCTCCCCTCCTCCTCCTCCCGGTCCTCCTCCTCCCCGTCCTCCTTCTCCTCCCCGTCCTCCTCCTCCCCGTCCTCCTCCTCCTCCCCATCCTCCTCCTCCTCCTCCCGGTCCTCCTCCTCCCCGTCCTCCTTCTCCTCCCCGTCCTCCTCCTCTCCCCGTCCTCCTCCTCCTCCCCCATCCTCCTCCTCCTCCTCCCCGTCCTCCTCCTCCTCCCCCCGTCCCTCCTCCTCCTCCCCATCTTCCTCCTCCTCCTCCCCATCTTCCTCCTCCTCCTCCCCGTCCTCCTCTTCCTCCCCATCCCCCTCCTCCTCCCCATCCTCCTCCTCCTCCTCCCCGTCCTCCTCCTACTCCCCCTTCTCCTCCTCCCTCCCCTCCTCCCCTCCTCCTCTTTTTTTTGTTGGGTCACACCCGGCAATGCTCAGGGGTTACTCCTGGCTCTGCACTCAGGAATTCTCCTGGAGGTGCTCCAGGACCATATGGGATGCTGGGGATCAAGGCAAACGCCCCTCCCGCTGGACTATCTCTCCGGCTCCTCCTCTTTCTTCTCCTCGTTTTTCTTCTTTTCATCTTTCACACCCAGTGGTCCTTGGGGCTCACTCCTGGCTCTGTGCTTGGGGTGCCAAGGATTGAAGCTGGGTTGGCTGTGTGCAAAGCAAACCCCCGCCTCGCTGTCCTGTGCTCCAGCCCTGGGCGGGGCTTCTGGGCTTCTGGCCCTGCTACGCTTGGGTCACCTTTGCGGCCTTGCAGCCTCCTCCTTCCTGTCCCGTGAGCCAGTGGTGTTTGCAGTATGATGCAGACCAGAGCTGGTAGCGCAGCACCCTGGGGGCGAGCCTGAGATTCCACAGCACGGGGACTTCTGCGGGAGGTGATTCTTCTGTGGGTGATTCTTTTGTCTGAGGAAGCTCCTCTCTATTCCGGCTTTTTTTTTTTTAAAGCAGAGATGCTATTTTATTTTATTTTTTCTTTTTTTTTCTTTTTTTTTCTTTTTGGGTCACACCCAGCAATGCTCAGGGGTTTCTCCTGGCTCTGCACTCAGGAATTACTCCTGGCGGTGCTCGGGGACCATATGGGATGCCGGGATCGAACCCAGGCTGGCATGGGCTGGCAAGCAAGGCAAACGCCCTACCTGCTGGGCTATTGCTCCGCTCCACCGGCTTTTTTTTTTTTAATTACCATGTATGGATGCTGAAAATTGTCAACTACTTTAGCACTTACATTAGAGAGGTTATGTGGGTTTTAAATTTAGAGTGGTAATGTGGTATAGTACATGAATGAATTTTAGAATATTGAGCCAACCTTGCATTCTGGGGATATAACTTTTACACTGTTGAGTGGCTTTGGCTGGGCTGGGTCAGGGGCCATCGGCTGGGCTGGGTCAGGGGCCGTCGGCTGGGCTGAGTCAGGGGCCGTCAGCTGGGCTGGGTCAGGGGCCGTCGGCTGGGCTGGGTCAGGGGCCGTCAGCTGGGCTGGGTCAGGGGACGTCGGCTGGGCTGGGTCAGGGGCCGTCAGCTGGGCTGGGTCAGGGGACGTCGGCTGGGCTGGGTCAGGGCCGTCAGCTGGGCTGGGTCAGGGGACGTCGGCTGGGCTGGGTCAGGAGGCCACTTCCTAAGGGGAGTGTCTGTGTGTCTCTCACGCTGTAGAGAAACCGTCTCTGAGTTAGTGAAGGTCTTGCACCCTGTGCCCAATGCTGTGCTGGGCGGTAGGGAGTGTCGCCCGAGCATGGGTGAGCTCCCGTAGCTGGACACAGTGGGGGATGGAGGCGGAGGCTTCCTGCAGGCACTGGCGCTGGTAGGACAGAGACAGCCCATGTGAGCCCTGCCGGTGGAGCCTCCCGGGAGCAGCTGGGCTTGGCCTGGCCAGGGCTGCTCCAAGATGCTCCTGGCATCAGTGCCAGCCTGGGGGGCAGGGGCTGTCACGGCTTCAGCTCCTGAGCCCTGCAGGCTTGGTGGGACCGGGAAGTGCAGCCCCCTTGGGGCAGCAGGGTTAGAGGCTTGGGGTGACAGTCATGGTGACAGGCTCGGGGTCATGCTGGGAGCGAGCCTGGAAGCTTCAGGGCAAGACCTGAGGGTGTTCACGGGTCTGCCCCCCAAAGGGCTCAGGACTTCAGAGGCAGAAAACTGGGGCTTGGAGTGTTCGTGCCGCTCACTCTGAGGTGGGAGGTGGGGACTCGGGGTCTATGTTCTGTGGCCTGTCATGGCCCTTCCTGTTCCCTCGTCCGGCTCTGCAGTACGGCCTGTCACCTGCCCTGCCACCTGCCCTGTCACTCCTTGTCCTCTGAAGGGTCATCGCCTCACCCCACTGTCCACTCCTGGGTGCGTCCTGGGGTTCAGACAAGTTTTGGTACGTGCTGTCTTCATGCTGTCCCCGCCACTGAACTCTGTTACTCAGAACTCTGTTACCTTGGGCCTGCCCAGAGCTTGTCACCCTGAGCCCTGTCATCTGGGCCTGTTACCGGAGTCAGCCACCCCAAGCTTGTCTCCCTGAACCTGTCACTCCAAACCTGTCACCTGAGTCCTGTCACCCCTGAACCTGTCACCCTGAGCTTGTTATCTGAACCCTGCCATCCCGAGCCTGTAGCCCTGAGCCTGTTATCTGAGCCTTGTCACCTGAGTGTCACCTGAGCCTGTCATCTGAGCCTGCCGTCCCGAGCATTCGCCCTGAGTTCTATCACCTCTATATCATCGAGCCTATCACCGGAAACCTCCCCGAGCCCCGAACCGAGCCTTATCCACTCAGCCCCACTCCTGTCACCTGAGCCTGTCTGAGCGCAGGCAGGTTGCTGGGTCTCTGCCCTGCGCCGCTCTCTCCCAGCCCCCCATCTCCCCGGGAAGGAGCTGGGCACTGCTGTGGGCACAGTGCTGGGCTCTGCCCGCCCCTGGGCTGTCCGGTTCTGTTGTGGCTGTGGCGTCAGCCACATCCATTGACGTCCTTGGTTGAGCTCACAGGGCCTGGGGTGGGCCCTAGTCGGGGTCTTGTCCTGGCAGCAGAGGGCGGGCGAGGCCGTGAGCAGGGCAGCAGGTGGGAGCGAGGCGAGAAGGTGGGGGGGCTGCACTCCCCGGGAGGGCTCGGCCGCCATGCTGGGGCGCCCATCACAGGGCCAGGTGTGAATTCCTGTCCTCAGCTCGGCCCGACTCAGCGTTTCTGTCTGCTCCCGGCGTCTTGGAGACCTGAGTGTGTGCTGGGGAAGGACCCTCGTGGCCGCCTCCCGCACCCCTGCACCCACAGGCCCTCACAGGCGACCTGGAGCTTCCCGCTGAGGAGGTCCCCAGGCTGCTGGGCTGTGTCGGCCACCTCCTCTCCTGGCCTTAGGCCCATGGGGACAACTTCCCTGCAGGCGTGCCCGGGCAGGGCCAGGCAGGAAGGAGTGACCGAGCAAAGAGAGTGGTGAAGGCAGAGGGGCCACGTGGGGCAGGCTGGCGCTTGGCTGGCAGTTTGGGTGGAGACAGTGGGTGGGCTGGGGCGGCCCAGCCTGAGCCCGAAGCTTCCTTAGACGTGCTGAGATGCACCCCAAGACTCATGGAGTGGGGCTGCGCCACACAGGGAGCAGTGACAAATCGCCTTGTTCAAGTAAATCATGGCATTGTCACGAGGGACGATTAGGAGACATTTGTCATATTTTCATACACATTAGCAAGCGTGTGCTGGCGCATCGCAGATGGTGGGATCCTGGCTCCGGTCCGCCCCGTACCCAGGCGGGGGACCAACAGCGTGACCTCAGCCCCCTGGTCACCTGGCGGGAAGCCAGGGAGAGCCTGGATTTGCTCATCGACTAAGGGAAGACGCGACTAGTAGCAGAACACACTGTTCCGAGCGCCGGCTCTCGTGGTGGGGCCCCTCCCCAGCATCGTCTTCATTCCTGGGGGCCTCCAGCTTCGTCTTTTATTTACTTATTTTAGTTTTTGCTTTTTGGGTCACAACCTGCGATGCTCAGGGGTTACTCATGGCTCTGCACTCAGGGACTACTCCTGGGGTCCCCATGTGGCTCCCTCTGGCCCCTCAGGATACGTGAGTGGGGTTGGAAATATTAGCAGCTTCCATAGGTGACACTCTGGGCTGGAGCTGATGTCTCGGGAGTCTGCCCAGGGCTGCTGCTTCAGTGCCTGGACAGCTTTGCATGGACAGCAGGGTGGCTGGGGGGTGTGTGGGAGGGTGTGGGGAGGGGTAAGGAGAAGGGGTGTGGGGAAGGGGTGTGGGGGAGGGGCAAGGGGAGGATGTGTGTGGGAGGATGTGTGTGGGAGGGGTGTGAGGAGGGTGTTGGGAGGGTGTGGGGAGGGGTATGGAGGAGGGATGTGGGGAAGGGTGTGGAGGGAGGGGTGTGTGGGGAGGGGGGGGGGGGGGGGGGGATGAGCGTGGGTGTGAGACCGTGCTGGTTGGGGAGCTGGGCTTCTCTCCTATCCTGCTTGCTGGCCACATCCCCACCCCTGCGTTCAGTGGGGTTCAGGAGCTCTCCAGAGGGGACCACACCTGTCTAGAGCACAGAGTTGGCATTGGTGCATGGGGCCCACAGTCATGTCCAGAGACTTACAAGGGAGGGGCCAGCTATTTGCATATGCACATCTGAGAGTGGAGGGGGACAGTCGATTTGCATATGCAAATCCGAGTGGAGTGGGGCAGGCAATTTGCATATCCCAATCCAAGAGCTGAGTGGGGCAGGCGATTTGCATACGCACATCTGACAGCAGAGGCACTTTGTCCGGGGCTTCATTTGAGTTTCAGCACCCCGTGGCGCAGGGACAGCTATAATCAGCTAGAATTATTTAGGAACCGTAATAACCACGATTTAATAACGCGGTAACGAGCTGCCGCTGGGTCCTACGAAGGGATCCATGGTGGTGTCAGGCCCTCAGGGACACCCTCAGGGCACAGACCCGCTGGCCTTTGGCTCAGCACCGGGCCCCGCCTGGCCAGGGCTGCGGTGTGGGTGCCACCTCCCATGTGCACGCTTTGGGCAGAGACAGCCTGGGCTAGTGGCAGCCGGGCCCCACATCAATCAGATGCTAACGGAGCTGGAATTGATGCTCACTGATTTCTTTAATAAAGTTATTGTAATACATTCACTCGTTAGGGGCTGGAGCCGGAAATAGATGCTGTCTCTGATGAAGGCCCGTGCCCATAAATCACTGGCTTGGCTGCCACGCAGCCTGCCAACAGCCCACCAGGGACCATTGTCCCGGGGTGACGGATACAGTGGGGACCCTGGACTTTAGGGGGAGGAGGGGTCAGATGTGGTGTCCGCTGTGTGGTGCTTTGTGGCCCCATCGCCTTGAGGGCAGACTGCTGTGTGTGTGCAGAAGGACAGTGTCCCTGCTTGGGGTCCCCTCTCAGACCCCACATCCAGAAAGGGCTGAGGTCAGAGACAAAGACAGTGGCTTGGGGACATCACTGAAGCTCTAGGCCCCTGGGGGACAGTGCCTGCCTATGTGGCCTCACACTGCTGCTGCCCGGCAGGGAGGGCAGTGTGGGAGGGGCAGCAGAGAGGCTGAGTCGCCAGGCTTGACCCAGGTCAGCTAGGCTAGGTCCTCAATGGACACTGGCATATGGTGCCTGCAATGGGGAGAGCCTCCCTTGCTCACTCTAGCTCACTTCTCAGTCACGCTCATGTTCACGCTCACACATTCACATTCTCTCACATTTATACTCTCACACATTCACACTCATACACATACTCACTATACACACTCACTATACACACACTCCTACTTACTCATGCACATACTCACTGTACTCACATTCACTCATACTCATTCACATTCACACTCAAATTCCCTCTACTCACAGTTGCTCACACACACACTAACACACATCCATGCACACACTACTTTGATGTACCGGGTCCAGATCACAAAAACGGCAGCTATTACGGTGAGTCTTATCTGGCTGCTTCCAAGGCCCTACAGAGGTGATGGGCCCACTCCCAAAACCCATCTTGCCTCCTGGGAGCCTCATGGTCAGCTGAGCTAGGGGAGAGCCGGATGGCAGCTCTCCCCCCCATGTGTCTGAGTCTCTGCTTCATGGCCGAGCCCCGAGGCAGTTCGTGGGCAGGGCCACCAGGCCTCTGGGATGGGTTAGAGAGGGGGAGGGGGTACCCCAGCTCCATCTCCAGGAACACCTGGTGACTTCCACCTCCCAGAGCCACCTACCTGGGCTCAAACTCGGCTGCTCTGAGCTGGTCTTGAGATCAGCGTCTCTCTTGCATGGGTTCTGATGAGCTGTGGGGTCTGGACCGTGATAATGGTGGCTATTATGGTGAGAGTCTCATCTGGCTGCTTCTGAGGCCCCACAGAAGTGTTGGGTCCACTCCAAAATTCATCTTTCCTCCTGGGAGCCTCATGGTCAGCTGAGCTAGGGGAGAGCCGGATGGCAGCTCTCCCCATGCATCTGAGTCTCTCATCTTTCTATCTCTATTTCTGTCTCTGTATCTCTCTCTCTTCTCCTACACCTTGTGACTTGCCTTATGGTTTATTATGCAATTATCTATGTGTATATTCAGTAGTAATTTCTAATGTGACATTATAGTTCCTCATTCCCCATCTACCTCCCCAGTTTGTTACAACTACAATGATCATTATGTTGTACAGATGTGAAAGATCCTGGGAAGGACCTGGTCCTAGCCTACTTTGTTATCTAAGCCTCTTGTGTGACTGCACACTGTTCTTCCTATGTCAGACCATCCACCATTCAGGGCCCACAGGGCAGAGCCCTGGGGGTGTTGACAAGCCTATCTCCTGTCTGCCACCTGCCAGTGCAGCCGGGCACCACAGCCACACCTCGAGGGGCAGGTGGCCCCTCACACTCTCACTTTCATACTCACACTCACTATGCACATACATAATCTCACACTCAACACACTACTCGCATTCACCCACAGTCACTCACACTCACATTCACCACTCACACATGCACACACACTCACACCCTCACTCACACAAACTCATGAATACTCAAGCCCACACTCAGGCTATAGCACTCACATGTTCACTCTTACTGTCACTGTATTACACCCTCAAACTCACACTCACTGACACAGTCTCAGTCTCACACTCACGGACTCATTCACACTCCCTTCCCCTCTCACTCACGCTCAGCATGACACGGAAGGAAGTGTGGAATGAGTCCGTGAGTGTGAGACTGAGACTGTGTCAGTGAGTGTGAGTCTGAGGGTGTAATGCATCCCTACGGTCCCCCGAGCACCACTGCCAGGAGTAATTGCTGAGTGCAGAGCCAGGAGTAACCCCTGAGTGTCAGGGCTGTTTGGGGTCCCCCGACAGTAATGGGGTCTTTCAGGTTCCCTGGTCATGTTCTGGGCTCATGTTCGTCGCCTCCAGCCGATCCAGTTTAGAAAATCCAAGTTTTACTCTTTCAACCTCTCTCCTCACCAACTCCCAACACACTCTGCCACCGCCTCCGACTCCCAAACTG
Source organism: Cryptotis parvus (assembly GCA_021461705.1). Lineage (NCBI taxonomy): Eukaryota > Metazoa > Chordata > Mammalia > Eulipotyphla > Soricidae > Cryptotis > Cryptotis parvus. The sequence goes on from JAJIBD010001634.1 coordinate 31,292, forward strand.
CAAGAGCTAAATCCTGTGCAGATGCTCGAGGAAGGGAGTAACAAAGGTGAGCACCAGCCTCCTCTTACAGGGGCAAATCACTGTAACTGGGGGCCACTCCCCTGCTTTCCAACTTACTGAGATGCTAAGGCTGAGCATTGTTTTTCTCTATCCCAGGCTAGTGAAAGATCATTCCAGTAATATCTCTAGCATCTTGTACAATCACTGCAAGAGAGACAGGCATATGTGACTACACCGAGATTAAACATACAGGGTGATTTTTCATGGGCGATCACGTCATATGATCCGGACTATGCCCCCTGCCAGATGGACCATCTCCTCAGCCCTGTCTCCAACAACAACTGCCTTACTCTGCTCCAAGACAAGTCTTAAGAGCTCTGCGCCCCTGCACGGCCATTCACGGTTATCTTAGGTCAGAACAAAGCTGTTCTGGTCTTGCTCTAAACTTGGGGTCAGAGCAGGGCTTACTCTAAAAGTTGTCCTATTTCGAGGCCAGAGGTGAGCTCTTACCCTGGTGCCATCCAGTCCCTCGTAGAGGACCTTTATGGGGGTAAGATCAGTCTAAATGGTGCCGAGGTTTATTGTTGGAAAACATGCCAGAAACCTAGGAGTGAATAATTTGGAGCTGAAATAGCTGCCTGACCATCTTTATGTGTTCATACAAGAACAAATTTGGGGCCGCAGCGATAGTCTAGCGGGTAGGGCATTTGCCTCGCATGCGGCTGACCGGATTCTATCCCGGCATCCCATATGGTCCCCTGAGCACCACCAGGAGTAATTCCTGAGCAAAGAACCAGGAGTGACCCTGAGCATTGCCGGGTGTGACCCAAAAAAGCAAAAAAAAAGAACAAATTAGCCTAAACATGTACAAAAGGCTTATAGGAAGGAGGAAAACAATCCCACAATCCCTCATCAGCCGCGCAGAAACCCAGGGCTAGTAGGTAGGGTGTGATCCAATACCTGAGCTTTGCAGGGTGTGACCCAAAAAAGCAAAAAGCCAAAAAAAAAAAAAAAGGCCACATATAGGTTCAATGATGTCCCCATGAAACTGCCCCTGGCATGTTTAGGAAGGTGACCAGGTGACTGTACACAATGGGGTGAGGCAGAGGTGAGCCTTGGCCTGTTGCTAATTCCAGTTGACCTGGCGGGGCGTCTCACACTCAGCAGAAGTCAGGAGAAACATGAAAACCCGATGATCTCACGTGGGGGCCGGGAACGCAAACCCTTATACTCCGGGCCTGGGACAGGCTGAGCTAGGTGGGGAGCTGTAGCTGTGTAGTGTGTGAGCAGAGAGGGGGCGGCACTCGGGGTGAGTGTGGTGGGTCACACGTGTCCTCTGTAGGACACCGAGCACTCCTGTAAACCAGTGGCACCTCTACAAAGAGCTGCAAAGGTGTCACACATGCACGCATGCACATACACATATGCACACACACATGCACACGCACACACATATGCACACGCACGGGCATGCACACGCATACACACAGACATGCTTATACAAGCACACACATACCTGTACACACACTCGCACACCCAGGCACACACCCATGCACACACACACACGCATACACACACACGAGAATCTATTGACCCAAGCCTGTCTGAATGCAGTGGGGGACACTGTACCCTCTTTGTGGGCAGGGAGTGACCAGTGCTGTCTGTGCCCAGGTTTTCTGCCATGTTACCCAGGCCCCTGGGCACTGCCAAATGCCAGCAGCAGTGAACTAGAATTGGCGTGAGAGATGTGTCCAGGCTCCACCTGTCTTGCTGAAACGTCTGGTGACACGTCGAGGGCGCTCGTTAAATGGAAACACGGCTTGGAGCAAGTATCCAATTTGTTCCAAACAACCTGTGGAGTTCCTAGGCATCGACTCCTGACTAATGAGCGCAAACTTTATTTGAGCAGGAGCGTTCAATTATGGATGAGCTAATTACAGTGCGTCGGGCTGGGGTGCCTGTCCACGTGCTGTTCTCCCCTGCAGGGGCGCCAGGATAATGGATGAAGCCTCGTGGGCGCTGTTTCCTGAGGCACAGCTGATTGCTTAGATGAGGGCCCCACATCTGTCAGTCACTGGGTCTCCCCGGGGGCACTGCACCCCAAAGGAGGAACCTTCTGGCCCAGCCCACCAGTCTGCTGTGCTTTGGGCTGGACACACTTTGGAGTTAACAAAAGTCTTTCCCAGGCGTGAAGTTCTGGCAGGGCCCCCAACTTCCATCTGCAGGGACGACTGGGAGGGGTGCCCATGGGTGCCCGTATCCTTGACCCCCTTGGTGCTAATAGACCAAGTCACAGGGTCCCCACCCCCACCACGCACCTTTTGCGTGGGCCCACGTCCTCCTGCTGTGTTTCCCACCCTGCGTGCCCGCAGGACGGGTCACTCCGGAGTATTCATTGCTCTTGGCCTCTCCCGAGCAGAACCAAACTGTCTTCATGAGCCAACCTGCAAGGAACGTTGTTCTGCTGACCACAGTAGGTGGCCAGGGAGTGGCCGCAGACTGGACGTGAAGTCCTACTTTCCCAGTGTGGGGACCTGTAGGATGGGGGCGGAGTCACAGACTGACTGGGTGCTCAACCAGACCCCAGCTGGCACGCGGGTGCCTCCAGGCAGCAGTGAAGGTGTGCTGTGTGCTTGTGTCTGCGTGCCTTTTGTGTTTGCGTGTGTTTCTGTGTTGATGTACCTTTGTGCTTGTGTGCTTGTGTGTCTGCATGCCTTTGTGTTTGTGTGTGTTTGTGCATAGTGGCTGTGTGGTTCATCAATACATGCATGAGTTGAGAGGCTACTAGAAGAGTATACCACCCACACGGCAGAGCCTGGCAAGCTACCCGTGTCGTATTTGATATGCCAAAAATCACTAACAATAATAGACCTCATTCCCATGACCTGAAGGAATGGTCTGAGGCTCTTCATGTTCCTGGAGCGAGCAGTTGTCCTTGGGCTACACTAGCACGTGACAGGACTATTGAGATGTTTCTGGCGCCCACTCGAGCAAATAGATGAACAACGGGAAGACAAGTGACAAGTGACAAGTGAAGTGCTTGTGTGCGTATGTGTGCGTTTCTGAGCTTGTGTGCTCGCAGTTGGGTGCTGTTCTCCGCCTTGCACCCGGCCATTGTTTCTCTCCTGAACTTCCTTTTACTTTCTTTCCTTGGAGATTTGGGCTTCCTCGTCCCGCGGCTGTTCTCCCAGCAGACATGACAGGTGGAATCTCCTTTAAAAAGGGTTGGGTCCGAGCTTTGTCTGCTATCGCCCAGGCGAGGCGCCCTCGTCTCCCTGAGGCCCTCCCACGAGGCCCTCCTCGCCTGAGCCCCCCACCTTGCCCTCGCTTCACTCTGAACGGAATTGAGGGTTCAGGCAGGAGTGTGGCCCCCCGCCCCCACGTCTGCCTCAGACCCAGGATTTCTGCTCTGGTTCCCTCCCTTGTCTCCAGGACCCCGGCTTCAGGGAACATCAGTCACCCTGTCCCGGGGCTTCCCTCACCCCTTGTGGGGGACCAGGCAGGCGCTGTGACTGGTGGGTTTGCTGGCATGTCTGTGGGTCAGCTTCTACCCAGAGGTGCTCAAGTCGCCACCCTGCTGGTTTGTGTCTGTCCACACGGAGCTGACCTCTCTCTGGGAGGCTTTGCAGTGTCCCCAGGCCAGCGCAGCCGGGGGCTCAGGGACCTGTGGCTTTGGGGCTGGCCACGACTTCCTGGCGGACACCCCAGCCTGCCTGCCAGCCTGCACCTGACGGGGTGCTTCCACCAAGGGTGTGTGTACGCCACGTGCATGTAGGCATATGTGCATGTAAGGTGTGTATGTGTGCATGCATATTTGCACGCACGTGAATGCACATTTATGTGTACATGTGTCTCCCTGTACATATGTGTATGTAGGTATGTGTGCGCGTATGTGTGTACATACATGTGTGTATGTAGGTATGTGTACATGTATGTGTGTACACGCAGTGTATTTGCATGCATCTGCATGCATGTACATGAGTATGCAGTACCTATATGCACACATAGGTATGTATGTGTATATATACATGTGTGTATATATGTGTGCATATACATGCATGCGTATACATGTATGCTGGTACATATGTGTATGTAGGTATGTGTGAGTGTATGTGTATACATACATGTGTGCACATACATGTGTGCATGTGCATATATGTGCATGTGTGTACATGTCTGCCAGTACATATGTGCATGTAGGTTGTGTGTATATGCATGTGTGTATGTGTGCCTGTAATATGTGGATATAGTTATGTGTGCGTGTACGTGGATGTGCATGCATTGTGTATGTGTGCATGTACATGCATGCATGTACGTGTGTGTCTGTATGTGTATGTAGGTATGCATGCATTTACATGTGTAAACACATGTGTGTTGGTACATGTGTGTGCCGGTACATATGTGCATGTAGGTATGTATGCATGTACATGTGTGTGTGTGTGCTATCAGTACCTGCTCATGTGGGCGGTCAGGCTGTGCCCTTTCACTGCATCCCTCCTGCAGGGTTCTGGGAAGGGCAAAATGGGGCCTCCCTGCGCTTCTCTGCTGCTTCTCTTCTTCCTGCAGCAAACCTGGCTGTGGGGCCTCCAGGGGGCAGGAATGCTCAACAGGCAGAGACATGAACATGGTCTTGTTGGACTTGTGCTGCTTCTGGGTCAGAGTGAGGCTGGGATCTGCTGTTGGCTTCTTCCATATGGATGTGGCGTTGTGACCAGGCCTTGAGACTCGTGAACTCTGGGACAACAGAACCTTCCCCTGAGGCCCTAAATCACACTGTGGCCCCAGTGATAAACTGACCTCGGACAGCGGGGCTGGGCAGGGGGGCAAGAGAGCAAAGGAGCCCAAGGGGGCTTTTTTGCTTTTGGGTCACACCCAGAAATGCTCAGGGGTTACTCCTGGTTCTGCACTCAGGAATTACTCCTGGCAGTGCTTGGGAGACCATATGGGATGCCGGGATCGAACCCAGGACCGGCCGCATGTGAGGCAAATGCCTTATCTGCTGTACTATGGCTCCAGCCTCCCGGGGCTCTTGAAGGAGGAGTGGGACATAGGAAATGGAGAGCAGGGATACAGGAAGTGGAGGACAGGGGCACAGGAAGTAAGGGCAGGGGTACAGGAAGGAGGGCAGGGAACAGGAAATGGAGGGCAGGGGCACAGGAAGTGGAGGGCAGGGGCACAGGAAGTGGAGGGCAGAGGCACAGGAAGTGGAGGGCAGAGGCACAGGAAGCAGAGGGCAGGGGCACAGGAAGTGGAGGGCAGAGGCACAGGAAGCGGAGGGTGGGGCACAGGAAGTGGAGGGCAGGGGGCACAGGAAGTGGAGGGCAGGGGCATAGGAAGTGGAGGGCAGAGGCACAGGAAGCGGAGGGCAGGGGCACAGGAAGTGGAGGGCGTGACATAGAGCAGGGGAAGGCCTGGGTGGCTAAAGTCAGGGCTGGCATCAGGGTGTGGAGAGTGGTACAGAGGCAGTGAAGGGCGATACAGAAACTTGGGGTGGGGCACAGGAAGTAGAGTGGTGGGTGAATAGGGAGTAGTGGAGGGGACAGGAGGTGGAGGGGTGGTCCCTGGGCTTGGGGGCAGCCTGCACAGTCTCACGGAGTCCTGCCTTCCTCCCTGCCCCGCTGATGGTCTGCTCTGCTTGGGGCCTGGCTTCCTCTCATGTTGCTGCTCCCTGAATCCAACAGCCCAGGGCTGGCCTCCGTGAACTCTGGGAGAAGGGGGTGTCTGCGGGCAGAAGAGGCGCCTCTGTGGGGTGGGCTGGTGCTGCAGGCAGGGGTTGGCCTACAGAGACACCTTTCCCTTGGGGTGGGATCCTGAAACCCCATCTCTGCCTGGGACCACCCAGAGCCCACAGGACACAGCAGCGACCCCTGAGTCCCCGAGAGGAGGGAGTGGGAGGAGGGACGTGATCTCTGTTGTTGAAGTTTCCTGGATGTCACAGAGGTGTCCAGAGGCTGCCGCCAGGCTTTGGGGGCTCTGCAGGGAGGGCCCACCTGGCTGCTTCCTTCTTTATCCCCTCCTTCTCCTCTGCTGAGGCTTGGGGTTGGACCCGCCTGCCAGGGCCCAGCTGGGAGCCAAAGCCTGTGTTTCGTTTACCCGGATCTTCACGGCCACCGCTCCCGGCAATAGGCTGGCAATAAAAATAATTTATGGGGGGCTGTTGATAAAGCCCCTGCTTATTGCAAGCAGTAAATTAGCAGCGAGCATCCCCACCTTTGCGTCCCGCCCAGGAGCTGGGGGCCGGGAGCAGCTGGCGACAGCCATCACTCAACCTCACTGGCCACTCGGCAACCTCAGGAAAATTAAGGAATAATTTTTCAAAGAGATAAGGGCTGTAGGGACATGGAAATCAAAACAACCAAATTGTTCCTGCCCGGAGGAGGAAGGCTGGATGGGAAGGGGATTTCTTTTCCCATTTTTAATTTACAAGAACCTTGTAAACTACAAATTAAAGGGGCCCTAGCAACTCAGCAGCTTGATTCATTAAGCCTGTATTTACCCTTCATGCCTCTAAAGAAAAATCATTTGGTTCCCAAACATGAACTATGGGCTCACGGCTGACATCTCCCCGCAGGAATCTGGCTCGTCTCTGCCAGGCATGGAGCAAAGGTGGGGGTTGGGGTGTGTGTGTGGTTGTGTGTGTGTGGTTGTGTGTGTGTGTTTGTGTGCGTGCGCCTGGAGGTGGACAGCTCCGAGCTTTCTCACTCATGCCCTCTCCTAAGCAGCCTGAACTCTGCTGGCCTTGTTTCCCAGGCACTCGCCCCTGGACAGGAACTGAGTGGGCAGCCATGGGGTTGTCAGTGGGGACCCTGGGACTTGCCTGCATTGGGGTCCCAAGGGCAGAGGCAGGGGTGAGTGGGTGTGGCTGGAACCCCACACCCACTGCTCCTGGGAAGGAGCTCACATGCAACAGCCCTGCCTGGTGAAGGGGGAGGCTCAGGGTGCCTGGGAGCTGGACACCTGTGGGTTCCTTCTCTTTACAGCCTCTGTCTCCCGGCAGGTGTCAGTTCTCCAGCCAAGCTCAGTGGTTTGCTGAACTGTCACTTTTCTCTTTACCTCTTGCCCGTAGCGTACTCTTGTATTAGAGCTAAGCCCTTCTGCATAGATACTGGAAGACAATTAAGGCTGATTTGTTATCCCTGGGCTTGCTTAACTAAATACCTCAATTGTCTATAGATTGATTCTAATTCCTCATACCCCAGGAAAGGAGGGTCCCACCGAGGGACTGGATGGAAGCAGGAAGAGAGACCACCCTGGCTTCAATATAGGATCACTAAGTGTCCTTTCCTGAGGCAAGACCTTAAAGCAAGCTTTGTCTGAACCAAGGCTGAAATACAAGATCAGAGAAGGAGCTCTGTGCTTCCCTGAGTGATAGGACCTGGGGGCTGGAATGGATCTGGTGAGGGGGATCAGTGTGGACGGCACGGCACAGCTTCCCAGGAGAGGTCGCCCTAATCCTGGGTCAAAGAATGTCTGACTCTCTTACTAGAAACATCATTGAAATAGTCATTTATTAGCCCAGGATGAGAGAAAACAACACCAGCGACTCCACACTAGCCCCGGGGAGCTGGGCAGAGCCTCCTGTTTCCTGCAGCTGGTGAGAGGACGCTCTTCTCACGTCCTGTTTTCAGAGTAAAAGCCTTTCACCTTTGCCCCTGCTTTTTAACCCCCTTGCCTGGGGAAACTATAAAAGCGTCTCTCTTGTTTGGCTGGGGGTCAGAGTGCTCCGGAGGTCTGAAGGTTGCAAGTCTGAGGGTCGGAGGTCGAGGGTCGGAGGTATGGTCAGAGTGAGTGAGTCTGGTCAACTCTGCTTTGCCTGACATCTCTCTCTCTCTTTCTGTTGGTTTGTGGATAATTAAAACTTTGGACTTTCAAGGAACTGGTGGCCGTGCTTCTGTGTCCATCAGCCGGAGGGGGACCACCACTGGCCCCTGAATACAGCCAGGGACCTAGACAGACCCTACTACTGTTGGGGACTCCATATAGCCCTGATGTCCAGACAGACCCAGCAGACCCCTAGACCATGGCTGGGAGAGCTCAGGGTGCCTGGGTGCTGGAACTCCCAGACTGTGTGCCTTTGCCTAGGAAACTCACATCATGGACCTACCAAGGGGCTGGGGGTCCCGGGCCTTTGCGGCGGGGGCAGTTGAAGTGTCCCCAGACTAGCAGGCTCCTCTCTTGGGAGTGGGTCCTGCAGGTGGTGGCCTAGGTGAGGATGAACCGGGCTGGTCACGAGACCAGAGATAGACACATAGGGACCACTGGGGACGAAGAAATGGAGGTGATGGATGTGGCAGGGCAGCAGGACAGAGCCCCCTGGACACTGGGGTCAGTCCTAGCAGGGCCACTCTTGATCATGGTGACTCTGGGAGCTTGTGAGGGCCTGGCGGCAGACCTGGGGTCAGGCTGTTGAGCTGGAAGGGTGGGGTGGGCGCTGGGGGTGCCGGAGTCCATCATGGGGGTCACCAAGAGCTGAGGCCAGAGGAGCACATGCCCCAGGCTTTGGGCTCCTTGCTTGGGAAGTGAAGTCATTGGGGGCTGGGGACCCCACACATGTGGTAAGTTCTGGGGTTCTTGGGCCATCCTGTGCTCCCCAGCAGAACCTCAGAGGGGCCAAGAGCAGTGTCTGGTCTGGGAGCCTCCAATGGTGCCAGGACACGGCAGAGGCCGGGCTGCCCAGGCTGCGTCCAGCTTCCTCCAACACGCCCCTCTCCGTCCTCCCACCCCTCCTCCCTGCTCATCCTCCCCTCCTGCCTCCCCTCCCATCCTCCCTGCCCTGGCCCCCCTCCTCCCCACCCTCCCCACTCCCATGCTCCCCACAGAAAGGTCTATGGAGGGATGATCTAGGAAACACTTGTGAGTGCCTGTGGTCCCTGGTGGGGAGACGCTGGGTCTGAGAGAGCAGCTGAAGGCTTGGTTTCAGGGGGCAGACAAGTACTTAATCCCCCAGAAAGACTGAGTGAGGTTGCTGGGGCCCCAGGGAGGTGGGGACTAGGCCATGATGGGACCCAGGAGATGGCAGTGACTCCCTAGGGCTGAAGGGCTCCAGGACTAGGGACCTCTGTGTGCCGGTGAGCGTCCCCTGTACTCGGACGCTGCTGTGGGGGCAGCAGCTGGCCTGAGCTGGAGCTGCTGCCCCAGCCGCACCGTTTGGCTCCTCGCCCGGGAGGGTGGCAGGGTGGAGGCTGCTGAGGGCTCAGGCCGCTGAGTGTTGGGGGTCGCTGTCCCCACCACTGCGCTTCCCAGCCAGGACCCACCTGAGCCCCCCAGGCAGGTGTGTGCAAGTGGGCTGTGGCTCAGAGCAGGAGGGAGAGGCCAGGGAGACAGCACAGTGCCACATGTCCGTCTGTCTGTGCTCACCCTCTCTGTCTCTCCGTCTGTCTGTCTGTGCTCAACTCTCATCTGTCCATCTGTCTGTGCTAAGCTCTGTTTCTCTGTCTGTCTGTGCTCAGCCCTCTCTGTCTGTCCGTCTGTCTGTCTGTCTGTGCTCAGCTCTGTTTCTGTCTGTCTGTGCTCAGCCCTCTCTGTCTCTCTGTCTGTCTGTGCTCAGCCCTCTCTCTCTGTCTGTCTGTGCTCAGCCCTCTCTCTCTGTCTGTCTGTGCTCAGCCCTCTCTCTCTGTCTGTCTGTCTGAGCTCAGCCCTCTCTGTCTCTCTGTCTGTCCATCTGTGCTCAGCCCTCTCTGTCTGTCTGTCTGTGCTCAGCTGTCTCTCTGTCTGTCCGCCTGCCTCTCTCTGAGCTTTGGCAGCTCCTAGTGTAGTGGTCTAGGTGGGCTCAGGTGGCCGACTCAGGCTTACACTATGGTGGTCAGTGCAGGTCTGGGCGATGGGCGCACTTTTTGGGGACACGTGCTGAGAATGGACTCAGCTGTCCACTGCTCTCTACACCCAAGCCTGGGAGCCTCTGGGTCAGTGTGGCAGGGCCGGCGCTCCCATGTTTTCTGAGGGTGCTTGAGAGGCTGCTGGAGGCAGTGACCGCAGCAGCCCTGAGTGGGGGCATCCCTGCTGGCCTGGGCGGGACAGAAAGGGCACGTCTCTGGGGCAGGAAGGGGCTGCCTGTGTCCTGCCCTCCGGCTCCCCTGCCCGTGTGGCTGAGCTACTCCTGTTGGTTTAGGGGACTCATCTTGGCACCATTTCCATGACTCTGGGGTCTCTCCCTGTTCCTCTGCCAGAGCAGCCCGCGCCCCCTCCCCCCCCCCACGTCTCACCCACGTCAGTCCCAGCCTGAGCTGTAGTGTGTCCCAAAGATGCGGGGCCTTGGAGGACCAGTCAAGCCCAGCACCACGGCCAGACCAAACAAATCCTCACCTGGTCTCTCCCTGCTGCTCTGACCTCGAGGATGAGGTACGGTCAGCACTGGGGTTTTCTCGCCTTCCCACGGGACACGTGGACAGGTCAGGCCCCCCACGCTGATAACAATAAAGGCTGTTTTGAAGGAATAGTTTGGACAACTGGGTGAAGGATGCATTGACCTTTAGAGTTAATCAAAGACATTGTTCGCGATGTCCAGTGGACAGCGCACTGACCCTTGAGTGGCAGACCACAGGCTTGATGGAGACATAGTTCCATGAAAATCTGCGGCTGGGGTGTAAGGGGGAGTTGACTTGTTCAGCAACAAGGTGTTCAGGGTGATGGCAGGGTTCTGTTGGCCCTGAGCATTGTAAAACGAGGGAAATTAATGGATGGGTGGGTAGAAAGAAGGACGAAAGGATGGGTGAGTGGACAGAGGATGGAAGGATGGAGAGAGGAAGGCAGGGAGGATGGATGAAGAGGGCAATGGAAAAAAGAGTGATGGACATATAGCGCTGGAAGAATAAGTGGACGGACGGACAGACGGACGGGTCTCTGGTGGTAGCTGGAGAGTGGAGACAGTGGTTCATGGAGAGTGATGGGAGAAAAGAATAGCTTGGATGGATGGAAAGAAGGATGGATGGATGGACAGCTGTCGGGTGGAGGAATAAATAATAGGTAAGGGGCTGAATGAATTGATATATAGAAAAATGAATATATAGACTGTATGGAGGACGGATGGATGGGCAGAAGGAAGGGGGACGGATGACGGGTGCGGGTTGGGGGAATAGAATGTGCAGGACACTGGGTAAGGGTTGAAAGAAGACAGAGGTGGGTGGTGGATAATGGAGGGCGGAGGGAAGCACATGGGGTGGGTGGTGGGTGTCATGATGACGGCCAGAGGGAGGGAAGGACAGAGGGTTGGATGGACAGAGGGACAGAGGGCGGAACAGAGGGACAGAGGTGTCGGGGAGCACCGCCGGGTCCCCAACAGTGCCGGGAAGCGAAGTTCCCTTCTACCTCCGAGCCGGCGGGGAATGGATGAAGACTCAGGAATCTGATGCAGTTTTAAAAGGGCTTTACTATCACAGGATCCAATATACAATCCAAGAGCAGGGAAAACCTCCGGACTCTGGGTTCCCAGCTAGGCCCCAGCCAGGTGTAGGCCAAGATGACTGCCACCATGTGTTGAGGCCCAACAGAGAATGGAGAGAACGGAGAAGCAAAAATGCCAAGGGAAGCCGAAATGGCAAAAAAGGGGAAAAAAAGAGAGCTTCTTTCTTCTTGCAGCTTATTTTATAGTTAGAAATCCGCCCAAACTCCCCAACCCAGCCCATTCTGGGCTGGGCTATCTAGAGATGAAAACAGGAAAATAGCTCTATAGAATGTAGCAACTTCAGGAGACCATCTGGTTGTTTACAAGGACCCAGAGCTAATTAAAAGCCTCCTAGCAGAGCTGGGAGAAGCTACAAGCCAAATGTAACTTCCCCTGGCAGGAAGGATCAAATGCCCTCAGGTAATTTCTCCCAGCACCCTCACCTAATATCTTAAGCCAAGATCTGCCTGGAATTGCCTTTATAGGGTAGAGAAGGGATTTTGAGATGGCATGTATCTGTACCAAAGATTAATACTAATGCCAGTTAAATATTTCTCCAAGCCTTCACAAGAGTCTTGTCTACTTCACGGTAGTTTTGTATTTTAGTTGCCTTTGAGTTATCAGGGAGCCATGCTTGCTTGCTTGGAGGCAAACAGAATTTCTCTCTGGTCTAATTACTTAGAGATCCAACGTGGCCAGGCAAATATGCTGGTAAGATCTAGCTAGTCCCACGATGCTTGTGGTAGCATGAGAGAATATTTATACCAGCCAGTATAGAATACATGGTCAGATAAGACTGCCACATTCAGACTACACCCCTATCTATGAAGTGACCTGCAGGAGGCAAGCCAGGGCAGATGCAGAGGCCTAGGCTTTTAGGTGTCCTGCAACACAGAGGGAGGGATGGACAGAGGGGTGAGTGTCTGAGTGATGGATGATAAGAGCTGGTGGAAGCTGCACGGCTGGGCCGTGTGTGTGTGTGTGGACCGGGCTGTGTGTGGCCCCGGGCCGTGTGGGACTGTGAGAGGGCGCAGACACAGGCTGAGCACCAGCGGCGACCTCGGGGACAGCCTGTCCTGGCTAACGGCTGCGTGTGGGCTGATGTGACTCGGGTGCTGCCGGTGCCGCCCATTCCCTCCCCTGAAGGTGGTTCTGAAGCCCTGTTTGCACCCGGTCTTTGCTCCTGGGTCCCCCTTTCCACACCCACGTGCTCCCGACTCCTGTTCTGTCTTGGGACTCGGTGTGGGACCAGTGGCTGTGGTCACTGGGGACTGTGTGCGGGGGCAGCACCCTCGCCACAGCGGCCCTGGTAGGGGAGGCCTGCAGACACCAGGTGGCAGCCGCGGACCTCACGTGGGGGAGGGGGTCGCGTCTGCTTGGACAAGGGCCCCTTCATGGGAAGCCCCCACATCCAGTGTGACCCTGGGGTCACACCCACGGCTGCCCACAGGTCCCCCACTTCTCGCTGGGGCGGGGACTTCCCTGGCCCCTGGAGGTCCTGTTATAAACATCCTCCACGTGGGGGACTCCAGCCCCTTGTGTCCAGTGTCCATCTGGGAATGCCCGCTGGGCTCAGGCTGATCCCCACATTTTGGAGCTGTGACCCCGGCCGGTCAGTGTCGGGTGCTGGGGAAGGCGCTCAGGCTGGGCCGTCCTACTGCTGGTTTCCTGCCCGGCCGGGCCCAGCCCACACCCGCGCCTCCCGGAAGCCCTGGCCGTGCACCTGCCAATCAGCCGCCCTTTAGGAAGTGCATCTCCTTCATTAGTCGTTTCTTTGCCGCTTCATTAGGCCCTTCTCAAGTTTCAGTGGATTTCAGGCATCATTGGCTACAAGATAATTTATTTTATTAGGTAATTTATTTTCTGGGTACATTTTTAAAGGTCAATTAATCAATCTAAATGGAGGGGTGAAAGATGGGGGTCCATACTCCTCCGAGACCGAGTTCTGCCATCGTGCTTCAGGGGGGCGTCTGAGAGCCGGGTCCTTCTTGTCTGCGTGCTGGGGTCTTGTCGCTGCTCTGCTGGGGTCACTCCTGGTGGTTCTCCGGGGCCACATGTGATGGAGGGTCCGGGGATAGCTCCTGGTTGTGCTTGGGACTGCATGTGGCGGGGGAGAATCCGGGCGTCCCTGCTTGCAAGTGGGGGCCCAGTGTTTTTGGGCCACTCTCCAGCCCCCTGCCACGGAAATCCCACCATCCACATGTCGTGGGCCGAGGTCTGCTGACGGTGCAGGCACAGAGGGGCCATTGGGGGCTCGGGGGATAGGCAGAGCCTCACCCCAGCAGATGCAGCAGTTTCAGTGAAAGGGACCAAGGGGAGCATCGTAGGAAGGGGCCGGGAGGAGTCAGGGGCGGAGGCTGCCCCCTGCAGCCGCCCTGCACTGCCCCAGAGGGAAGGAAACTGGCCCCTGAGCCCAGCCAAGCTCAGCCCCAGATCTGGGTTTTTGCTGCGTCTCGGCAGTAACAACACCGAAGGGACAGGTGGCAGGGGGCCGTGCCCTTAGCTCCGAGCGCAGGGTTGGTCTCAGCGTCCAGGGCTGCTGGGCAGAGTGGGCACCTGCCGGGTCCAGGCTCTCGGGGGGTGTGAGTCCCTCCTAAGATGCCCATTGGATGGATGGACAGTGGGACCAGTGGGTAAATCAGCAGCAAGGCCACAGGGGAAGGTCTGGGACCCTCCGTGCTGCCTCCGACCCGCAGGTCCCCTGCTGTTGCCCCCCCAGCACTGCTGGCCCCGACTGTGTCTGAGGCACTGGATATGCCCCAGGACCCCTCCCGTGGGTGGCCGGTTGCGGGAGACCCAGGGGGTTTCCTGGTTCCCTCCTGGGCCCATAGTCCACCGTTATCTCAGCTTCGCTGCCCCCTTCTGGCTTTTCTTGGAAGCGTCCTTGGGTTCCGCTGCTGGGAACAGTTGCTGAGACCCTCTGGGTACCGGGCACCCCTTACCCCTCTGTGCCCAGTGGCGAGTCTGCTCCACCTCTGGGCCCCCTGAGGGTCAGAGACAGCACGGGGACCCTGACACTCTGGCAGACAGGACAGGGCAGGGGGCTGATGGGTTGGGGCCCTGCCACGTGCCCATCGACCATCACCGACGTGAGCCTCTGCTCGCCCCGAGTCCAGGAGCTGTGGCCGGCCTGTGCCCTGCTGTCCACTTCTGCTGCACTCTAGCAGCGGGCAGTGCTGACCGGGCTATGCTAGGCTACTGGCCCCTGGATGCCCGAGCCGGTGAAAGGTGCAGGAGACAGAGGCAGCAGAGATGGGGTGTCGGGGTGGGGCCTGGCCTGTCTCTGTCCCCCGAGAAATTGCCCCTACGCAGGCAGAAAGCACAGAGTGGGGTGGGGGTTCTGTCCCCGGCTCTGGCACAGAGGGGTCGCGCCCCCTAAGGTCTTGCTTGACTAGAGCCTGAAGGATCCGGAGAACAAGCAGCACCAAGGGGGTCTGTGCAGCGCCGAGCACCCTGGGACCCCCAAACCTCACAGTACCCCGGGACCCCCCAAACCTCACAGCACCCTGGGACCCCCAAACCTCACAGTACCCCAGGACCCCCAAACCTCACAGCACCCTGGAACCCCCAAACCTCACAGCACCCTGGGACCCCCAAACCTCACAGTACCCCAGGACCCCCCAAACCTCACAGCACCCTGGGACCCCCCAAACTCACAGCACCCTGGGACCCCCAAACTCACAGCACCCTGGGACCCCAAACCTCACAGCACCCTGGGACCCCCAAACTCACAGCACCCTGGGACCCCCAAACTCACAGCACCCTGGGACCCCCCAAACCTCACAGCACCCTGGGACCCCAAACCTCACAGCACCCTGGGAACCCCAAACTCACAGCACCCTGGGACCCCCAAACTCACAGCACCCTGGGACCCCCAAACCTCACAGCACCCTGGGACCCCCAAACCTCACAGCACCCTGGGACCCCAAACCTCACAGCACCCTGGGAACCCCAAACCTCACAGCACCCTGGAACCCCAAACCTCACAGCACCCCGGGAACCCCAAACCTCACAGCACCCTGGGACAGGACATTGGCATGGGCCCCGACACCAGAGCAGCAAGTCCCGGAGCTGCGTGTTCCTGAGGAGATGGAGAGGCTGTGCGTGCCGGGTCCTTCCCGGAAGTGGCCGAGCTCTGGGCGCAGACACCGGCCGGGCCGCCAGAGGGGATGGGTAATTAGCCCCAATTTATATTAATGGCATTTCCGATGCACCACAGCTGAGCCTGGCTTCCGCCCTGCACGTTGGGAACCAGATGGAAGGAAATGCAGAAATATAAATGAAAAGTGGGAAGGATCGGGCGGCAGGGGCCGGGGTCTCTGCGCCCACGCCTCGGCTGTGCCCCAAACACTTCCCCACGGTCCTCGGGGCACTGGGTCCACAGCTGCTTCACACCCGATGGCGGGGCAGCAGCCCGCAGAGACGCCGGCCAGCCTGTGGGGCGGCGCATGGACCTCCTGGCTCACAGCCCTCGTCACCACCGTGGGGACCGACGGGGAGTGTGGCACAGCTCCTGCGCGACTGCCCCCTCCCAGCCGGGTGCGGACACGTGATGGGCCTGTGGTGAGCAGCCCCTCTCCCCGCCGCAGACCCCTCACCACCCGCTCCCGGCTGCCAGGTGCTGTTGAGTGCTGTCCCCAGAGACCACTGGGCCTGTCAAGGGACAGTCCAGCACAGGAGGCCCTGGATGTGGGTCTCTGAGCCCAACCGAGTGGGGCCCTGCTGGGGTGGGCAGGGGGCACTGGGGCTGGGGCTTGGGCAGAGCCACTGAACTGTGGCTGGAGTGTGTGGCCGTGGGAGGTGCCGGGTAGGAGTGGGGCCAGGGCCAGTGTGACCTCAGGGCGGGGCAGGCCGCGGGCTCAGGGCCATTTCACTGGCCCGGGAGGGCAAGGCTGGACACTGACCTAGTAGCACTTTGTGACCAGCCCAGGCAGAGGACAAGTGTGGGTGAGTTCAGAGCCCGAGGGGCCAAGCAGTGTCTACACTGGGAATCAGGTCTCTGTCTACACAGTAGGGATCAGGTCCCCGTGTCTACACAGCGGGGATCAGGCCCCAGTGTCTACACAGCAGGGATCAGGTCCCAGTGTCTACACAGTAGGGATCAGGCCCCAGTGTCTACACAGCGGGGATCAGGTCCCAGTGTCTACACAGTGGGGATCAGGTCCCAGTGTCTACACAGTGGGGATCAGGCCCCAGTGTCTACACAGTGGGGATCAGGTCCCAGTGTCTACACAGTGGGGATCAGGCCCCAGTGTCTACACAGCGGGATCAGGTCCCCATGTCTGCACAGCGGGGACCAGGCCCCGTATCTATACAGCGGGACCAGGCCCCCCAGTGTCTATATAGTGGGGATCAGGTCCCAGTGTAGACAGAGGGGATCAGGCCCCACTTTCTACACAGCAGGGATCAGGTCCCAGTGTCTACACAGCAGGGATCAGGTCCCCATGTCTATACAGTGGGGACCAGGTCCCCAGTGTCTATACAGTGGGGATCAGTTCCCAGTGTAGACAGAGGGGATTAGGCCCCATTGTCTACACAGCAGGGATCAGGTTACTGTGTCTACACAGCGGGGCTCAAGTAGTGAGGTCTACACTGTGTGCCTGTAACCCATCTGTAGGTGGGCCCAGGTTCTGGTCTGTGTCTGGGAAAGTTCTGGGTCTGGGTCTGGTTGTCTGTTGGATCCAGGCATGGGTCTGAGTCAGGATCCTGGTTTGTCTGTGTAGACCCAGGTGCGGGTCTCTGTGGAGGGGACCAGGTGTTGGGACTCTGGAGCAGATAGGAGCTACGGGGGTCCCTGGGTGATGCGGCTGGACGCTAGTTAGAGCTCACTGTGGTCACTCCTCTGAGCTGAGCTCACCCCCAGTGGGAGGGTCACCTCCACTGCTGTATGTGGACGAGCACCCCTGGCCAGAGCCTGGTGGATGGTCACTCCCCAGCTGGTGCCTGTGGATGGTCACTCCCCAGCTGGTGCCCGTGGATGGTCCCCCTGGCTGGCATTTGGGAGCACTCGCATTGGTGGGGGCTCTGGCTCCCCAGCGGGGGGTGCGGGAGCACATCAGGCCTGGAGCATTCTGGGACGAGGGTGGACTTGGCAGCCGCCCCGCAGCTCTGAGCCTTGGCTGGGCTCCCCAGGGCCCCTCCGTGGTGCTGCCCCGTGCTGAGCCCCGAGCCCTGCTGTCCCAGGCTGTGGCTACTCTGGCCGCCGTGTCCGTGCCATGTGCCCAGACACGCGTGGGTCTAGTGGCCTGAGTGTGGCCAGAGCTCGTCCAGACCCTCCGGGCATTCTTGGGAGTGGCCAGATCCTGACAGGTCGCGGCTGGGAGCCGCATCGAGCTGCACCGTCATAACCTGCCACTCCTGGGGCTGTGCATGCGGAGGCCCAGGGGAAAGGTGGCCGGCCCTGCCGGAGGTGCCCAGCCCGGCTGCTTCTGGCCCTGCACCAGGGGCTCCAAGCAGATCACACTCGGCGGCCCCCAGCCCCTGCCCCTCCCTTCACTCCTCGCTCTGCACATCTCTCCTCTTTTCTTCTCTCGCCTGCTTTCTTCTTTGGCTCTGTCCTCCTCCCCTCCCTCCTGCACCCCCTGCCTCCCGCCTGCTTCTCGCCTGCTCCTCAAAGCTAGGAACTCTGAAGTGAAGGCGTGGTCTGTGCCTGTCCTCTGTTGGGATCACCAGGACCCGAATTGGCCCCAGTTACGGGGCTCCCAAGGCTCCTGCCCTGCCCTTATGGGTTCTGGCTGCCTCAGCGCCTGTCCCAGAGAGCCGGACGGACAAACACGGACTAAAGGAAAGGCGATTGCTCAACTGGCCACAAGAGGGCAGCCTCTGCCCAGCACCCCTGCTGCCATTAGGCATGACTGGGCATGCATGGGAAGGCGTGGCCCACTGGGGTGCAGGCTGGGTGAGGGCTGGGTGAGGGCTGGGTGAGGGCTGGGTGCTGGGCTGGGTACGGGGGTGGGTGCAGGCTGGGTGAGGGCTGGGTTCAGGGTTGGGTGAGGGCTGGGTGCAACTGGGTGCGGGCCTCTTTCTTGGCTCGCTCTGATCCCTTTACATCTTCCTTTGTTTGTGGGTCACACCTGGCCATGCTTGAGGCTTACTCCTGGTTCTGTGTTCAGGAATCGCTGCTAGAGAGGCCAGGGAACCCTATCAGGTGGAACCTTCCCTGCTGAGCTGTGGCGTCAGGCCCCGGCCCCACACATGTTCTCTCCATCACCATGCGACCCTGTTTCCCTCTCTGGAAGGGTCAGCTGCCGCCTGGGTGCCGTTGTCTTGCCCCAACCAGTAGCTCCGAACTCAGGGCAGACGCTGCCTGGCGTGCCCGTCCCCAGCCCAGGCGTGAGTAAGCAGCGAGCTGAGCAGAGCACTGGGAACACGGGAAGAGGGCGCCTACCTGCTTCCCTCCCTAGGACGCCCAGATCTGATGGCCCGCCCTGGCCCTCTGCCTCATCACAGCCAGCACATGGCCTCCTGGGTGCCTGGGGCCCACACAAGAGTGGGGCAGGTCCCCCAAGAGGGAGAGAGATCAGGCTGGCCCTGGCACCAGTCTGAGCGGGCATTGGCCCTCCGGCAGAGGGGCTGAATGTGCCAGGAGGTGGGGAATGGGCCGTGTCAGGCTCAGCTCTCAGAGCAAGACCCTCAGCTCTGAGGCAGGAGGTAAAGGGCAGAGAGAGGGGACCCCTCCCTGTGCTGGCTGGTCCCGAGGGGCGCCCCCCAGACCAGAAAGCGCCCTGATCAATCGCAAGGTCCGGCCACAAGTTAAGGGTTTGTCGGCTCACTCAGGGCACGTCTTGGTTCCATTGATTTCCGGCGGGGTTGCGTCCTCGTTCACTTCTGTCTGCTAACCTGGGTTAGATCTGACAGGTTCCAGCGAGCGGGGAGGAGAGCTGAGGAGCCTGGACCCTCTGCCCAGCGTCACCAACACCCGCCTGTGGCCTTCCTGCGCCCAAACGTCCACACGCCGCCGTTTGACTTTCCAGCGAGTGTCATGTATTTCCTGGTTTCCTTGTGTTTAATATTTGCTTTTACCGCATTGATTCGAGCATGTTCTCCCAGCCCCCACCTGCCTCTTTCTTTCTCTCGGTTTTGGGGCCACGCCTAGTGGTGCTCAGGGCTTACTCCTGGCTCTCTGCTCACGGACGACTCCAGGCGGGACGCAGGGGCTGGAACCGGGTCGGCTGCGTGCTGGGCGGCACCTCCCGCTCTGGGCTCTCTGTTGGTCCCTTTCATTGCCCTGAGCGTGACTGTCCCGTAGATTTGCATCCTTTTAAAGCAATTGAAACATGTTACAAAGCGGATTTGGCTCTCACGCATTTCCTGCCTGTCTTTGAGAGCGCCGTGTGACCCCTCTCTGGAAGCCAGAGGGTCATCCTGGCACTGTCCCTGCGGCGCCTGCTCCTGTCCTCCGATCTTGGCACCTGTACCTGCCCGTCTCCGCTGTTGCTGCCTCAGGCTTTGTTGTGCGTTTGTGGCTGCCAGGCGGCCCCTCGCGTGCCGGCATCACCTTCTTTACCCTTGTTCGTCTTGGCACTGCCGCTGACGGCCGCGGGAGCGGAAACAGCGCGTGAGTCCCTGTGGCGTCTCCATCGCTGACTCTGAGCCCGTTGGCAGCTTCTGATCCAAGTGTTTCCTGCAGGCTCCCAGCCTCACGGAATCGCTCCCCTTTGTCCAGCTGGATGCAGCGTCCTCTGACTTCTTGTTTTGTTTTGATTTTGGCCCCTGGGTGAGTGCTCAGAGGCAGTGCCAGGGGTTGAACCTAAGTCAGCCATGGGCAAAGCCACTGCCCAGCCCTGTCTGTGGCCTGGGTCTGCGTCTGAGCAGGGCTGCGCCTCTTCTGCCCAGCACCTGCTTCGCTGTGCGGTCACGGTCTGTCCCTCTGCCCTTTGCTTCCCTTTCTTCTTGTCAGCGTCCCCACGTAGTGTCCACAGTAGTGTCCAGCTGTGCACCTCGTCTGGCTGGTCGGCCAGCATCCAGGCTCCACCCTCTGGGAGCCTCGTGATCCGCAGGTGGATGGAATAGCCGACTCTCCTCTCTGCCGAGCCGGCTCCTGCTCCTCTCGCCGTGTGGCTGGTCATCCCCTCGTGCTTCTCTCGCTGCCAGGTGTTGGCTATTTTGGGGCTCCTATAAATATCCAGAGCCGGGAGGTGCGTGTTCCTCGGAAGAGCATGTCTGCGAGTGAATTGCTTCTCTGTCGAGGACTTTCTGCCCTCCCCTGAGGCAGAGCCCCTGAGATTGGGTCCTGCGTCCCCGGTGCCAAGGGTCAGGCCTGTGGGCAGAGCCTGAATCCTCCTCCCTGGCCTGTGGGTGCAGGGGGGGTGCGGAGCCCCATCTGGGACCCCTGCCGGGGGCTGACGCTGCTGACCCAACCATCCCCGCCCTGAGCCCTGCAGCTGGCGCCCCGACCCCCCGACTCGGGCCTTCTGCTGGGGACCCGACCTGGGCTTCGCTTAGCTCTGGTTCCCCGTCTCGGCTTATCACGCTCAGCGACCCCTAGGAAAGTCCCCTCAGCTGGAGCCCCCCCCCGCCCACTGGCTGGTCTCTGCTGCTCTTGCACTGACCCCTTAGGAGAGTGGAGGTGGGCTTCAGCCTTTTTGTCATGTGGGGGCTCAGCCTCTGTGCCTGCTCTGCCTTGGGGCCCCCGTGGCATGGAGGGGAGTGGCAGCCCGGAGCTGTGGCCATAGCACGCCTAAATGGAGATCCCAGGAAGGGGGGCTTGCGGGGCCTGGGGTCACCGAGGTGGGACTTCTGGAGTTGAACGTTGTTCCTGGGGACACTCATCCCTGTGCCCGTTTAGTGTCCTGGGAGCTTCCGCTGCAGGCCCAGCGCTGCCTCCCACCCCGCAGGTGACCGTCCATGTCTGTGTCCGCATCAAGGTGGGGAGCCGGGTGCTGGACCTCAGGAGGGGCAGTGTCCTTCCTTCCTGTTGCTTTTGGCTTTTCCGGCAGGGCCATGAGGACCAACGCTAGTGAAGCGTTTCCTGGCCTTCCAGGCTGACACGGAGGGTCCCCTGTGTTTTCTACCAAGGGTCTCCTCTGCTTTCCCGCCAGGCAGGGCGCTGAGGCCCGTGAAGCTCTGGCGTGTGTACGGGAGCTTGTGGGAATGGCCCAGTGCTCTCAGCGTGCTGGAGGGCGCATGCAGAGACCATGGCGCTGGGACGCTGTGAGTCTCAGCCCTGCTGGGCCCGGGGACCCCCAGAAGGCTGACATCAGCCCGGGTATGTCCCTCAGACACCGTCTGCTCGCCAGGTGTCCATGACAGTTGGAGTCTCAGGAGTGGAGCCGCTGAGTCCCGTCAGCAGGAAGCTGAGCAGATTCTCAGCGGAGGGTGGGGAGAGGGAAGAACAGAGCAATGGAGCCTAATTAAAGGCCCGCCTCGCCTCTCCCAGGCCCACTGGGCGCCGCCCCTTCTTCCCAGACCATGGTGGTGTCTCAGACACTTCTGCAGCTCACAGGATGCTAACAGGAGCCCGGCCATGGGTGCAGGGAGGGCCTCTAGGGTGCGTGGAAATAACAGCAATCCCCACGCACCCGAGGCCCTTCCTTGGTCCAGAGACTCCATCCTGTGGGCCGGATCCCCTGGTTCCTGTTCAGCCTGTGGCAGATGGAGTCGGGGAGATTAAGAGACGTCTCGCACAAAAATGAGAAAATGTGTACCCAAAGGTCAGGAGAGAAGCGAAGGAGTCTGCAAAGGAAACCGGCTGCGAAACAAAACTCAATAAAAGCCGGGGAGAAACAGACCACAAGTGTGCAAGTCGAGGCGGCCGCTGCAATTTTGGACACAGGGCAGCAAATTTACTGAAGCGTAAGGACAAGAGGCAGGAGTGACCCGACGAAGGAGGACTCTGGCGGGCAAGGAGGGGTGAAGCAGTTCCGGTGTGGCCTGGAGCGCCCGAGCCTCAGCACTGGGAAGGCAGAGGGGCCGCCAGACCTGCTGGCTGGACAGGGCAGGGCGGGCGGGGGATGAGCTGCAGCGGGAACCCTCTGCTGATGGCAGGGACCTCGCGGGGCAGAGGAGTGACATGGAGAGCAAAGCTGGCAGACAGGAAACTTTCTCGGAGAGAATGCTGATCTCCAGGGCCCGTGTTCAGGTCATCCTGGTGGCCAGGGACAGGGAGGGGCCGTGATGCTGAAGGGCCTGTGCTGTGATGACTCGCTCCTTCCCCTGCTCAGACAGCGGCACTTGGGAACGTCACGAGAGTGACCCTTGCTTTCACCATCTTGGAGTGGGTGAGTCCACTCCAAGCAAAGCCATTGAATGTCAGACAGAGTTGGGGGAGCCCGAGGGTGGGCGAGGCACACCAGGATCCTTTCAGCAATGCCACTTGGTCTCAGTGACCGGAGGCTGGGGTTCTCCCACTGACCCGCCTGTACAGGAAGGCAAGGTGGGACGCATTTCTTTGTGAAGGGAACCCCTGGTGATGCTCAGGGCTACGTCCTGGCTCTGGCTCTGTGCTTAGGCATCACTCCTGGCAGTGCTCAGGAGACCATATATGGTGCCGGGTAGAACACAGGCAAGGCGGGAAAGCCTGGGAGCCTTGGCTCGGCTTTGCAGCACGCACAGCCCCCTCCTCTTCCCTGGCTGCAGGCCTAGCTTCTCTTTGGTTTGCAAACAACCCAGTGATCTGGCTCAGACAGCAAAGACGTCTGTGTGCAGGATCCAAGGATGCCCAGGTTGAAGTTTTGGAGTGACAGCCCCTCAGCGTCTGGGCACTTGTTTCTGCCACGGACTGAAGGGCTTGGGTCTGCTAATGCCCCACAGGTAGATTTCCAGATGACAGATGAGTGTGGAGAAAGAGGACTTTGTGAATTGCAGCTGTGCTGAGGCAGGGAAAGATGATTGCCAATACGAACTGCTGGGAGGAAGCGTTTCCAGGCTGGGCAGAAAAGTCTGAAACACACTTTCAGGAGGCAGACGTCGGTAGAGAAAATGGATTATCCAAAGCAGCTCCCTCCAGCATGAAATATGCTCGCAAACAGTCAGCGCCCAGAGGCGCTCACGCAGAAAGGTTGCAGGAAGCCCCAGGGGAAAGGCAGGGCGCAGAATAATCGCAGCTCCTGAGGTCTGCAAAAGTCAGAGCTTCAGCACCTGGACAGCTCCGTGCCTGGAGGGAGTAAAGCAGAGCCTTGGGTCCAGCACCCAGGACAGCTCCGCGCCCTGCAGGGAATACAGCGCCAAGTGGGGTCCAGACAGCTCACACTACTGCCTGGTGGACGAAGCGTCTTTAGTTCCGGGACAGTGTCATGCCCTTTAGAAAAGGAATAAACCTAAGTTTCAGCACCAGGCACATGATGCCTGAGCTCCTTTAGAGCACGGCAGTGAATCTGGGATCCTTCCATTTGCCCAGAGTGGGCAGTGATACAGGGGGATGGTAGATGCAACCGGTGTGTGTATGTGTGTGCACACGTGCGTGTGTATGTGAGTGTGCATGTGTGTGCGCAGGGTGCATGTGTGTGGCGCACACGTGTGAACGGGGCCAGGAATCCTTTTCTGTTCATTTGATTAAACGAAGGTAAACTTCCAAGGTGATGCTGAATAACCCCCCGAAAAGGTGATTGACCTCCGATAAATTTGGGGCGTCTGGAGCTTTTGCTACTGGTCGCATCTGCTCGAGGAAACTGGGCGAATCTTACCCTCCAGCGTGGAAATGGTCTTGCAGATAACAAATGCTTTCACACACAGGAAGCTTAGCTGAGGTGAGGGAGCCACGTGCTCTGGGCCACACCATTGGCTTGTCCTGAACTGGATTTTGACCACCTGGATTTTCCAGAAGGTTCTTGTCTCATTTGCCAAACCAGTGTCACACCACGGCACAGCTGCTCACTGAAGGGACGAGCCACTGCTGGGAGGGGTGTGGCCTCTGGGGTGGACGTGTTAGGGGTCCGTGTGGGAGGGGCGTAGTTCCAGGGTGGGCGTTTAGGGGCCCATGTGGAAGGGGCGTGGCCTCCGGCATGGGTGTGTTAGGGGTCTGTGCGGTTCCCTGTGTAGGGTATGTGTTTTAATGTTTTTCAGCTGTTTTCGTATTACGTGAAGGCGCCCGACGCCGGTTCCTGTGTCCTGGGTTCATGGAGTGACTCACACCACACTCAGTAGGAAGAACTGGTTCCTGACTTGAAATTCTTTAACCTTGCGGCCAGAGTGATGGTACAACAGGGAGGGCATTGCCTTGCACTGGTCCATTTGGGTTCAATCCCTGGCGACCCCCCATGAGGTTTAGTCCCTGAGCCTCACCAGGAGTGATCCTGAGCACAGAGCTGAGAGTAAGCCCTGAGCACTGCTGGGTGCGGCCCAATAAGCAGATTTTTAACCTCAACTCCAGCTGGTAGCCCGACCCCTGCCCCCTGCCGGAGTTGAGGAAAGGGAGGCTGAGGACGCGGCAGCCACCTCTCACTGCCGCCCGGTGCTCTGGGCGACCTCCCCACGCTCAGTTTCTCTGCTCGGCGCGGCTCAGGCATCTTCCGCTCTCTGGCACCCTCCTGCCTGGGAGCTACCCCGTGGGGTTTCTTTAATTGCAGTGATTGCCTTTTCGTTTTTATCTTCCATTCCTTTGCTGAAACGTCCCACGTTTCCACACATTTCAAGAGTGTTCTCTGTACTTGTTGGAGGATTTTTCTAGCAGGTGCTCGGAAGTCTGTCAGATTATTGCGGCATCTGTGCTGTCTTGGCTGCGGGGTGGGGCTTTTCCTGCTTCTTAGCTGAGTAGTTCGGGATGGAGTTTGGGGTGTTTGGATATGGCGTCATGGGTCCATAGGTCCGAATTAAATCCAGGGCATTTGTTGGCGTGGTGGCCCCTTGATAAGGTGCCGGGTGTGACCGGCGTCTGAGGACCGGGCTCTCAGGCGGGTGGAATCCCCACACCCTTGTCTTGCAGTTCATCCTTCCCGGGTTTCTGCCTGACACACAGGCAGGGCTGTAAGCACAGGCCTAGACCAGTGTGTGGACGGTTGCCTCCCCACAGGTGGCAAAATGCCTGAGAACCTCCGGCTAGTTCCTCTCTTGGTGGACTTCTGGAAATGATTCGTGCTGTTTAGCACACAGCTCAACACACAGCTTGGAGATGCATCAGGGGGTTTCCGTGGATACGCCCCCTTGGGCAGCCATTGTACTTTTTCCTTCTCTGGGACTGCAGCAGGCTGGGGCAGGAAGTCTGGCTCTGCTCTGTACTGCTCACAGGGATTCTCGCGGGCCATTGGTGGGAGAGCGGAGAGAGAATAAGGACAGGCTCAGGGCCACTGTCAGCCAGAGAGAAGCTTCTGTCCCTTGCAAATGTAGTTTTCTCTGGCTCCACATGGCCCCGATAGGATTGTGCCGGGCCATGAGAATGGGGCAAAGGAGCCACCTGGGACGCCGGCTCTGGCTCTGCCTCTCAGAGACGCCATCAGACCTGCAGGAGCGTGAGCACAGCCTCTCCCAGCCGGGGCGCTGGGTCTAGCCGAATTCCTCAGTGCACAGTCAGGCTCTGCTGGTGCCAGGCCACGAGTCTGGCCCCAGCCTTGGCCCGCCTGTGCTGTGCGTCCCCAGAGACTCAGCCGGAGACGTGCTGGAACTCAGAGTCCTGTGGCTCGGGGCCTTTGCCTCTTGGGCGCTCCGAGAGCCTGAGCAAGGGAGGGGGTGCAAGGAGCAGCCCAGGGGACACACATGGCAAGACACCAGCAACGTCACAGACGGCCCAGGGTAAGGCTCCAGTGGGTCGCAGCCCCTGTCCTGGACACACAGTTCAGCGGTCAGTCGAGCTGCATGGACAGGAGGAAATGTGGGAACAGTTGCCTCCTCCATCATGGGCCCAGAGAGATATTCTGGCAGGGGAGGGCCTGGCCCGCACACCTACTCAACCAGGGTTCCACCCATGGCATCCCGCCTGGTCCCCAGAGCCTGCTCAGAGATTCCTGAGTGCAGAGCCAGGAGTAAGCCCTGGGCACCCCCAGCCTCCCACCAGCTCACAACTGTTCTAGCAGGTTTGCTTTGGTGACGGAGCTGGTTCCCCCACCTCAGCTGTCCACTCTGGTCCACTATGCTCTCCTCACCGCTGCCTCTGCTGGCTCCTCTGCCCAGGAGCTGAAGACAGAGAGGCACCATCTCTCAGAAGGGTGGGGTCCTTCTGAGAGGTGAGAGGATGCTGCCCACCTCCCCGCGGGCCCCCCAGCCCTGCCTGTACCTCCCTGCGTCTGTGTGTTGTCCACACCTTTCCCCGGGATGCAGGGGTGACGTGCAGGGCCCAGAGACCGGGCAGGGGTGAAGGAATCAGGCTGTGGCTGAGCTGGGGCAGCCCTGGGGCTCCCGGCAGTGTTAGGGTGACAGACCCAGAGAATCGCCACGTCCCTGGGCCCCATAATGGAGCTGTCAGGAGCCTCTGCGCGGAGGGGCTGTGAGCTGTGGAGGTGCCTCTGCCCAGTGACGAAACATGACCTCCCCCCGAGGCCTCACTGCCGGCATCGCTAGACCTTCTAGAGAGACGCCACTCGGTCCGGCTGCAGCCTCACTCCATAGTGCTCCCGGTTACCCCTCCACCGTGCTCCCCCTCCCCTGCAGTGCTCCTGCTCACCACTCTCTGCTCCTCAACCCTTCCACCATGCTCCCCTCACCCTTCTGCCGTGCTCCTGCTTACTCTGCAGTGCTCCTGTTTACTCCTCCGCCGAGCTCCCACTCACTCCTGATGCCGCTGTATGTGCTGGCACATTGCATTGAGTCTGGCCGAGGATGTAGCTTTGGCACAGCTGTGAGCTCCCTGTGTCCTGTTGACCGTGGCAGCAGCAGCCCCAGGTTCTGGGTGCCCCCAGCCTGGTTTCTATAAATTGGGGAGGTGCAGGGACTCCCCCAGAGCCGGCGGATCTGGTCTGCAGTGACAGAGACAACGCCCAGCCTTTGCGGCCAGCACCAGCTCTGGAAACTGTCACGCAACGTCTGCGGGATCAGTGGCTGCTGGCGGGGGTGAACAGCAGATGCTAGTTGGAAACCAGCCTGACAAACGTTCTTAAACTCTCCATCACATATCACCAGCAAATTCTATTATTTTAAAATACTATTACTGCTAATAAGAGTTTAACAGCATCAACCTCACCATAATATGATTAGAGACACTCGGATTAGGCCTGGGAGAGCCGCCTCCTCCACAGCCGATGGATGGATCATGGGGAGACATTCCGGGGTGCGAGGGCCCGAGCCGGGTGGGGCACTGGAACCCGGGCCCTGCTGCCCTGCTGCCCTGCTCCTGGCCTAGCGGCTGCGTCCACAAACGGGGCTCTCAAGAGCTCGGGGACCCTGCACAGGGGCTGGTCCCTGGCTCTGACTCATGGCAGGGGATGCTGGCGCATGAGTGCACCCATGCCCACCTCTTGTGGCCTCGCCAGCATCTGTGAACCCTCAGCATGCCCGCTGTGCTGCCAAGCAGCGCCAGGCGGAGTTATTTCAGGAGTTGGCAGGAGCTGCCAACCACTCGGCATCCAGATGGTCTTGAAATTGCTGATCAAGACGGTCAAATCAGGCGCCGGCCTGGAGGGGACAGTTAATTAAAGTGCCACGACCAGCTTCCGACCAAGGAAACTGCCCCAGGGCCAGGCTGTGGGAAGGAACCCGCAGAACCAGGCGCCCTCCGACCTCGCGCCTCCCCCGGTGCCCCCTGGTCTCCACCTCTCATGGGTAGAAGGGCTGAGGCGGCTCCCGACTCCCAGCCAGCTTCTTTCCACAGCTGTCCCGGAGGTGCCGGCTGGAGGCGGCCCAGACTCGGTCTCTGAGTCCTGCTCGGGTCACAGCCCGTCTCTGAGTTCTCCCTGAGAAGTCATATTGGAGGAGTGGCAATAGAGCAGCCAGGACAAAAGTCCTTTAACATTAAGTAGGCCCAAATCCTGTCTCTGGCAAAACCGAGGCCAAAGCCCACTTTGACGTATGAGATGCCAGCAGCAGCAGATGGAAAGAGCCAATCAGAGCATGCTGCTTATCCGAGGGTGCTCGCTGCACAGAACAGAGCAGGCTCTGATGGTTAGTGCTCGCTGTACAGAACAGTGCAGGCTGTGATGGTTAGTGCTCGCTGTACAGAACAGTGCAGGCTCTGATGGTTAGTGCTCGCTGTACAGAACAGTGCAGGCTCTGATGGTTAGTGCTCGCTGCACAGAACAGTGAAGACTCTGATGGTTAGTGCTCGCTGTACAGAACAGTGCAGGCTCTGATGGTTAGTGCTCGCTGCACAGAACAGTGCAGGCTCTGATGGTTAGTGCTCGCTGTACAGAACAGTGAAGCCTCTGATGGTTAGTGCTCGCTGTACAGAACAGTGCAGGCTCTGATGGTTAGTGCTCGCTGTACAGAACACTGCAGGCTCTGATGGTTAGTGCTCGCTGTACAGAACAGTGCAGGCTCTGATGGTTAGTGCTCACTGTACAGAACAGAGCAGGCTCTGATGGTTAGTGCTCGCTCTACAGAAGAGTGCAGGCTCTGATGGTTAGTGCTCGCTGTACAGAGCGTTAAGGCTCCTGGTGGTTAGTGCTCACTGTACAGAACAGTGCAGGCTCTGATGGTTAGTGCTCGCTGTACAGAACGTTAAAGCTCTGATGGTTAGTGCTCACTGTGCCAGAACAGAGCAGGCTCTGATGGTTAGTGCTCACTGTACAGAACAGTGTGGCTCTGATGGTTAGTGCTCGCTGTACAGAACGTTAAGGCTCTGGTGGTTAGTGCTCACTGTACAGAACAGTGCAGGCTCTGATGGTTAGTGCTCACTGTACAGAACAGCGTAGGCTGTGATGGTTAGTGCTCGCTGCACAGAACAGTGCAGGCTCTGATGGTTAGTGCTCGCTGTACAGAACAGTGCAGGCTCTGATGGTTAGTGCTCACTGTACAGAACAGTGTAGGCTCTGATGGTTAGTGCTCGCTGTACAGAACAGTGCAGGCTCTGATGGTTAGTGCTCACTGTACAGAACAGTGAAGGCTCTGATGGTTAGTGCTCGCTGTACAGAACAGTGCAGGCTCTGATGGTTAGTGCTCGCTGCACAGAACAGTGAAGACTCTGATGGTTAGTGATCGCTGTACAGAACAGTGAAGGCTCTGATGGTTAGTGCTCACTGTACAGAACAGTGCAGGCTCTGATGGTTAGTGCTCGCTGTACAGAACAGTGAAGGTTCTGATGGTTAGTGCTCGCTGTACAGAACAGAGCAGGCTCTGATGGTTAGTGCTCGCTGTACAGAACAGTGTAGGCTCTGATGGTTAGTGCTCGCTGTACCAGAACAGAGCAGGCTCTGATGGTTAGTGCTCGCTGTACAGAACAGAGCAGGCTCTGATGGTTAGTGCTCGCTGTACAGAACAGTGCAGGCTCTGATGGTTAGTGCTCGCTGTACAGAACAGAGCAGGCTCTGATGGTTAGTGTTCGCTGTACAGAACAGTGTAGGCTCTGATGGTTAGTGCTCGCTGTACAGAACAGAGCAGGCTCTGATGGTTAGTGCTCACTGTACAGAACAGTGCAGGCTCTGATGGTTAGTGCTCGCTCTACAGAAGAGTGCAGGCTCTGATGGTTAGTGCTCGCTGTACAGAACGTTAAGGCTCTGGTGGTTAGTGCTCACTGTACAGAACAGAGCAGGCTCTGATGGTTAGTGCTCACTGTACAGAACAGTGTAGGCTCTGATGGTTAGTGCTCGCTGTACAGAGCGTTAAGGCTCTGGTGGTTAGTGCTCACTGTACAGAACAGTGCAGGCTCTGATGGTTAGTGCTCGCTGTACAGAACAGAGCAGGCTCTGATGGTTAGTGCTCACTGTACAGAACAGTGAAGGCTCTGATGGTTAGTGCTCACTGTACAGAACAGAGCAGGCTCTGATGGTTAGTGCTCACTGTACAGAACAGTGCAGGCTGTGATGGTTAGTGCTCGCTGCACAGAACAGTGCAGGCTCTGATGGTTAGTGCTCACTGTACAGAACAGTGAAGGCTCTGATGGTTAGTGCTCGCTGTACAGAACAGTGCAGGCTCTGATGGTTAGTGCTCGCTGTACAGAACAGTGCAGGCTCTGATGGTTAGTGCTCGCTGCACAGAACAGTGAAGACTCTGATGGTTAGTGCTCGCTGCACAGAACAGTGAAGGCTCTGATGGTTAGTGCTCACTGTACAGAACAGTGTAGGCTCTGATGGTTAGTGCTCGCTGTACAGAACAGTGCAGGCTCTGATGGTTAGTGCTCACTGTACAGAACAGTGAAGGCTCTGATGGTTAGTGCTCGCTGTACAGAACAGTGCAGGCTCTGATGGTTAGTGCTCGCTGCACAGAACAGTGAAGACTCTGATGGTTAGTGATCGCTGTACAGAACAGTGAAGGCTCTGATGGTTAGTGCTCACTGTACAGAACAGTGCAGGCTCTGATGGTTAGTGCTCGCTGTACAGAACAGTGAAGGTTCTGATGGTTAGTGCTCGCTGTACAGAACAGAGCAGGCTCTGATGGTTAGTGCTCGCTGTACAGAACAGTGTAGGCTCTGATGGTTAGTGCTCGCTGTACAGAACAGAGCAGGCTCTGATGGTTAGTGCTCGCTGTACAGAACAGAGCAGGCTCTGATGGTTAGTGCTCGCTGTACAGAACAGTGCAGGCTCTGATGGTTAGTGCTCGCTGTACAGAACAGAGCAGGCTCTGATGGTTAGTGTTCGCTGTACAGAACAGTGTAGGCTCTGATGGTTAGTGCTCGCTGTACAGAACAGAGCAGGCTCCTGATGGTTAGTGCTCACTGTACAGAACAGTGCAGGCTCTGATGGTTAGTGCTCGCTCTACAGAAGAGTGCAGGCTCTGATGGTTAGTGCTCGCTGTACAGAACGTTAAGGCTCTGGTGGTTAGTGCTCACTGTACAGAACAGAGCAGGCTCTGATGGTTAGTGCTCACTGTACAGAACAGTGTAGGCTCTGATGGTTAGTGCTCGCTGTACAGAACGTTAAGGCTCTGGTGGTTAGTGCTCACTGTACAGAACAGTGCAGGCTCTGATGGTTAGTGCTCGCTGTACAGAACAGAGCAGGCTCTGATGGTTAGTGCTCACTGTACAGAACAGTGAAGGCTCTGATGGTTAGTGCTCACTGTACAGAACAGAGCAGGCTCTGATGGTTAGTGCTCACTGTACAGAACAGTGCAGGCTGTGATGGTTAGTGCTCGCTGCACAGAACAGTGCAGGCTCTGATGGTTAGTGCTCACTGTACAGAACAGTGAAGGCTCTGATGGTTAGTGCTCGCTGTACAGAACAGTGCAGGCTCTGATGGTTAGTGCTCGCTGTACAGAACAGTGCAGGCTCTGATGGTTAGTGCTCGCTGCACAGAACAGTGAAGACTCTGATGGTTAGTGCTCGCTGTACAGAACAGTGAAGGCTCTGATGGTTAGTGCTCACTGTACAGAACAGTGCAGGCTCTGATGGTTAGTGCTCGCTGTACAGAACAGTGCAGGCTCTGATGGTTAGTGCTCGCTGTACAGAACAGTGCAGGCTCTGATGGTTAGTGCTCGCTGCACAGAACAGTGAAGACTCTGATGGTTAGTGATCGCTGTACAGAACAGTGAAGGCTCTGATGGTTAGTGCTCACTGTACAGAACAGTGCAGGCTCTGATGGTTAGTGCTCGCTGTACAGAACAGTGCAGGCTCTGATGGTTAGGGCTCGCTGTACAGAACAGTGAAGGCCCCTGATGGTTAGTGCTACGCTGTACAGAACAGTGCAGGCTCTGATGGTTAGTGCTCGCTGTACAGAACAGTGCAGGCTCTGATGGTTAGTGCTCGCTGTACAGAACAGTGAAGGCTCTGATGGTTAGTGCTCACTACAGAACAGTGCAGGCTCTGATGGTTAGTGCTCGCTGTACAGAACAGTGAAGGCTCTGATGGTTAGTGCTCGCTGTACAGAACAGTGAAGGCTCTGATGGTTAGTGCTCACTGTACAGAACAGTGCAGGCTCTGATGGTTAGTGCTCGCTGTACAGAACAGTGAAGGTTCTGATGGTTAGTGCTCGCTGTACAGAACAGAGCAGGCTCTGATGGTTAGTGCTCGCTGTACAGAACAGTGTAGGCTCTGATGGTTAGTGCTCGCTGTACAGAACAGAGCAGGCTCTGATGGTTAGTGCTCGCTGTACAGAACGTTAAGGCTCTGGTGGTTAGTGCTCACTGTACAGAACAGTGCAGGCTCTGATGGTTAGTGCTCACTGTACAGAACAGCGTAGGCTCTGATGGTTAGTGCTCGCTGCACAGAACAGTGCAGGCTCTGATGGTTAGTGCTCACTGTACAGAACAGTGAAGGCTTTGAGTGGTTAGTGCTCGCTGTACAGAACAGTGCAGGCTCTGATGGTTAGTGCTCACTGTACAGAACAGAGCAGGCTCTGATGGTTAGTGCTCGCTGCACAGAACAGTGTAGGCTCTGATGGTTAGTGCTCGCTGTACAGAACAGAGCAGGCTCTGATGGTTAGTGCTCGCTGTACAGAACAGAGCAGGCTCTGATGGTTAGTGCTCACGGTACAGAACAGAGCAGGCTCTGATGGTTAGTGCTCGCTGTACAGAACAGTGAAGGCTCTGATGGTTAGTGCTCGCTGTACAGAACAGTGAAGGCTCTGATGGTTAGTGCTCACTGCACAGAACAGTGTTGGCTCTGATGGTTAGTGCTCGCTGTACAGAACAGAGAAGGCTCTGATGGTTAGTGCTCACTGTACAGAACAGTGCAGGCTCTGATGGTTAGTGTTCGCTGTACAGAACAGTGCGGGCTCTGATGGTTAGTGCTCGCTGTACAGAACAGAGCAGGCTCTGATGGTTAGTGCTCACTGTACAGAACAGTGCAGGCTCTGATGGTTAGTGCTCGCTGTACAGAACAGTGCAGGCTCTGATGGTTAGTGCTCGCTGTACAGAACAGAGCAGGCTCTGATGGTTAGTGCTCACGGTACAGAACAGAGCAGGCTCTGATGGTTAGTGCTCGCTGTACAGAACAGAGAAGGCTCTGATGGTTAGTGCTCACTGTACAGAACAGTGCAGGCTCTGATGGTTAGTGTTCGCTGTACAGAACAGTGCGGGCTCTGATGGTTAGTGCTCGCTGTACAGAACAGAGCAGGCTCTGATGGTTAGTGCTCACTGTACAGAACAGTGCAGGCTCTGATGGTTAGTGCTCGCTGTACCAGAACAGTGAAGGCTCTGATGGTTAGTGCTCGCTGTACAGAACAGTGAAGGCTCTGATGGTTAGTGCTCGCTGTACAGAACAGTGCAGGCTCTGATAGTTAGTGCTCGCTGTACAGAACAGTGCAGGCTCTGATGGTTAGTGCTTGCTCTATAGTACACTGAAGCCTCTGATGGTTTATGAAATGAGCTCACTCACTTAACCCTGTATAAACGGCTTTGAATTTTGAGTTGAGGTCTCTGTGTAGACTCCTCTGTGTTGGATGAGACTCGGACCCTCACTCAAGCTTGCAATCCAGTTTCCTTTGTGTTTGCATTGCTGTGTGTGGACTTGTTCTCTCAGTCCTGGCGCTCCCGACTCTGGACATAGCAGTCAGAGGCTAGAGCAGGGCAGCTGGTACCCCTACCTTTGGGGAAATGACCATGACGCAGCGTGGCCTCACTGGAGACACACCCGAGCTCCAGGGCCAGGGTCCTTCTCTCCCAGTGCCAGTGGGGCCAACCCTACCTGCTCCCCCACGGGAGAGCCCATGGGAGAGCCCCACGGGATACCCCACGGCCGGCCACTGACTCTCTGCTGCAGCCCTGCCCGCCGGTTCCTTGCTCGGTGGTGCCTGTCTAAAAAGTGTGTTGATCGTGATGGGACTCAGCAGGCCCCAGGGGTGCCCGGGAGGGCCATGAGGGTGCGGAGATTGTGGTTGGTGCCCCCCCTCCCAGCATCTAGCCCCCTGGTCCTACGCTGCCCTGTGGGGGCCTCTGGCTGTCTGGGGCGGGTGCAGTTCCACTGTGTCCTGTTTCTCGGCGTCTCAGAGCTATGCAGGGTGCCAAAGAGATTCTGGGCTGTGTTGGGCCCCCGTAAAGGAGGCAGAGAGAAACGCAGGCCCAGGGGCTGTCGCTGGGAGTGGGGGCCGGCCGGGGATCTGAGCTCAGGGCTGCGCTCTGTGCAAGCTCAGACCTGCGTCCAGTTCCTGGCACCACGTGGGCACCCCAGCACTGAATGTCTGCCTGGTGGGCTGCGTATTACTGGGAGAGGCTTGGTGCCTCCGAGCACTGCTGGGGGGTCCCGCCCACAAACCCCCGCTCCAGATGGCAGCAGAGAGCCACAGACTGAGAAATGGACTGCAGCTGCCCACCGCGTAGTGGAAGAGGTGCTGGAGGTCCCGGTGACTCTGCACCCAGGGTGGGGGCTGGTGTCTCAGGAGTTCCCCTGTCCCCATGTGGCTGTCACAGACAGCTTGGCAACTTCGGGTGGGGAGGCAGCGAGGGAAACAGGACAGAGTGCTTGGGGACCGGTCACTGGGGACGGGGGCAGGGGAGGGGGCCCTGAGGGGGCCCTGAGGGTGCCTGTGGGCGGGCACTGTGGGCGGTTCCAGTGGGTGGGGTATTGTGGGCGGTTCCGGCGGGTGGGGTATTGTGGGAGGGGCACTTAGGGTGGACCGTTGTAGGCAGGGCGCTGGTGTGGGAGTGGTGGGGGTCCCCGTTCACGACAGCCCCTGGGAGTTGCTGTCCCCAACTTCTCCCCTTAGATCCAATGGAAAAGGCGGTGTCTGAGGGGCCCTGCTGTGTGGACACATCCCTGACCTGTTCCGGGACCCCCGGACCCATCCTCTGTGCTTTGCGGAAATGGCCCTGCACGCCGGGGACAGCAGCTCCCGCCGTGGGACACGACTCTGGGCTGGTGGGAGCCGGCGCCAGGCTCAGCTGCTCAGAAGCAGCGGTGGGCGCTGGACCCCAGCTGCCCTGCTAGCCACGCGCCCCTCGCTCTGGCCCTCCCCTCCCGCCTCTCCTTCCCTCCTGTCCCCTCCCTGCCTCGGGAGGAGGCCGAATGACCCACTTACCTTACTCCTCTGCTCCCCCTTTCCGGTAAGGTCCCTTACGAGTCCGGGAGCTCCTCTGCGACCTGCCGTGCCCCAGGCCCTCTAGGGCTCACCTCAAGGGGTGCTCTGAGAAGTGGCCAGGACCAGCCCGCGCTGCTGACCTGAGGTGCGGGCGAGGCTGGTCTCCGTGCTGGCCAGCTGCGGGCTCCGGTGCACCGGCGCGGAGGGCGCGGCTTGTCCCGTGTGGCCTGGGGAGCCCCTCCTGGCTGGGCATCGATCCTCAGGGCTGGGGCAGGCGCCTGCTAATGCCGCGAGAGTAAATGCCGCTTGGGCCGCGGGGCCAGGGCCGGCAGCCTCCACGCCCAGCACCCTCAGCCCCATTCATCATAAAATCATTTACAGCCCCATAAATGTGTTAATTTGGGCGCGGGTGATGTATGCCTTTGATTTAGGAGCTGACATTTCTGCCAGCGGGCTGCACAGCAGGACCTGAGCCGAAGAGGGGGTCCTGGCCGCTGGGCACTGCCTGTGTGTGGGGAGCCTGCACCCCACAGAGGTTCTTGGGGAACTTGGAGACCCATCAGGGGCGCTCGGGGAGGTGGGGGGGGGGGTAGCGCTGGGTCCCTGCAGCGCCCGTCAGACTGCGCCAGGCTCTTCCCAGTACTGGGCATGACCCCCACCCCCACCACACACACACACACACACACACACGCACACACACACAACTCTGCTGTGCTGGGCACCTGTGGGTGCAGGAGCTGTCCCACACAGGGTCCGGGTACGGCTTCTGCCAGGCCTCCGGCCTTGCCTTTACCACGCCCGCCCCGCCCCATGCCACGCCTCCTACCAAGCACTGCCTAACCAGGCCGCCAATCCCGACCACGCCCTCCCATGCCACGCCCCCTTGATCGACCAGGCCCCGCCTCCTGCCTGCTTCACCACGCCCCTGCCACCCCTGCTCCGCGTCTGTTCCTAGACTCCTGGCAATGGTGGGACCAGCCGCGCCAGCCGCCCTCCCCACCCCTCGCCAGCGTGAGGGCTGCCAGACGGGCACCCACATGGCAGACGCCTGCTGGGCTGGAGAAGCTGTGGCTGGCCTGTGCTGGGGGCGCATGGCCACTGCGCGAGGCGAGTCGCTCCCCTCTGGCCGCTGCCCCGTCCGGACGCTCTCGGACCCCCTTTTTGCTCCTGTAGGTGGTGAGCCCACCCTCTGCAGGGCTCCCTCCCCGCCTCTGTAGTTTATTAAAAACCAAACGCTCAGTAAATCATTTTTATGAGCAGGGAGGAGGCCTCCCTGTGTGCGTGGGAGGCCCAGGGCACAAGGGAGGGGGCAGGGCTGGGCGGGACCCCCGGGTTCTTCCCCAGCCCCCCTCCCGCTCCCCGCAGCTCTCAGAGAGCAGCTGAAGGTTGTGGCTAGCGAGTCCCGGGCCCAGTGATGTTTCTGCTCCGGCCCACCGGGCTCTTTGCCGCATCAGCTTCCTGTGAGCTGTGGGCTCATAACTCCCTCTGTTGCGGGGCCTTGCGGGAGGGTCTGCTGGGGAGGCCCCCAGCCCGCTGGTCTCTCCATAAACTTCCCACTGATCTGAGGGCCTGGGTGGGGGTGAGTGAACATTCCCTTCGTCCTGGGGCCTGCCAGGTGAAGGCTCTGAGTGTCTGTGCCCGGCACCCGTTGGGCAGGCAGCACATCAGTGGGGTCAGTGTTATATATAATACAGGAGAAGCAGCGCCACGTCCAGTGGGGTCAGTGTTGCTGTAATTCAGGAGAAGCAGCGCCACGTCCAGTGGGGTCAGCGTTGCTGTAATACAGGAGAAGCAGCGCCACGTCCAGTGGGGTCAGTGTTGCTGTAATACAGGAGAAGCAGCGCCACGTCCAGTGGGGTCAGCGTTGTTATATATAATACAGGAGAAGCAGCGCCACGTCCAGTGAGGTCAGCGTTGCTGTAATTCAGGAGAAGCAGCATCACGTCCAGTGGGGTCAGTGTTGCTGTAATACAGGAGAAGCAGCGCCACGTCCAGTGGGGTCAGCGTTGTTATATATAATACAGGAGAAGCAGCGCCACGTCCAGTGGGGTCAGCATTGCTGTAATACAGGAGAAGCAGCACCACGTCCAGTGGGGTCAGTGTTGCTGTAATACAGGAGAAGCAGCACCACGTCCAGTGGGGTCAGTGTTGCTGTAATACAGGAGAAGCAGCGCCACGTCCAGTGGGGTCAGCATTGCTGTAATACAGGAGAAGCAGCACCACGTCCAGTGGGGTCAGTGTTGCTGTAATACAGGAGAAGCAGCGCCACGTCCAGTGGGGTCAGTGTTGTTATATATAATACAGGAGAAGCAGCCACGTCCAGTGGGGTCAGTGTTGTTATATATAATACAGGAGAAGCAGCGCCACGTCCAGTGGGGTCAGTGTTGCTGTAATACAGGAGAAGCAGCGCCACGTCCAGTGGGGTCAGCGTTGCTGTAATACAGGAGAAGCAGCGCCACGTCCAGTGGGGTCAGCGTTGCTGTAATTCAGGAGAAGCAGCACCACGTCCAGTGGGGTCAGTGTTGCTGTAATACAGGAGAAGCAGCGCCACGTCCAGTGGGGTCAGTGTTGCTGTAATACAAGAGAAGCAGCGCCACGTCCAGTGGGGTCAGTGTTGCTGTAATACAGGAGAAGCAGCACCACGTCCAGTGGGGTCAGTGTTGCTGTAATACAGGAGAAGCAGCGCCACGTCCAGTGGGGTCAGCATTGCTGTAATACAGGAGAAGCAGCGCCACGTCCAGTGGGGTCAGTGTTGCTGTAATTCAGGAGAAGCAGCACCACGTCCAGTGGGGTCAGCGTTGCTGTAATTCAGGAGAAGCAGCACCACGTCCAGTGGGGTCAGTGTTGCTGTAATACAGGAGAAGCAGCGCCACGTCCAGTGGGGGTCAGTGTTGCTGTAATACAGGAGAAGCAGCGCCACGTCCAGTGGGGTCAGTGTTGTTATATATAATTCAGGAGAAGCAGCACCACGTGCAGTGTGTTATCCCCAGCCTATGTGAGCGGCTGCTGTTGTGGCTGTAGAGGCCGGGATGTGCCTGGCTTTGTGCTGTGACTGTATGAGGTGGCGGAGATGGAGCTTCTGGTGCCTTTGTTAGCGCTGATCCACACCACCCCCACAGGAGGAGACGAAGGATCATGGTTCTGACGCAAGTTTACAGTTAGCAAGTGAGGACGGGCGGCCCCGGGGAGAGACTTGCTCGTTCCTAGACAGCCAAGGGGCGTCTGCCCAGAGCAGGTGACCGGGCCTGGCCTCTTCTCTCCAGGCTGCTGGATGCTGTTCCCAGGCATGGCAGTTTCCTGATCCTGTTGGAGTGTCTGGTTGCATCCCAGCCGGCTCTCGGGTGGTCTGCAGAGATGGGCGGAGCCCAGGCTTCCTGTAGGGCGGCAAACCCCAGCAGAGAAAAGCCATTGTCAGCCCTGATGCGGGGAGCCCCCACCCCCTCACTAAACAGCGAGATCCCCATTTAACAGCCTATGAGAAACGCCCCCGTAGAATAAAGGGCCAAGGACGCGCTAGTTGTTGTCAGAATGACGGATGCTTCAATTAGGAAGACAGGACGCCTTCTCCCCAAAATAGATCAAGATGAAATTTTTATAAGATTGCCTTGCTTGTGTTTATGGTCGGGGCTGTTACGTGTGCGTTCATTGCGAGGTAAATGAAAATGAAAGCTCCCGTGTCAATGGAAGGCAATTGTCTTGCTAATAATTTTCCATTGTGCGTGGGGACCTCCCTTCAGGCTCTCACTGGGAGGACCCACTGGGGAGAGACAGGGAGACAGAGTCCAGGCCAGACACACCCTGCTGCCAGGAGGTGGGGGCGTCCACGCTGTGAGCCCCTCGTCTGGGGCACAGGGTGACCTGCCCGTCACTCTCTTTCTGCGCCTCGGGATTGAGGCTTGCGCAGCCAGAGGCCATGCCTGGGGTGGGGTCTGCGTTCTGGGCGCAGAATCACAGATGGGCTCCCATCACAGATGTGCGGGCCCTGGGCACGGGCTACTGGGCTGGTGCTGTCCTGCTGCTTCCGGTCACCTGCCACAGCAGTACTGCCTGCAGCCACCGGTGCCAGCCGGTGCTGTCCGGCGTTGTTGGTCCAGAAATGTGGGGAATTAGGCCCCCAGCTTTGGAGAAACCGGGTCTCCGGGTCTGATACTAAGAAACTCTGAGGCAAACCGTGAGAAACGCCGGGAGAAGCAGGGTGTCTGGGGAGAGCCCCCTGAGGGACCCTCAGAGATGGAGAGGGGTAGGGGAGAGGGGAGGGTGCCAGGTACCTGGGGCGCCCATCGCAGCCTTACCGGAGTGCCCTTGGCCGTCCTTACCCAGCCCAGAGGGCTCCACGTCAGCCCCAGGGACTGACGGCACTAACGGGACCCAATTAAATGCAAGATCTCCTGGGCCAGCGAGATCGCCTCTAGAATTTTGTTGGGATGCTTGTTTCTGTCCGTGGAAGGGGTGTTGCCCAGTGGCACCGTCCCGGCTCCCTGATTCCAGCCCCAGCTCATTGGTAAGGGGTGCCCTGGGAGTGGGCACCGGGACTGGGGTTCCCGCCTGGCCTTGGGACAGGCAGCCGGCCCTGTCCAGGTTCAGGGCCCCAGGCTGGAGACCAGAGCAGGATCCACCCCTGGGAGGGCATAGTCTTAGCCCCTCCCTGCCCAGCCCACCCCGCCCCTCCTTGCCCCAGCCCGCCCGCCCCGCCCCACCCACGCCCCTCAACCAACCCCAGCATTGCCCTAGCTCCGCCCCAGCATTGCCCTAGCCACGTCTTGCCTCCAGCGTGCCACTGCCAAGGGTCATGGGATTGGGCGGTGGGAGCTGTTGGGGCTACGCTCCCCTGGACTCACAATGGGCGTAATTATGAAATGATGAACATTATGGGCAGTCCCCGCAGAAGGTGCCTTCACCCTTGGGTGCATGGGGCTGCTTGCACAGTGGGGGCCAGGCGCCGGTCAAGGGTCCTCAGGGTTGGAGAGTCCTGGCTCGTGCGGGGGGCTCCTCGTGCTCCCCCGAACTAGGGGTCTTTGCGGGGTCAGCGTAATCAGGAGCAGGAGCAGACCTCGAGGCAGGACCTGGGAATGACCCGATAAGCGTCATGAGCGGGTCAGAGCGAGGCGAGGGCAGCTGGGCGCAGGGTGCGGGTGACCCAGCGCAGGGCAGAGCGAGGCGAGGGCAGCTGGACGCAGGGTGCGGGTGACCCAGCGCAGGGCAGAGCGAGGCGAGGGCAGCTGGGCGCAGGGGTGCGGGTGACCCAGCGCAGGGCAGAGCGAGGCGAGGGCAGCTGGGCGCAGGGTGCGGGTGACCCCGCGCAGGGCAGAGCGAGGCGAGGGCAGCTGGGCGCAGGGTGCGGGTGACCCCGCGCAGGGCAGAGCGAGGCGAGGGCAGCTGGGCGCAGGGTGCGGGTGACCCAGCGCAGGGCAGAGCGAGGCGAGGGCAGCTGGGCGCAGGGTGCGGGTGACCCAGCGCAGGGCAGAGCGAGGCGAGGGCAGCCGGGTGCACCCCAGTGGCCGCCCGGAACTCAGAGCAGCGTCACCACCCTCGGGACCAGCCCCTGTGTCAGTGCCCCCACGGGGGCGGCCGGAAAACCAATTCTGGACGTTCTCGGTGCTGAAAAACGTTCCAGCGTCGGGGACCGCGCTGACCTCGGAAGCTGTGTGTGAGCTGCCAAAGTTTTGGCGTCTACCAGGCTGAGGCCTTGGGCGTGACTGAGTCGCGCTCGGGTTCATAGCGGCCCGAGGTGGCTGAGGTTTAGGGTCTCACATACCCACCTTGGCGCCATGCACAGCCCGGCATTGCGGAACAGTTGTGCGGAGCCCCGCTCTGAGCCTGGCAGTGCCACCCTCGGACACTGCAGAGGTATGGCCCGAGAGCAGCTCCAAGCCCGCGTGGCACCGAATGGGATCTTGGGGCGTTTCATTTAATTTCCTGTCCGCGATTCGTGCGAGGCTGAATGTAAACCAATTATGGCGCGTCGCTTTCTAAGGAATCAGGAGATGTAATCAAGGAGATGGATTTGTTTGCTTTCCATGAAATAGTACTGGAGGCGGGTGCGGGTGGCACCTATGTGGCGCCTGAGCCTGCCCAGAAAGCCGGGCCTGAACAGTGTGGCCAGGACGGGGACACAGCCGGTGGAGGCCGGCGTCCTGTGCACACCCTGCGCCTGCGGTCTGGCACAAGAGGCAAATCCCCACCTGCCCCCAGAGGCTCCTGGCCCCTGCGCTCTAGGTGTACTGGCCTGCAGTGAGGGGCGATGCCCCCTCCTCGTGGGTGGCCCAGAAGTTTCTAGAAGGGGCTCATGCAAGGCAGTGACCCTCAGAGAAAAGGAGCTTCTGGCCCTCAGCTGCCCCTTCCCTGGCCCAGGATCTCTTCAGGCTTCTGGGATGACCCACACATGGGCTGGAGAACGTGGCATCAGCCGTCTGGGTCTTCCCGCTCTGTCCCTGCCTCCTGCCGCCACCCCTCTGCCTCTGAAGCCCCGAACATGCCACAGAAACGGGAGCCAGGTGAGCCCAGTCAGGTGAGCCCAGAGTGGGGGGCCAGGGACTCCCCACAACAGACAACCTGATGCTGAGATGCGAGACTCAGGCCCCAAGCAGCTCCCAGCCCTGACCTCGCCCTGCTGTGGGGGCTAGGTGCAGGGTGTTGAGTTGTGGAATGCTGGGTACTGAGGTGCTGGGTGCTGGGTGCTGGGTACTGCGGTGCTGGTTGCTGAGGTGTGGGGTGCTGGATACTGAGGTACTAGGTGCTAGGTGTGGGGTGCTGAGGTGCTGGGTACTGAGGTGCTGGGGTGCTGGGTGCTGGGTACTGAGGTGCTGGGTTCTGGGGTGCTAGGGTGCTGAGGGTGCTGGGTGCTGGGTACTGAGGTGCTGGGTGCTAGGGTGCTGAGGTATGGGTGCTGGGTGCTGGGGTATTGAGGTGTGGGGTGCTAGGTGCTGGGTGCTAGGTGCTGAGGTGCTGGGTGCTAGGTACTGAGGTGCTGGGATGTTGAGATGTGGGGTGCTGGGGTGCTGGGGTGCTGGGTGCTGGGGTGCTGAGGTGCTGGGTACTGAGGTGCTGGGTGCAGGGTTTGGGGATTCTGGAGCACAGGATTCTGGGCTGTCCTTGCTCCTCAAGTTGCTGTTTCCTCCCGGGCTTGTGCACACGCTCCCGAAGGTGTCCCAGAATGCACTG
This sequence comes from Cryptotis parvus, assembly GCA_021461705.1. Taxonomy (NCBI): domain Eukaryota; kingdom Metazoa; phylum Chordata; class Mammalia; order Eulipotyphla; family Soricidae; genus Cryptotis; species Cryptotis parvus. The sequence goes on from JAJIBD010001634.1 coordinate 73,739, forward strand.
GGCCGGCCCAAGCATGTCCCAGAATGCACTGGGCCGGCCTGCTCCTGCCCTGGCAACTGCCAAGGCCTCGCTCTCTGCCTCCCCCGCCCCGCTTTGGGCCTGTCCCCACTTGCTCCCCGCCTGCCCCCGCCTACCCCCCCCGCCTGCCTCCCTGGCCACCGCACGGAGCCGTCCCCCTGTCAGCTCCTCAGCTCCTGCAGGCAGAGCAGCTCCTGCCCATCTGTTGAGGCGCTTTATCCTGCCGGACGCTCAGACCAGGACAAGCCCCTGCGTGCCCCAGCAGGGAACTGCCAGGGACACCTTCGCACCCGGAAGCTGTTCTCCCCAAGGGGCAGCGACTAAGGCCGCCCGGCACTGGGCTGCCAGTGTCTTAGCTTGCATCCCAGGCCACTTGCCTGCCCAGCAGCCCTGAGCCCAGCACTGTACTGTCCCTCTGTCCTGCCGGCCTGCACCTGACCTGTCCCTCTGTCCTGTCCCTCTGACCTGTCCTGTCCCTCTGTCCTGTCCCTCTGACCTGTCCTGTCCCTCTGTCCTGACAGCCTGCGCCTGTCCTGTTCCTCTGTCCTATTGGCCTGCGCCTGTCCTGTCCCTCTGTCCTGTCCCTCTGTCCTGCCGGCCTGTGCCTGTCCTGTCCCTCTGTCCTGCTGGCCTGCGCCTGTCCTGTCCCTCTGTCCTGCTGTCCTGCGCCTGACCTGTCCCTCTGTCCTGCCGGCCTGCGCCTGTCCTGTCCCTCTGTCCTGCTGGCCTGCGCCTGTCCTGTCCCTCTGTCCTGCTGGCCTGCGCCTGTCCTGTCCCTCTGTCCTGCTGTCCTGTGCCTGACCTGTCCCTCTGTCCTGCCGGCCTGCGCCTGTCCTGTCCCTCTGTCCTGCTGTCCTGTGCCTGACCTGTCCCTCTGTCCTGCCGGCCTGCACCTGTCCTGTCTCTCTGTCCTGCTGGCCTGTCCCTATGTCCTGCTGGCCTGCGCCTATCTATGCCATGTTCAGGGGCAGGATCAACACCGTGCACAGCGTCCTGAGTGTTGATCCTGCCCCTGAACGTGAGGGACAGGACAGGCGCAGGCCAGAGGGACAGGACAGAGGTGAGCCGGCAGGATAGAGGGACAGGACAGCAGGACAGAGGGACAGGACAGGACAGAGGTGGGCCAGCAGGATGGAGGGACAGGACAGGAGCAGGCTGGCAGGACAGAGGGTCAGGACAGGGCAGGACAGCAGGACAGAGGGACAGGTGCAGGCCAGCAGGACGGAGGGACAGGACAGGAGCAGGCCGGCAGGACAGAGGGACAGTCCAGCAGGACAGAGGGCAGGCCAGCAGGACGAAGGTTGTTGACCCCTCACCCCGTCTCTGCTCATCAGCCCCCAGAGACCTGGACAGGTCACCCACCAGCAGAAGCCTGTCTCCCCGCGACGTTTCTGGCTGAGATATTCATGGATCAGCCTCATGCGAGCAGCCGCTCACGCGGCCTGGGAGGCATGGGCGGACCTCGTGTCCTGCCAGTAGGACGTGCAGGTGCCCAGAGCAGGGTCTGACCCTGACCTCACGGAGGTGCCCGGGGTTGCCGGGCTCTCCCGCTGCCCCCTGACCGCCCTTCGGGCCTCTCCCGCGGTGTCTCGGCAGGTCTCAAGGGGTGGCAGGTGCTGTCCTCTGCCTGGTCCTCCCTGGTCCCACAGGTCTGGGCTCCCACCCCTCCGCTGTGCATGGCTTTGGAGTGGCCTGGTCTCAGCGATGTCAGACCGGCTGCTTCCTGGGCAGCCACCAGAGGGTAAACTGAGGCAGGTCGTAGCCATAGAGGTCATGGTAGAGAGTAAAGCGTAGTGGGCTCGGCCTTAGCACTCAAGGCTCAGACAGGCTTTTGCCCTGGAGCTTCTGTGGAAGGATGAAGGGGGCTCCAGGCCCCCAGGGCAGCACCTGCTCCACTGACCCCAATTGTCTGAGAGCCCAGTACCAGCCAGAGGGTGGCTGGAATCGTGGCTCTGGAGTGCGTAGCGAGGCCTGAGGAGCCCTTCCTCTGCTCTGGCCAGCCTGGGCCGCTGGTGCTGGGCCATGCGTGCTCCCGAAGTTCTCTCCTCCCCCTGGACCCTGGTTGGCTCTTTAGAGCTGCCTTTAGGGTGCCTTTGGGGCTGGACTTGGTGTTCAGGCTTGGGGGAGACTCGGCCCACAGGACTCCCCTGAGCAAGTCACGCCATGTCTCTGAGCATGGTCTCAGGTACTGGCAGGGGCGGAAGCGAAGAGAGTGAGGGTGGCATGAGGGTGGAGGTGAGGATGGAAGGATGAGGTGACCGCTGAAGGAGATGGTGGTGAGTGTGACGATGGCGAAAACGATGGTGAGATGGTGACAATGATGGTGATTATGATGATGGTGATGATGGTGATGACAGTGATGGTGATGGTGATGATGGTGATGGTGATGGTGATGATGGTGGTGACGTGATGGTGATGATGGTGATGACGTGATGGTGATGATGGTGATGACGTTGATGGTGATGGCGATGATGGTGATGGTGATGATGGTGACGTGATGGTGATGATGGTGATGGTGATAGTGTTGATGGTGATGGTGATGATGGTGATGACAGTGATGGTGATGGTGATGATGGTGATGGTGATGATGGTGATGGTGATGATGGTGATGGTGATGATGGTGGTGACGTGATGGTGATGATGGTGATGACGTTGATGGTGATGGCGATGATGGTGATGGTGATGATGGTGACGTGATGGTGATGATGGTGATGGTGATAGTGTTGATGGTGATGGTGATGATGGTGATGACAGTGATGGTGATGGTGATGATGGTGATGGTGATGATGGTGATGGTGATGATGGTGGTGACGTGATGGTGATGATGGTGATGACGCTTGATGGTGATGATGGTGATGTGATGGTGGTGATGGTGATAGTGTTGATGGTGATGGTGATGATGGTGATGACAGTGATGGTGATGGTGATGATGGTGTTGGGGAAGAAGATGGTGATTCTGATGAAGGTGCGGATGACGGTGCTGATGGAGAGGATGGTGATGTGATGACAGATGAGGTGTGATGGTGACAGTAATGAAGGGGGGACAGTGGTGACAGTGGTTACAGTTTGGCGTGGGTGGATTTGAGTAAGCTGGCATTCTCCCACTTTCTAGCTGAGGTTGTTGAGAGCATTAAGTTCATGAGGTGATGAATAAACGTCATATAAATCTGCTTTTCTGCCATTGTTCTCATTATGACTTTCACCAAACACCTAATTGCCGAGGAGCCCCTGGGTGGGATTTGTTCTGTCACAGACCTTGGGGTGACTCTTCAGAGCTTGTTGGTGGCAGACGCTGTTAGACGCGTGACTGACATACGTTGTGTCAAGAGAACAGCCCGCCCCAACCCTGCACCTCAGAGAACAGCCCGCCCCAACCCTGCACCTCAGGAGCACAGCCCGCCCCAACCCTGCACCTCGGAGCACAGCCCGCCCCAACCCTGCACCTCAGGAGCACAGCCCGCCCCAACCCTGCACCTCGGAGCACAGCCCGCCCCAACCCTGCACCTCAGGAGCACAGCCCGCCCCAACCCTGCACCTCGGAGCACAGCCCGCCCCAACCCTGCACCTCGGAGCACAGCCCGCCCCAACCCTGCACCTCGGGCACAGCCCGCCCCAACCCTGCACCTCAGCAGTGCAGGCACCAGCCTCCCGGAAGAGGCCGGCGTCTCGTCTGGAGACTGCTTTGCCCTTTTATGGTTTGCACCCACATCCAACAGAGTTCGGGCCTGGGAGCTCAGGAGATGATTCTCGGGGTGGCGGTGTCTTCTGCCTTTGCACATTGACCTTCAGCTCTTGACCCTATTCAAGTTCTGACCCTTCCTGGGCCCAGTTTCTTCAGTGGCAAAACTGCAATGGGACCAGCCTCGGATTTGCTGTGGGAACAACCAGCAGGAAGTCCTGCTCCCCAGCCCGAGACTCGGGGCTCATTCCCGCTCCGCCTCTGCGCCCGCGAGCCTTCTCCCGCGCCCCTCCCAAGTCTAGGCTATGAGCCCCGACGTCTTTCCAGATGCCACCCTGCAGTGACCCCATAGCAACCCTGTTTCACGGATGCCCGCAGGGAAGGACTCACACACCCCTCCCCATTCCTTACAGCTCAGCCTTACGCAGCTCCCGCTGGGCAGCGGGTGAAAAGGTGACACATGTCAAGTGCACAGGGTGTGGCTCAGGGGAGGTGCTCAGAAGCCACCATTGCCATCAGCATCACCACCACCATAGTCACCACCCAACCCCGTCACATCACTGTTCCCATCACCATCCCTATCACTGCCACCATCACCATCACCATCACCGTCACCATCACCGTCACCATCACCATCACTGTCACCATCACTGTCACCATCACTGTCACCATCACCGTCACCATCACCATCACCATCACCACCATCACCATCACCATCACCGTCACCATCACTGTCACCATCACCGTCACCATCACTGTCACCATCACTATCCCTGTCACCATCACCGCCACCATCACTGTCACCATCACCATCACTGTCACTGTCACCATCACCATCACCGTCACCATCACTATCACTGTCATCATCACTGTCACCATCACCGTCACCATCACTGTCACCATCACCATCACCATCACCGTCACCATCACCATCACCATCACCGTCACCATCACTGTCACCATCACCATCACCGTCACCATCACTGTCACCATCACCATCACTGTCACCATCACCATCACCATCACCGTCACCATCACCATCACCATCACCGTCACCATCACCATCACCATCACCGTCACCATCACTGTCACCATCACCGTCACCATCACTGTCACCATCACTATCCCTGTCACCATCACCGTCACCATCACTGTCACCATCACCATCACTCTCACCATCACTTACCATCACTGTCACCATCACTGTCACCATCACCGTCACCATCACCGTCACCATCATCATCGTGAGTGAGCGAGCGAAGCGAGCGACCGAGTGACCGAGCAAGCGAGCACCGAGGCCTTCTTCCACACACATCCTGGGGCTAAAAGATGCATCTGGGCCCAGACGCTGCTTTTCGCACGGCAGCAGGTGAGAGCCGTGCCGCAGGTGAGAGCCGTGCCGCAGGTGAGAGCCGTCACCGCAGGTGAGAGCCGTGCCGCAGGTGAGAGCCGTGCCGCAGGTGAGAGCCGTGCCACAGGGCAGAGCCGTGCCGCAGGTGAGAGCCGTGCCGCAGGTGAGAGCCGTGCCGCAGGTGAGAGCCGTGCCGCAGGTGAGAGCCGTGCCGCAGGTGAGAGCCGTGCCGCAGGTGAGAGCCGTGCCGCAGGTGAGAGCCGTGCCGCAGGTCAGAGCCGTGCCCCAGGTCACCATCACTGTTACCATCACCATCACTGTCACCGTCACTCTCATCATCCTCAGCACCTTCATCACCATCCTTACCATCACCACTGTCCCGCGGTCACCATCACTAGCATCATGGCTGACTTGTCAGTGAACTGTGCCTTACGGAGACGAGGAAGGCAAGGGGGAGGAATTGGGAGCGACAGTGATGATCTAGGGTCCCCTGATGCCCACCCACGCTCTTGGAGCCCTCGGGCTGAGGTCTAGCTGGTCAGTACAACTGAACTGCAGAAGGGTCTGCACGGCTCTGACCTGCTGCACGGCTCTGACCTGCTGCACAGCTCTGACCTGCTGCACAGCTCTGACCTGCGGCATGGCTCTCACCTGCTGCACGGTCTCACCTGCTGCACGGCTCTGCCCCTGTGGCACGGCTCTCACCTGCGGCACGGCTCTCACCTGCGGCACGGCTCTCACCTGCGGCACGGCTCTCACCTGCGGCACGGCTCTCACCTGCGGCACGGCTCTCACCTGCGGCACGGCTCTCACCTGCTGGCACGGCTCTCACCTGCTGCCGTCGCGAGTGCCAGCGCTGCTGGGCCCAGATGCGTCTTTTAGCCCCAGGATGTGTGTGGAGGAAGGCCTCGGTGCTCGCTTGCTCGGTTGCTCACTCACTCACTCACTCACTCACTCACTCACTCACTCACTCACTCACTCACTCACTCACTCACTCACTCACTCACTCACTCACTCACTCACTCACTTAGTCACTCACTCACTAGGGCAAGGGTGAGAGACTAGAGGAGCTCCCTGTGCCCTCCGGAGGTGGCCCCCCCCCCCACCCGCCTCCCTTGGGACAGTAGCTGTGGGACCCCAACTGTGCCATCAGTGGCAGCTTCGGGGGGGGCCTGGTGGGGCAGAGTGACGGTGTGTGCGCGCCTTGGGGCTCCGGTTTGGGCTCAGGCCCACAGCCCACAGAGGAAGCCAGCGGGAGAGGCCGGCTCTAGTTTGGGCTGGTTTTAGCACAGTGAAACATGAGTCAAAGTTAGGAGCGAAGGTGGCTCTGAGACACCCGCCGCCTGTGGAAACGGGGCAGCCCGGGCTCAGGGCCCTGGGCTCTCCTGTAGCCGCACCCTCTGTGTGGTGCGGGCCCAGTGCTGCTCTGAACCTCCCGCCGCACCCGCCCTGCGCCCGCTGCACCCCGTGCTGTCATTCATTCCAATCAGGGAAAGGTCGGCCGCCGTGCAAATGTTAGGCCTGATTTGTTTGTGTGATGCTTATCGGATGGCTGATAATTGGCCCAATTTTAGTCATTTGCTAGTGGGGGGATATGTGGATAGGGTCACTGACATCAGGGCTGGGGTCTGCCGTTGGTCTCCCCAGAGCACTGCCAGAGGTGGAGCAGTGGATTCGGGGCAGCGGCCACCACTGGCCAGGCTGTGCTCGTGACCGTCAGCAGCTGGGAAATGACCCAAAGCTCGTGTCTCACTTGGTTAGGAATTGGGGGTGGTGACCAGGGAGGGTGACATAGCAGGGAATGACCATCACCCCAAACTGACTGTCCTCCGGGCCTTGGATAATGGGTCCTGATAGTCACTGGGAGCACTTCCAGGGCTCAGGGTGAGACAGAGGCCAGAGGTATAGTACTGGACAAGGGCTAGTATCCAGGGACAAGAGCCAGTGTCCAGGGGTCAGGGTCAGACAGGACCAGTGTCCAGGGCAGGCTGGGCAGTGTCCAGGGCAGGCTGGGCAGTGTCCAGGGCAGGCTGGGCAGTGTCCAGGGCAGCAGGAAGTGTCTCACAGCCCGCCTGCCTCAGGATCCCACCAAGAGCAGGATGAAGCCGCTGGATCAGGCAACGGAGGCGGCCGGGGCACCCGGCTGAGCTGCTGCGGCGGTGGGAGCTGCCCGAGAAGCGCCCCGTGTTTCTCTCGGCCCGCTGAAGGGGACCGATGCGCCCCTCCCAGGGTGAGCAGCCAACAATCCCGCGGTCTCTGCAGCCTCGGGTGAACCGGCACCGTGGCTTGTCCAATCTCCAGGAGGACGTGGGCAGAGCTTCGCTGTGGGGGGTGGGGAGGCTGCCTTGGTCCGGCAGCTCCCCGTGTGTGCCTGCAGCCCACAGTGACTCTCGCTGCCGGAGGCGAGTTGGACGCATGGGGTAAAGGAGCAGCTTCGTCCTCAGGCTCAGCTTTGGCTGAGACGCGTTTCCACCTCTGCAGACTGCAGGGGCGGCGGAACCTGGCCTGAGTCGGGCTGCCGGTGGGGCTGGGGGCTGGCAGCCCGACCTCAGCAGGAAACGCCGTGAGTCACGAGAGATGGAGCGTGGCACAAATAACGTGTGAGAGGAGGCTCCAGCCCCCGCCTGGACACGGAGGCCTTTAATTAGCAGTGGGGGCCGAGGGGTTCTACAGATTAGCGAAGTGACAGCACCGAGTCACACATGGTGCTGGGGACCTCGGCCCTGGCCTCTCATGGGTGCCCGGGCTGGGGCAAAGGCAGACCAGAGTCCTGTGCCCAGGAGGGCCACGGCAGAGGGACCCGGTGTGGCCAGCTAGGTTAGGGGCTTGCCTTGAGTACTGGCCCTGGGCTGGTGCTCTACTGGGGCCACCACGGGCAGGCCCCCTTGGGCCTCGGCCTTGGGGGCTGCCTGGTGGGGGCAGCCCTTCTGGCACCACGCCATGACAGCCCAGTGGCCAGGGATGACCACAGCTTTGGAGGAACTGCCTGGGCGTCTGCTCTGGAGAAGGCCCATGAACAGTGGCCACCTCCAGCTGGTCCCTTGGCCCTAGGCTGTGGATTCATTCAGGTTCACTGTCTGGGAAAAGCCCCAAACAGACGCAGTATCTGTGAGCGCTGCTGGGCGCTGCTGGGCGCTGCTGGGCACTCGGTCCCCAGCGCAGATCTGACTTTCCTGGTGATGTTGCTGACGCCGATAAAGCTGTTACTGCTCCGGTCTGAGGCCAGCCACGAGGGAGCTGAGCTACTTTGGGGGTCACTGTGTGGGGTGAGGGCTCCATGTATAGGGTGGGCGTCAATGTGGGATGGGGAGAGGCTCCATCTCACCCTCTTGTACTGGACGTCCAGTGACCCCTGCTCGTTTGCTGAGGAGGGTCCTGAGGTGGCTCCTGCCGGAAGTGACCGCTTGCTGGGGACGAACCCTGACAGCTGCTCCTGCTCCTCTCAGCTGCTGCTGTCTCGCCTCCCGCTGGGGCCGGGGCTCAGGGCTGGGGGCTCGGGGTTGGGGCTGGGGGCTGGGGGCTGGGGCCGGGGGCTCGGGGCTGGGGTTCTCAGTCCCACCATTTTCTGTCTCAGGACTCCTAAGGGTCAGGGCCCAAACTTCCACCAAAACATACACGAGAGCTGCCGGGCCGCGGTGGCCACTGTGGGTCTGTGGTGGGTTTGGGAGTCCCGGACCTCCCCGCCGCGTCCGGCAGCTTCTGCTAGTGTGTTCTCGCCTCTTGTTTCGCCTCTCGTTCCCGGTGTCTGTGGCTCCGTGTGCTTTGCTCATCCGCAGACGTTTCCTTCTCTGGATGCTATTGTAAGAAGTATCAGTTTCTTATTTTCACTTTCAGATTGTTCCCTGCTAGTGTTTAGAAAACAATTGATTTTTCTTTTTTTTGGGTACATTGGCTTTCTGTGCTGTCACTGGAATTGTTTGCTCGTGTAAATGGTTTATTTGCGCATCTGCACGTGTCCTGTGTCCCTGAGGGGTTTTAATATGCAAAACCCACGTCATTTGCAAGGAGAGAGTCACTTCTTCCATTCCAGATTGTTCTGCCTACCCTGAGCCATGTGGCGGTGGGACAGACCTGCTGTGCCATGTCCTGGGCCCCGGAAGGGCTCGGTAGGAAGCCTGTCCCTGCCCAGGGCTTCCTTGCTCTGTCCCCAGCTGTGCCCACGAACACTTTAGAGGCTGGGCCCGGGCCGGAAACCGTCACTGTTCTCGCCCTAAGCTCTGCGGGGCATGTGGGGAACTCGCCAGCCTGGTGTCACGGCCAGTGCTGGGGTTCGTCCCGACCTCCCTGCTGCCTCCCTGCTGGCCTCCCTGCTGTTTCCCGACTGCTGCGACTAGTGCTCTGGAGGCTCTTTCTAGGTGTCCCCAGGGCAGGGTCCCCACAAGGAGGCCACTGCAGGCTGGGGACCTGGTGCATGTGTGGGGTCGGGAGGGATGGAGGAGCTGGGCGGCCCAGGGAGGCGCCTTCGTGGGGATGAAGAGCGGCAGAGAGCGTCAGGGCAGCCTGGGGTCCAGACCCCGAGTCCTGGGTCAGTGGGCGGCACCAGCTGGGGCCCAGCCCAGTGCGGGATCCACCAGCTGGGCTGGGGGGCGACAGGACCGGCGCACTGCAGAAGGGCAAGGGCAGCTTCTGCCCAGCCCGAGGAATCTCAGTCCTGTTCACTTCCCGACAGGAGCAGAGGTGGACAGCCAAGGCGGCCACAGAGCAGTGGACCCTCTGGGCACAGGGCTGGGTGTGGCCTCAGAGGGCAGCAGGGAGGGAGGCTTCATCCTTGGCGAAATCAGCCCCTCCTACGGCTGGATCAGTCGCCCTACAGCCAGCCCATCCCCCAGCGTCGGAACAGCCCCTCTACACCCGCGCCGGTCCCTCTACACCCGCGCCGGCCCCTCTACACCAGCGCCGGCCCCACACCCGCGCCGGCCCCCCACACCCGCACCGGCCCCTCTACACCCGCGCCGGCCCCCACACCCGCACCGGCCCCTCTACACCCGCGCCAGGCCCCCACACCCGCACCGCCCCCCACACCCGCGCGGCCCCCCCCACACCCGCACCGGCCCCTCTACACCCGCGCCGCCCTCTACACCCGCGGCCTCCACACCCGCGCCGCCCCCCCACACCCGCGCCGGCCCCCACACCCGCACCGGCCCCTCTACACCCGCGCCGGCCCCGCTACACCCTTGCCGGCCCCGCTACACCGCGCTTGCCCCGCTACACCCACATCAGCCCCTCTACACCCGCGCCGGCCCCTCCACACCCGCGCCGGCCCCTCTACACCCGCGCCGGCCCCTCTACACCCGCGCCGGCCCCTCTACACTGGCACCAACCCTCCCCCGCACCAGCCCCTTCTGCGGCTGAACCAGCCCCGCCTACTGCTGACAGCCTCCTGCTACCACCCAGTCATCTCCCCACAGCCAGGACGGCTGCTCCTACTGCCCCGTGCCCCAGAAAACCCTCTCTCCAGCGTGGGGCCCAGGCAGCCGGCCTCATGGGGGTCTGTCCATGGCTCTTGCCCGTGGCTGCTCTTTCTGCACTGTCAGCCCCCAGCCTCTTCCCCTCCCCTGGGTCTGCCGGTCAAATGCTCTAGTGGCCTCCATGGGTTTGGCCGCCCCACTGCCCCCCACCCGGTGGTCCCAGCCTTACCTGTGCCATGGGAAGAGGCTGTAGCTGTCCACTACCCATCTGGCCCCTCTCCCTGCCTGCCTACGGCTTGTCCTGCCAGTACCGAGGTGTGCGGGTCAGGCGAGGCTTTTGCTGCTGGGTAGCTTTGGGTGCGTCCAGAGTCTGTGGGTCCTTCAGGGGCCTTCGTGTGGAGGGATTGAAGGCCAGGAGGGCCGCCGAGTCCAGCTAGCCTGGCTGTACTCTGGTCTCTCCTGGGAGTATGTGTGTGTGGCTCCAGGAGCTATTGCTGAGGACTTTTAAACACACAAGGGTGCCCCACACACCACCCGTCACCCTCCCACTCTTCTTCCTGGCATCAGCAGGAGGCGGCGTGGGGACTTGCTGTCCCCACCACTGGCGTTTCTGGCCCACACCGCGTGGGGCCCGCCAGCACTGTGCCTGTCTTTCCCCTGGCCCAGGCACACACACACTTAGAGGTCAGCTCAATCTTGCCGTTGTTTGCAAGGAGTTTCTGGGAAGAACTTTCTGTTTCTGGGTCACACCCGACAGGCTCAGGGACCTTATAAGGTGCTGGGTAGCAAACGCAGGTCGGCTGCTTGGGGACAGGTGCCCCCTCCTGTGCACTTGCTCTGGCCCCAGGGGAAACTTTCTAATAAAGAGTCCAAGAACAAGCCTGCTCAGTTGTCTCCAATTATCTGCGGAAGGTGATTCCTGGTCGCTCGCTGGTTTCCCTCTCTGCCTCCGGTCTTCTGAGCACTGGGTTTACATTTCAGCTGTTCCAGACAGCGGAAACTGAGAGTGGTGGGAACTGAGGCCCCCAAACGTCCCTCCCTCCCCAGCCTGCTGCAAACCTGCCCCACTGAGACGTGCAGAGCCCAGGCAGCTTACGGTGCTTTTCTTTTGGTGGCAGACAGGGGACAGGCTTGTCTATACCCAGGGCTCTGCCCTGTGGGCCCTGGATGGTTGAAGGTCTGACATAGAAAAGACTGGGCCCCTGGGTGAACCGAGAGCCACGGCAGAGCCTGGCAAGCTACCCGTGGTGTATTCGATATGCCAAAAACAGTAACAATAATGGCCCTCATTCCCAATGAATGGGGATGTTACTGATGCCCGCTCGAGCAAATCGATGACCAACGGAAGACAAGTGACAAGTGACACGGTTTTTTTTTTTTCCTTTTTGGGTCACACCCGGCGATGCTCAGGGGGTTATTTCTGGCTCTGCACTCAGGAATTACTCCTGGCGGTGCTTGGGGGACCATATGGGATGCCGGGGATCGAACCCAGGCCAGCATGGGCCGGCTGCGTGCAAGGCAACGCCCTACCCGCTGGACTATCGCTCCGGCCCCCTTTTTTGGGTCACACCCAGCAATGCTCAGGGGTTTCTCCTGGTTTTTCACTCAGGAATTACTCCTGGAGGTGCTCAGGGGGACCATATGGGATGCCGGGATCGAACCTGGCCGGCATGTGCCAGCCGCATGCAAGGCAAAGGCCCTACCCGCTGGGCTATCGCTCTGGCCCAAAGACACTTTTTTTAAAATATATTTTATTTTATTAGAGTGGGAAGGAATGGGAGTGAAGATAGATGGTCAGCAACTACACCACCTCCGCTTTGCTGATGACATCGTTCTAATAACACCAAACATTAGCCAAGCGGCACAAATGCTGGCTGACTTGGACTGAGAATGTGGAAAGATAGGTCTACAGCTGAATCTAAAGAAAACTATGTTTATGAAAAATGAACTAGTTCCAGAGGCCCCATTCACTCTCAATAGAACAAACATCTCTGAATGCAGCAGTTATGTGTACCTAGGTCGAGAACTTAACATGATGACTGACCTAAAACCTGAGCTGCGCAGGAGGAACAGAGAGCGGCATGAAATGCCTTCAAGAGCACTGAAGAAATACCTAAAAGGGCAAAGAACCTCCAGCTCCGGGCACATCTCTTGAATCCACCATTCTCCCTGCATTAACATACGCCTCAGAGACCTGGGCCCTATGAAAGCAGGATGAGAATGCTATTCGGGTCTTCCAAAGAGGAATTGAAAGGGTTTTGCTTGGAATATCACGCCTCACTCAAGTGAGAGAAGGAATCTGGAGTTCTGACCTCCATTGACGATTGAGAGTCAGGGACGCTGTCTTGTTTGCCAAGGCATCGAAAATCAGATGGGCTGGACATGTAATGCTATTTGGAGACGACCGCTGGACTAGAGCCGTTACTGACTGGATCCCAGGGGACATCAAAAGATTACGTGGCTGCCCACCTACAAGATGTCAGACTTCTTCGTCAAGACCCTGAATGAATGGTTTGAGGCTCTTCATATTCCTGGAGCAAGCAGATGCCATTGGGCTACACTGGCACATGATAAGGTCAAATGGAAACGTTACTGGCGCCCGCTCAAGCAAATTGACGAATAACAGGATGTCAAGAGATCAAGTGATATTTTATTATACCACTGTGAGATACATAATTACAAAGATATTCATGTTTGGGTTTCAGTCTTACAGTGTTCCAGCACCCATCCGTCCACCAGTACCCATTTCCCACCACCAATGTCCCCATTCTCTCCTCCCTCCCCTAGCCTGTCTCTATGGCAGGTTTTTTAGTCTCTTCTCTCTCTCTCTCTCTCTCTCTCTCCCTTTATCTTACACATTGTGGGTTGCAATATATACATCTAGAGGTTATCGTATGTATTGTTAGTGAAGAAAAATGGCAGCATGTTCAATAAGCCGAAGGGCTTCCATATTGCTGTGGAGAGTTACCGAGGGCTCAGCATCACCCCCTTTTTGGCCTTGGGAAGGACATCTGGGCAAAAGAAAAACAGTAGCCTATCAGCGGTATCTATGGGAATCCCTGGGGTGTGGGCAGGGCGTACTAACATTTAGAACATCCCAGAGACATATCAAATAACTTGTCTGTGCAACTTGAGTTGTGTTTCTCCTTGAGTTATGTTTTTCATTGATTTTTTGAACTTAAGTACATGTGGATTAACACTCAAATAATGCCTAATATAATCTAAAGCTTCCCCTCACTTGGGGTCTTGCCTTGGCCTGCGTGCCTGGAGAGCTTGACCCAGCTAGCTGGCTTAACAAACTCCGCTTGCCTTTTGCGTTACTGGCTGGTTTCTTTGTGATTCCTAAGAACTTTCGACTCGGACCCTAACAGTATCTTTTTGCCTGTATTCAATGCTCAGTTCTAGGCTGGTATTATCACTTTCGGCAATTATTAACACACTGTTCCCTTCTCTGTCTTACCTAACCTCTAACTCCCACACGTTTATGGTAGATTTCACCTTTGACAAGACCTCCTGATCCGTGTTTTGCCTGACTTTGGGTATTGGTTTTATATATAATATATATATGTACATATGTATATACAAACATTTAAATAAAATGCAAATAAATGCAGTCATTCTATATCTGTCTTTTTTCCTTCTGGCTAATTTCACTCAACATAATCTTCTCCATGTCCATCCATTTATAGGCAAATTTCATAACTTCGTTTTTCTAACAGCTGCATAGTATTCCATTGTGTAGATGTACCACAGTTTCTTTATCCAGTCATCCGTTCTCGGGCACTCTGGTTGTTTCCAGATTCTGGCTATTGTGAATAATGCTGCTCTGAAAATGAAAGTGCGGATAGTGTTTCCCTGTGTGTTTTTGGTCAGGTTCAGACCAGGAGAGCCTGGTCTGAACGCACCATGGCCGTGCCCCTGCTGCTGTGGCCATGCCCCTCTCCCGTGGCTGTGCCCCTGCTGCCGTGGCTGTGGCCCCTCTCCCGTGGCCGTGCCCCCTCTCCCGTGGCCGTGCCTCCTCTCCCATGGCTGTGCCCCGTCTCCCGTGGCCGTGCCCCCTCTCCCCGTGGCGCGTGCCCCCTCTCCCGTGGCCGTGCCCCCCTCCCCCGTGGCTGTGCCCCCACTCCTGTGGCCATGTCTCTGCTCTGTCTCTGAAAAGGTGGACGTGGCATTTTCTGAAGCCAGCATCGTTGGGCCTTTGCTTTATTAAAGAGCTGCTTCTAACTTCTCCCCTTGGTTCGCTGGGAGAGAGGAAGAGCGACAGCTGGTAATTGATCTGTTCCTTAATGGATATTGACTTACTTTGTTTCTATTAATTAGTATTTAGTCCATTTCTTCATTTTTATTGAAAATTGCCTCATGTTTCAAATGTATGGGGGAAGCTGAGAGACCCTAGACGTGCCGGCGAGCTTGTGGCTGGTGGAGCAGGGCCTGGGCAGGGCCCCCGGGCGGGCACCAGGAAGGGCGCAAAGGCCCACGTCCACAGGAAGTGGTCATGGCACAAAATCACGCAAGGGGGAAACGGCAGGAGGGGCTTCAGGACACCTCTAACACCTCGGTGGGTGGGGTGCGGCTGCATTTCCGGTGGGGGACCCCAGGTGGTCCCTTGAGGCGGAATCTGTGAGGTTCTGAGCCTGAGCCCCGGCCCCGTCTCTGCCCTGGGCGACCTGCGCGCGAGCAACACCAGCACAGAGCGAGGGGCCCAGTGATGCTGCCGGGGGTGGGGCTGTAGGAGCTTTGCAGCCCCCGGCTCCTGGAGGGTCTCAGAGGCTCCGTCCCCCCATCTGCCGGCAGCTCTGGCTTCTCAGTGTCCCTCTTCCCCGGGAGGCGCCCTGGGCATCCCGGAGCACAGTGGGGAGAGTGTTGGGGCTGGCGGCGGCCTGGAACCCGCAGCCGGGAGTCAGATGGGTGCCTGGGAACGCTGCTGTGCTCGGGCGTGGCGGAGGCCGGTTCCTGGGCTGCCTCTTGTTTGTCACTGTCCTTCCGGCTGCGTCCGTCAGACCTGCTCCCGGAGAGCAGCTGCGTCATGGCCACAGGAGCAGGAGGCTGCAGAAGCTTCACCCTCCCTCCGCCGGGGTCTCTCGGGAACCCCTCCGTGCCACCTTTGGCCTCCTGGATCTGCTAGAGGGTGCTGGGGTGACCTGGGCCATCGTGATAGACTCCAGGGATGTACCCACGGGTGCTCTGTGCCCCCAGTGAGTCCCCAAGTCCCCATTGCACTTGGCAGTACTCGGGGACCACATGGGGCTGGGGATTAACCTGGGTGGGCCGCGTGCCGGGCACACGCCTTCCCCTCCTCTGCGCTCTCTCTGGCCCATGTTTTCCCGGGAAGGGAGAGGAAAGCCCAGACTGACCGGCCGGGCTGTCTCCCTGGCCGTGGCCGCTGGTTCTGCTGATGCTTCTGCTCATGCGTGTGCCCGAGTGACGAGAGAGCAAAGGGGCAGGGACGCAGGCCCGGCACCTGCCCCATGCCCTTGATGAGTCGAGGGGAGGAGGAGCGTGGCCCCTCCCAGGTTCTCTGCAAACTCCCCGACCGCACACCTGGGGGCTACAGACACTGGGAGGGGGCACAGACTCAGGGGGTACAGACCCGGGGGCCAGACCCACGCTGATGGGTTGGGTCCGAGTCTGGTCATTTGTTCAAAGATACTGGAAATGGCCTCAACAAGCCTCATGCTCTCCTGGGAAGTGGGGGTTGGGGCTTGGGCCTCCCCTGCGGGGGCTGTTAGTCCCTGGCAGGGGCCCACGGCTGCTTCGCTTGCTCGGTTGGGTGACCCCACCCCGTTCTCTGCACTGCTGCGTGTCTCATTGCTGCCGTGGGCGCGCGTCCCCTCTGTGCCCAACCGAGTTCTGATCTGCCCTGACCTGGTGGGTCATCCCTTCTCGTCACAGTTTGTTCCCCACATCTGGCTGGTGGGCGAGTGGTGAGCAGCTCGCCCGAGCTCCCGCATGCCCGCAGGGGTTGGTTGTGTTTTGGGGCCTCCCCTCGCCCTCGGGAAAACACGCTGCATTGACAAACAAACGCAGGTGGTGGAGCGTGGACGCCTCCGTGCACAGCTGTGCGCACTGCTGGGACGGCGGGTTCTGTTGCCGTAACTGCGCGCCATCCCACCTGCCGCGGAAGGAGCTCCACTGTGCTGGCAGGGTCCGTCCCTGGCTCCTCAGGCCCGATTCAGGGCTGGTGGACCTGGAGCCTCACGCCCCAGGCTCTAGGAATAGAAACGGCTTGTCCGGCTCACCGAAATGATCCTCACCGGACCACACAAACACGCAGCCCCGAGATGCCCGACACCCGCCTGTGACGTTTGTTGCTGAGTGAGCAAACACGCCACATGTGGCTCAGAGCCCTGGACACCAGATGCGGGACTGGTTTCTCCGCCCGCGCTGCCTCTGTGGGCAGGAGAGAACTGGGGTGAGGTTGGGGGAGCCCAGGCAGCTGCCCCGCCTCTGCGGAGCCCACGGGCGCCCCCCACACCACAGACCTACCTCTCAGGGACGATACGCGTGACCCTGGGCAGGCGCCTTTGGCTCTGGCAGAGACACTCGGGGCTTCCAGACTGCAGCCCCTGTGGGTGGGCGGCTGCCCGCGTCCAGGCTTGGCCCCATCACGCGCCTTGGTCTGCTCCGTGCACACGGCCCGCGTGTGGGCCCTGCCCTTCGCCCAGGCTCCCCTCCCCAGGGGCCCGGGTGCAAAGCTGCCAGGCGTTTATGTGCCCCCTCGCAGCTGGGAGTAACGTCCCGAGCCCAGTAAGGGCAGTCGGGCTGTGCTGAACTCGGGCTCTGCTGTTCTAGTGGCCAGCAGGGGAGCAGCCTGGACACAGCTGGATAGAACCTGGACAAACACTTCCTGACCACCAGGACAGTTCCAGGCAAGACGCTGTGCCCTGTTCCACCCTCCCTCCCCACCCCTCCCCACCTCTCCCCTCCCCCCCCACTCCTCCCCACTCTCCCCTCCCTCCCCACCTCTCCCCTTCCCTCTCCTCACTCCCCTCCCTCCCCACCCCCTCCCTTCCCTCCCCCTCCCTCCCCACCCCTCCCACCTCTCCCCCTCCCTCCCCACCTCTCCCCCCCCTCCCCACCCCTCCCCTCCCTCTCCCTCCTTCCCCCCTCCCTCCCTACTCCTCCCCTCCTCCCCCTCCTCCCCACCTTCCCCTCCCTCCCCCTCCCTCCCCACCCCTCCCCTTCCCTCCCCACCCCTCCTCCCTCCCTCCCCCCCCCCTTCCCCTCCCTCCCCCTCCTCTCCTCCCTTCCCACTCCCTCCTGCCCCTCCCCTCCCCTTCACGCCCCCTCCCCTCCCTCCCGCCCCCTCCATGCCCCTCAGACTCTCCCTGCCCCCGCCTGGAAAGGGGCACCACTGAGCGGGCAGGAGGAACTGACCCTGGGGAAAGCGGCAGGAAGAGGTGAAGGGTCAGCGCCCACTTGGGGCCTTGTGCCCATCCCCTCGTCCTGCCGGTGCAGACCAGACCAGCTACCCCTCGCCCGCCGCCCTTCCTTCCTCGCCCTGCCCCCTCCTGCCTTCCCAGCTTCTGGGTTCACTCCGTCACTTCTTTACTGATACTTGTGCCTTCTTTGCTAGGAATCACTTTGTTCCTGATTCTCAGAATGTGGGAAACCAGGTCCTGCCCTGGGAAAATTTGATTCTTACATAACCAAGCCGTTCACCTTTTCTTTCAGAGCTTCTGGGTTTGAAGGTGTTGGGGGCCTGAGTCATCATCAAAGCAGTGTTGTGCCTTGCCGAGTTCACCCAGTGGACCTAAGGGACTAAACCAGGCCCGTGCCGCAGCCACTCTCACTGGCACCGGGGTGGGCTGTGGCCGCCGGGAGGTGACCCCGCCTCGCCTGCCCCCTCTCCCCTGTGCTTGGACTGTGGGGCCCCCTCTGAGCATTCGCCCCACGTGCCGCTGACCCCCGCCCAGCCCCTCGGGCCCCGCCCCCTCCCTGCGTGGTTCCCTTCTGCATCCTCATCACCTTAGCCTCGCATGGGTGCCTGCACGCCCTGAGCCCCGGGGTCTGGGGCCCACACAGGTTCCTTCCCGCCCTGAGCTGGGATTTGCTTGTTTCCTGTTTGTGCAGCACCAGGGCCCGAACCGGGGCCACACGCATGCCAGGCCCTCGGCCCTGTCCTCTCAGGAGCTCTGGGGGTGGGGGGCTTCAGACCTTCCATGTCTATTTTTTTTTTTGCTTTTGGGTCATACCGGGGATGCTCAGGGGTCACTCATGGCTCTGCACTCAGGAGTCACTCCTGGTGGTGCTCAGGGACCCTATGGGATGCCGGGATTGAACCCGGGTTGGCTGCGTGCAGGCTAGCGCCCTCCCGCTGTGCTGTTGCTCTGGTCCCGACCCTCCATGTCTTCTTGGACAATGCGAACCCCTCCCTGTGCCGACTCCCCCTTCCCCTCTCCTTGTTACCTCCATAAAATCACCCACCTGCAGCCACTAAGCCTCTTTCGTGGTTCCTGTGGCTTCTTTGTTTTATTTTGTTTTGGGGCCACACCTGGTGTTGCTCGGGGTTTACACCTGGCTCTGCACTGGGGTCGCTCCCTGTGGCACTCAGGGTCACTTTTGGTTGTGGTGGGGTGTGGAAGCCAGGTTGGCCGTGTGCAATGCAAGTGCCTTCCCTGCGGGCCGGGACTCCAGCCCCAAGGCTTTTGGCGTTACCGTTTACCCACAAGGGAAGTATGAGGGTGAGTTTCCCACGGGTTCCTCTGCTGACCGCCTGCCCACTGCTGACCGTTTGTCCATACTCAGCCCAGCCCTTGTCCGTGTTCACTGGCTTTGGGGTAACCCCTTGGTCCCTAGTTTTGGTTTTCTTTGAGACGTCTTTGGCTGGTCTCATCTGTTTTCATTTCTATGACAATTTTAGAATCGGCCTGTTGAGTTTTATAGGATTTCTGGAATTTGGGGTAGGCTCGCGTGGAGTGTCCAGCCCATCTGGGGGACTCATCGCCTTGACTAGATTTTGTTTTTAATTGCCAACCAGAACGTTTTGCTTTGTTGGGGTTTTCTTTTATTTTTCTCCAGGAGTTTTGCTGGTATTGGAGCAGTCTTTGTGCTGTGTTAGCTGGGCTCATTTCTCATAGTTTTGTTCTGCTGACAATGATGTCATTTAGAATTCCTTCCCAATTTCTCTCCTACTCCCGGGAAATCTTTCCTTGGCTTGTCAGTGGTGGTCCTAGAGCCATCGCTTCACGGCCTCTGAGCTGTCGGCGAGGAGCCGCAGCCCCGCCCCTTCCCTCGCACACCTGGTTCCCGTTGGTGAGTTTTCCTGCCTGATTGCGATGGCTGAGACTGGCTGTGCAGGGCCGGAGCTGACTTTCCTTCTCTCTCTTGGTCCAGACCTGACAGTGCTCAGGGCTTACTCCCTGGCTCTGTGCTCAGGGATCGCTGCTGGCGGGGTCGGGTGCTGCGTCCTGGGCACTCGCCCTGCCGGCGCACTACGCTCTGGCCCCTCTCTACTCTTTATGTGGGAGATCATGGAAGGAGTTTTGAGTGTTCGCACAGTTTCGCAATCTCGAGACAGAGCCCACTTACTCCTGGTGCATTATCCTTTGAACGTATTTCTAAACACAGCGATGTTGTGATCAGGATTCTTACATCTTTGCTCTTAAGAGAACTTGAGAGGGAACTTTCTTCCCCCTCGGTGCGGAGATGAAGCTTGTGTTAGCTGTAAAAGGCAGCCTGAGAAGCGTGGCCCCGAATTCCTCCTCGTGGCAGGAAGTGGATGTCATCGCTTCCTCAGATCTGGGGTGGGGGGGGTTATCAACTTATCAGCGACGGTGGGATGCTGGATACCCTCTAGGGGAAGGTTTGCATTTTCTGGCAAACATCACACGAGGTGTGATGTGCGCTCGGTGCAACGAGCGAATTTTCTGTGTGCGCTAGACGAGTCTGACGAGTGTGTGACGAGAGAGAGAGGGAGAGAGGGAGAGGGAGAGAGAGAGAGAGAGAGAGAGAGAGAGAGAGAGAGAGAGAATGTGGAGGTGACGGGAGAGCTTTCCCTTGAGCCTTGAGTCAGCTCCCTGACACGCGGTGCTGGCTGGCTCTGGCTGCCGTGCTGGACATGTGGACTCATGCAGGCCGGGTGCTCAGCTCTCGCTTCTCCAGACCGTCGCCCCTCGCCTCCCTGTGACGCCTTTGTAGGACTAAGTGTCCTGAGACTGCATTATCCTGTTGGTGGGTGTTTGGGCTGTGTCTGGTGGCCTGGTTGTGAATAAAGGTCACCCAGTGATGTCTTTCCCTGGAGTGCCAGCGTGTACACGGGGCCCGGAGGCCTGCAGGCTGCCCCGACCTTCTTCTGTGCACCAGTGCGGCTGGAGTCTCTGACACTGGCCGTGAACGTCAGCGTCACTGACGGAGGTGGGGTTTGCCCCTGGTGTTCAGTTCCGTTTCTCCGCCACTAAAAAGTCCAGATTCTTTTTCATGGCCCTGCTGGGTACTTGTAGATGTGAGCTGGACTTGAGACTTGGGTCTGGGCCGGGGACAGGAAAGCAGGGAGGCATTGGCCTTGCAGGGAGCCACAGACGGTGCCCTGAGCCCACCAGGAGTGACCCCTGAGGACAGAGCCAAGAGTCGGCCCCGCCACAACCAGGTGTGGCTCCTCCCCACCAAAAACCCAACTTTGGTTAGAGGGAGGTCCTGGAGTCCCCTGACCAAACGGCCACTTTGGTTCTCACGGCATGTTGGGAAGGGACCGCGCTTGCGTGGGAGGTTCCGGCTTTCGTGTCCGCCTTCTCCGTCTGCCTCATTGCTCCGAGTCGCTGCGTCTTCTCCATCTGCTTCCTTCCGAAGGTTTCTGCTTGGACCTGGCGGCGGAGCCTCTGTCCTCTGCGCTCCGTGAGGTCCGTGTGGCGGCCTGGGGCCGTGCAGCTGATGCCCTCCCGAAAACCAGTTTCTTTCCTCTGCAGTGAGCTCCCTTGCGATACGCTGCTTCGCGCCTCCACAGCTCTGCGGTGAGAGATACCGGCTTGGTTCTCGCCTCTGAAAAAAATGTCTGTGAGTGTTGGACGCTGCTCAGTTGTGAGCGTCGTGTGCGGCGCCGACAGCCCTGTCAGCCGCGCCCGCACCGTCTCCCCGCCCCAGCTTGTCTCTTCGTTTTCAACAGTGTTTTTTTCTTCTGTTTGGCAGAGCCCGAGCCTTTGACTAGTGAGAGCCGGCTTCTCCCGTTGCACCTTCCCAGGTTGGGTTTTGGGTGTTTGTTGAATCTCAAACTGTGAGTCTGCATGTGTTGGGGCAGGTCAGTGCCACAGAAGCTGGTCCACTTCATCGGACTTGCCCCGGGGAGGGCCCCTGAGCTGTTGGTGACCCGTTCCTGCCCTGCGGGACCGTCTTGCTCACCCCCCCCCCAGCCCCTCTGTTCCCTGTGGGCTGCTCGCCTGCAGAGTCCTGGGTGGCGCATTCCTGGCTGTTCTGTGCCAGGCGCTGTTTCGTGGGACACTCCCTTGGGCTTTCCTTAGCGCCAGGCTGAGAGGTTTTCTTTGCCGTCTCTGCGTGCTTTGTTTCTCTTCCTGCCTGGAACTTGGGGCGTGTGCTCCAGTGAGTGGCGTTGAGGAGACGAGTCCATAGCTGTGTTGTCGGACTCGGGGCCGCGTGACCTTCTGGCCTTGGCTGCGGGGTCGTGCTTGTGTGCTGACGGAGGCCTCCCAGGTCTCCAGCTGCCTTCGGGTCTTGCTCGCATGCAGGGGCAGGAGCTGCCCAGCGGTCAGGCTCTCCCTCCCCCTCCTCCTCCCCCTCCTCCTCCTCCTCTTCCTCCCCCTCCTCCTCCCCCTCCTCCTCCTCCTCCTCCTCTTCCTCCCCCTCCCTTCTCCTCCCCTCCTCCTCCTCCTCCCCCCTCCTCCTCCTCCTTTCCCCCCTATTGTGTCACACCCAGTGATGCTCAGGGCTTACTCCTTACTCCCGGCTCTGCTCTCATGAGTTACTCCTGGCAGTACTTGGGGGACCATATGGGATGCTGGGGATTGAGCCCAGGTGGGCCGTGTACACGGCAGACACCGTCCTGCTGTGCCGTCCCTCCAGCCTGAGGTCCGCCCTTGCCCTGTGTCTGTGTGTGGTTTCTGGTCCCCAGAACAGGCAAGAGCCACACAGAGGCCTCCGTGGCGCTGCCTCCCCACCACGTGCAGACCCTGCAAGCCCCATGGCCGGTCTCATGCCCCTGGGTTCCGGCCTGTCCTCTCCAGGGTGCCCTGGGCATCCTTCCCCACACTGTCAGTCCCAGTTGGGACTCCTGAGGGCCACTGACCTCCAGAACAGCAAGGCCTGCCCCGTCCCCGCCGGGCACCCTGTCCTCTCCAGGGTGTCTCGCATGCAGACACGAGGCTGCTCCTCCCAGTCTCACGGGGGCCTGGTGCGCCCACGGGACACCTCGAGGGTCCACTCCCTTGCCAGGGCTTCATGGCTATCCTGGAATGGTCCAGCATGGCTGAAGCTGGCCTGGACCTCGCTCCCCCTGCTCTGCCCACATATACAGGGGTTCAGAGCATTCCAGCCCCGTGTCATCTGCCTGTCTGCGGGGCAGGCTGTCTGTCTGTCTGCCTGTCTGCGGGGGCAGGCCGTCTGCCTGTCTGTCTGCTGGGGGCCGGGCTGTCTGTCTGTCTGTCTCCTGGGGCCGGGCTGTCTGTCTGTTGTGAGCCAGGCTGTCTCTCTGCTGGGGCTGTCTGTCTGCTGTCTTTGCAGACTCTCACTTTGCTGTGCTTTCTGTTTGGGGTTCCGTCTTGTGGTGACTTCACAGTTGTGCACATTTTCGTCTCTTTGTTGTGCTGTTTATGTCTCCCCCAAAGAGTTTTTCTTTGGCTGACTGAGAAGTTTGCGCCAGCCACGGAACACGGCCTGGCTGCGGCTTCAGCACTGTGGTTTAGAGCTTCCGCAGAGCCGGACGCGGCCGGTTATAGGGACAGGGAAGGCAAGCCGCGTCCTTGCAGAGCGGGAGCTGTTAGAGTTGGGAGCATCTGATGAGTTAGTTTTTGGGGCTAGCTGGCCTCACCCATGGGTGTTAATGGGTCGCCTCTCGCTGGACAGTTGCTGACCACCATGTCTGCCAGTGTCTGTCTGTCCAGCCTGTTTGTCTCATGTTTGGGCATGGGAATCTGTCTCTAGCCAAGCCTCGGATTCTGATGTAGCTCTGGGAAGCCCCTGGGGACGCTGCAGCCTGGAGTTCTCACGCTCCTGCCGAGCGCCTGTGTGTGGCGGATCCCAGGACAGCGACAGTCGGCTCCCGTGTGGGTCCCCGTGACAGCGAGAGTCAGCTCCTATGTAGGTCCCTGTGACAGCCACACTCAGCTCTCATGTGGGTTCCTGTGACAGCGACAATCAGCTCCCGTGTGGGTCCCTGTGACAGCGACAATCAGCTCCCGTGGGTTCCTGTGACAGCGACAATCAGCTCCCGTGTGGGTCCCTGTGACAGCGACAATCAGCTCCCGTGTGGGTTCCTGTGACAGCGACAATCAGCTCCCCGTGTGGGTCCCTGTGACAGCCACACTCAGCTCCCCGTGTGGGTCCCCGTGACAGCAATAATCAGCTCCCCGTGTGGGTCCCCGTGACAGCGACAATCAGCTCCCGCGGTGGGTCCCCGTGACAGCCACACTCAGCTCCCGTGTGGGTCCCTGTGACAGCGACAATCAGCTCCCGTGTGGGTCCCCGTGACAGCCACACTCAGCTCCCCTGTGGGTCCCTGTGACAGCGACACTCAGCTCCCGTGGGTCCCTGTGACAGCCACACTCAGCCCCTGTGTGGGTCCTGGTGACGTCTTGGCTTCTGTGTGGGTCCCGTGACAGCGACACTTGGCTCCCGTGTGGCCTCCTTGCCCCTCTCCGGTCCCTGCCTGAACACGTGAGCCCCCCCTGTTGTCGTCGTTTCAATGAAAGGGTACACAGGTTAGATGTTGTTTGTGTGAAATTGTTTATTGACTGAGATCCTGTGGTTTACAATATTATTAATCATGATTTTTCATGCAAATGATTCCAACAACATACGTGAGCCCCCTCTCCCTCTCACCTGACTCAGTGGGGCCCAGCTCTCCTGGTGGCTGCCTTTGGCCCGTTGCCCCTTTGCTGTGTGTCTTTAGGTCTCCCCTGGGAGAGACCATCCTGTGTCTGCCATTTCCTTCTGCAGATTGCTATGGCGCGATGCTGTCCTTTGTCGGTGCTGTGTCGTACTCCATGTCCATAGTCCACAGCCTCTTGACCCACTTACCCGTCGCTGGGTGCCTGGCTCATGCCTGTTTGGGCTCCTGTACTAAGCCTGCAGGGACCTGGGTCCTGCCTACTTTTGCTTCCTGGACTCTCTAAAGCACAGCCCTGACCAGCAACGCTCTAGCCCCCACCCAGTCTTCCAAAACTTCTGTCCGGCCTGAGTGTGACCCATCAATCACTGTCCATTTCCCGTGCTGTGCAGACACTAAAGCCCCTAGTGTGGTCACTCCCGGCAGTGGACACATCTCAGGGACAGAGAGCAGGGGCTGCTGATCGGTCAGACCTCATGGACAGGGCAGGGCTGATGACTGGACAGACCAAGGATTGTTCTCGACCTCGGAGGCTCATTCCTCACCGTGGAAATCAGCGAATGACGACTCAGTGGCCCAAGGATGAGCTGGCGGGTCCCTGCACTGGTGCGTGCTGGGGTGGGCCCCCTCTCCGGCGCTTGCCGGGCTCGGAGCCTTCCTGTTCATTCACACACTGACTTCCCGGCACTTTTCCTGACTATCCCGAATGTGCCCCATGTGTGGAAGCTCGTGTCCACTCCAGAAGGGGCTCTTCCAAGAAGCTCGTGTCCACTCCTGAAGGGGCTCTGCCAAGAAGCTCGTGTCCACTCCTGAAGGGGCTCTGCCAAGATGCTCGTGTCCACTCCAGAAGGGGCTCTGCCAAGATGCTCGTGTCCACTCCAGAAGGGGCTCTGCCAAGCAGCTCGTGGTCCACTCCAGAAGGGGCTCTGCCAAGCAGCTCGTGTCCACTCCTGAAGGGGCTCTGTCAAGATGCTCGTGTCCACTCCTGAAGGGGCTCTGCCAAGAAGCTCGTGGTCCACTCCAGAAGGGGCTCTGCCAAGCAGCTCGTGGTCCACTCCAGAAGGGGCTCTGCCAAGCAGCCTCGTGTCCACTCCCTGAAGGGGCTCTGTCAAGATGCTCGTGTCCACTCCTGAAGGGGCTCTGCCAAGAAGCTCGTGTCCACTCCAGAAGGGGCTCTGCCAAGAAGCTCGTGGTCCACTCCAGAAGGGGCTCTGCCAAGCAGCTCGTGTCCACTCCTGAAGGGGCTCTGTCAAGATGCTCGTGTCCACTCCAGAAGGGGCTCTGCCAAGATGCTCGTGTCCACTCCAGAAGGGGCTCTGCCAAGCAGCTCGTGTCCACTCCAGAAGGGGCTCTGCCAAGAAGCTCGTGTCCACTCCTGAAGGGGCTCTGCCAAGAAGCTCGTGTCCACTCCTGAAGGGGCTCTGCCAAGAAGCTCATGTCCACTCCAGAAGGGGCTCTGCCAAGAAGCTCGTGTCCACTCCAGAAGGGGCTCTGCCAAGCAGCCTCGTGTCCACTCCTGAAGGGGCTCTGCCAAGAAGCTCATGTCCACTCCAGAAGGGGCTCTGCCAAGCAGCTCGTGTCCACTCCTGAAGGGGCTCTGCCAAGATGCTCGTGTCCACTCCCTGAAGGGGCTCTGTCAAGATGCTCGTGTCCACTCCTGAAGGGGCTCTGCCAAGAAGCTCGTGTCCACTCCAGAAGGGGCTCTGCCAAGCAGCTCGTGTCCACTCCTGAAGGGGCTCTGCCAAGCAGCTCGTGTCCACTCCTGAAGGGGCTCTGCCAAGAAGCTCGTGGTCCACTCCAGAAGGGGCTCTGCCAAGAAGCTCGTGTCCACTCCTGAAGGGGCTCTGCCAAGAAGCTCGTGTCCACTCCTGAAGGGGCTCTGCCAAGAAGCTCATGTCCACTCCAGAAGGGGCTCTGCCAAGAAGCTCGTGTCCACTCCTGAAGGGGCTCTGCCAAGCAGCTCGTGTCCACTCCAGAAGGGGCTCTGCCAAGAAGCTCATGTCCACTCCAGAAGGGGCTCTGCCAAGCAGCTCGTGTCCACTCCTGAAGGGGCTCTGCCAAGCAGCTCGTGGTCCACTCCTGAAGGGGCTCTGCCAAGCAGCTCGTGTCCACTCCTGAAGGGGCTCTGCCAAGAAGCTCGTGTCCACTCCCTGAAGGGGCTCTGCCAAGAAGCTCATGTCCACTCCAGAAGGGGCTCTGCCAAGAAGCTCGTGTCCACTCCTGAAGGGGCTCTGCCAAGCAGCTCGTGTCCACTCCTGAAGGGGCTCTGCCAAGCAGCTCGTGTCCACTCCTGAAGGGGCTCTGCCAAGAAGCTCGTGTCCACTCCAGAAGGGGCTCTGCCAAGATGCTCGTGTCCACTCCTGAAGGGGCTCTGCCAAGCAGCTCGTGTCTACTCCTGAAGGGGCTCTGCCAAGATGCTCGTGTCCACTCCAGAAGGGGCTCTGCCAAGATGCCTCGTGTCCACTCCTGAAGGGGCTCTGCCAAGAAGCTCGTGTCCACTCCTGAAGGGGCTCTGCCCAGCAGCGCCCGCCCTCGTCACAGCCGCCGCTGCCCAGGGCAAATGCAGTCCCAGGACACGCCCGCCGCTTCACGCCTGGCCTGGGCTCAGGTCTGTGATCCCCACAGTGGAGGCCTCGGCGCCTGGGGCAGGGGGCTTTTGCGGGCAGCTTGCCTGGTGAGACTGGCCGTAGAGGCCCGGCTGCTGTGCCCCTGCCCAGGCAGGGGCTCTTGCAGTGGGCACTGCAGGGTAGACGGGCTGGACCACACTCACGTCTGCTGGGCGAGTGAACGAGGGGGCAGCCCCCCCGCCCCAGCTTCCCCTCGGCCCCGGCAGCTCCTGCATGACGGTCATTGGACGGGCCCCTGGTTCTGGCCACTCCCGAGCTCCCACCGCACCAGCCCCTGCTGCTCCCGGGGGACAAGTTCACAGACCCCGCGGCGGGCCCGTCCGGGCCACGCCCTCATCCCCACCCCTGTCAAGTCACACAGGCTCCGTCCCCTGACGGAGGGACTCACCTCCCCGTGTCTGCCCTGGCCTGGAGGAGGTGATTGAGGGTGACCCTCCTTGACTGTAGGCGTCACCTGTGGCTCATGCCCCCTCCTGGGCACAGGGGTCTCCGCCCATGCTGTGTGAGGCCCGGGACAGCTCAGGCTTCTGGCCGTGACAGTGTGGCTAGTCTCTCACAAGCAGCTCGGCTCAGCAGGCAGGCTGCACGGGGGCTTCGGGGAGAATTCCCCCAGGTGACTGCAGAGCTGTCTGTGACGTCTGTCTGGACGCCCCACACAGCTTCTGGCCACCAGAGGCCGCGGAGGGGCAGGGCGGTGCATTTGAGAGTAGCTGTTGCCTTACCAGCTTGCTTGGGTTGTTATTGTCATTTGGCTTTTGGGTCCCACCTGATAGTGCTCGGGGCTTTCTCCGCTGGGGTACTGGGGATTGAGCCTGGGTCTGCTGCATACAGAGAAATGCCCCACCCCACCCCAGACTGTTTCTCTAGCCCGTTTGTTCTTTAAAGTAAACGGTGTTTTAGGAAACTTGGGAGAGGAGAGAGACGACGGAAATGCCACAGAATGAGAGAAAGGGACTGGTGGAGAGTGAGGGCAGAGTGTTGTGATAGTGTGCCGGCGGGCTAGGTGTGTGCCGGCGGGCTAGGTGTGTGCCGGCGGGCTAGGTGTGTGCGGGTTAGGTGTGTGCCGGCCGGGCTAGGTGTGTGCCGGCAGGCTAGGTGTGTGCTGGCTGGTCTAGGTGTGTGCCGGCGGGCTAGGTGTGTGCCGGCCGGGCTAGGTGTGCCGGGCTAGGTGTGTGCCGGCCGGGCTAGGTGTGCCGGCGGCTAGGTGTGTGCCGGCCGGGCTAGGTGTGTGCCGGCGGGCTAGGTGTGTGCCGGCCGGGCTAGGTGTGTGCCGGCGGGCTAGGTGTGCCGGCGGGCTAGGTGTGTGCCGGCGGGCTAGGTGTGTGCCAGCCGGGCTAGGTGTGTGCCGGTGGGCTAGGTGTGTGCCGGCGGGCTAGTGTGCCGGCGGGGTTAGGTGTGCAGCGGGCTAGGTGTGTGCGGCGGGCTAGGTGTGTGCTGGCGGGGGCTCCTGCAGGTGCGTGTGGGCCGGAAGATCTCGGGCCCCCAGGTGAAGTCTCCAATAGACTTCAGCCCCAGCCCTCACCGCTCCACCATAGCTCAGCCGCACCCAGACACCCACATCCCATTTCACGTCAGGAAGGCAGACGGGTGTCACAGCTTAATCGCAAACAGGGCCCGTTACTGTCAACCCTCGTTACCGCCACCCCCGTTACCTGTCAGCCCACGCTACCCCTCACTCCCTGTGAGCTCACAGCTCCTGTGACCTCTCACCCCGTTTCCCCTCAGCCCCCTCGTGACCTCTCATCCCCACTACCTCAGGCTGTCTTCTCTCAACACGCTGTGACCTGTCTCTCCCCCATGGCCTCTCAGCTCACTTCCTCTCAGCACTCAGTGACCCCTCACCTGTTTCCCCTCAGCGCCCTCATGACCTCTTGGCCCATTTCTCCTCAGCCCATTTCTCCTCAGCCCCCTGTGACCTCTCAGCCTGCTTCCTCTCAGCATCCCTTGACCTCTCAGTTCCCCATGACCTCTTCGGCCCCGTTTTCTCTCAGCCGGTTTTACCTCAGCCCCTCATGACCTCTCAGCCCGTTTCCCTTCTGAGCCCCCGCCCCTTTCAGCTCCTCTCAGCATCTTCACGTCCCGGCCCTGAGCACGGAACTTGCCCTCGATCATTCCCCCACAGCTCAGGGGCTTCAGCCGCACAAGCCCGCCCAGGAAGCTCACACGGGGACACTTTCTGCGTGACTGAGCTGCAAGTGGACAGGCTCCGAAATGCCATGTCGGAGAGAGTGACTCAGACGTGTGGGGCAGTGACGGGTCCGGCCCCTCAGCTGGGGACCCGAATGGCCCCTCTCCGCTCGTCACGCAGCTGCAGGAGGCTTTTAGCAAAGGTCCAGGTGACACTCAGCCCCGCCCGCGCCGTGGCTACTCGTCACCGTTTCTGGGCTCCCTCCAGTCCGTGTGGAGGAGTGTGAACGGGAAGGGCAGCCGGCGCCCGGCGGACACACAACCCGTTGCTCGCCGGGCCGGGTTCGGGCCCCGGAGCAGGAGGCTGCACCCGGCTTCATGAGTCGCCTCTTCCCGGGCCGGGGGACCGTCCTGATCTGTGGGAGACCGTGATGCAGGAGTCGGGTCCACAGTGGGGCTGGCGGGGACTCATGCTCTCGAGGCCGTCACTGACAGTCGTGAAAGCCACAGAGCCTCAAGCAATCAGAAATTCATCTCTAAAAAGTCGAGACTGGCTGGCTGAGCACTCAGTGTGGACGTGCTGAGGCCAGGTGTGACGGGCCCTGCAGTGGGCACGGCCCCCAGTTTGACCTGTGGGACTCAGAAGTTGGGGAAGATCTGGGCTGGGTCGATGTGGGGTCCCAGCATGGAGGAACAAGCTAGCACACGCCAGAGACCCTCAGACTTCTTTGGAGGCAAAGAACATTCTGGAATTTTGCCCATGGAGTGCCCACACTTCCACTCTCCCTGAGGCTATTGTGGGGTGAGGGGTGGCCCTTTTCACACCTGTGGGATTTTGGGCTTGTTTTGGGACCACCCCACCTGTGCTCCTCACTCGGGGTCGCTCCTGGTGGTGCCGGGGCCACGTTATGTGGTACAGGGGACTGAACCGTGGGTGGCCACATGTGAACCCAGTGGCTTAAGCGCTGACAGTCTCTGCGTTTAGTGCCTCACCAGAGCTGGGCTCAACAATGAAGCGAGAGGACGCAGTGAGCTGGGCCACGAAGCGAGACAGGAGAGGGGCGCTGGCGGTGTGGGCTGGGCCCAGGCCCTCAGGTGTCCTCTGTGCCGGACACGCCGCCGAGGGCTATCTTGCCCTCAGAACTGAGCCCAGGGAAGCGCCATGGCCCAGATCTGCCCCCCGTGAAGGGGAGCACAGGAGGGACAAAGAGAACCAACAAGCGGGGGTGGGGGGCAGCCGGGGCAGCCTGACCCCACCCCAGGCCGCAGCTCCCAGAATTTCACAGCCGGACCTGCCTGGCCTGACGTCCCTGCGGGAACTTTGTGGGTTCGTTTTTCATCACACGGTCCTGGAGCTTGGCCTGCGGGGTCGGGTTCATTGTCTCCGTGAAGCTGTGGTTGGCTTGGGGGTGGTGTCAGCGTCTCTGCCGGGCAGTCTGGGAGTTTTCGTGACAGAGATCCGCTCTGGGGACCTTAGGGGCTGGGCGGGGGGGCTGGACAGCAGCTCCCTGAGCCGCCTCAGCCTCTCCCGCTCTCCTCTCTTCTCCTTGAAAGAATGGCCCTCGCCCACAGAACACAAAAACAGGTACCAGGAGTAACTGATAAAATGATGGCTCAACAAGAGCACAACAGGAAGGGCCTTAAGCAAATAATTCCAGGGAGGGCTATAAGACAAACATTCCCGAGAAGTTGCTCTCTATATTTGGTGTGGTATGCGAAAGATTGGGAGACTGGGCCCATGCCGTACCAAATATGGAAAGGAGTATTAGGCATGCTCAGGTTGGTAGGTGATGGTTACCTGGTACAAAGTGACTGGCTGCCTGCGCCGCAGACCTTGATGTAATATGTTAAATCTATTGGATGGTTATGTGCAGGCTTTTCTGTAGCGGCGGGAATTATCTCTAAAAGATCCTCCCTGGAATGGCTCGGGGCTCTTAGCCACTGACCGCTTGGGGGTCACGCTATGAGCCCAGTATACTCGTTATTAATAAAACCCTTGCTTTTGCATAGGACCCGGTCTCTCAGAGTTTTCCTTGGTAGGTGCGGCGTTCTGAGGCTCCCAGTCAGTCACCCCATCGGGTGGCCAACCCCCCCATCCTCACTCTCTCCTCTCTCTCACTCTCTCTCTCCCCTTCTCCCCCCTGGAAACCTTAGTGAAGGTCCCCAGCCCTGCAGAGAAGGACCTGCTGCATCCTTAGGGCCCGCCCAGCGCCCCAGCCCCCACCAGGCCAGGAGGCGGCAGAGGCAGAGCTGGGCTCTGAAATGTTTGTTCCTGGGGCCCATTGTGGGGATTCAGAGAAGTCCTCCTGCCCCAGGGGAGGTGTAGGGGAGCCCAGCCCCCCCCCCACGGCTCCTGGGGCCTCTGGGGCCTTGGCGCTGCCCAACCGTCCCTGCCCACCTTCCTCCCGCCTCTCCTCCACCTATTTCCAGTTTCTTTATGGCAATTTTTTTCTAACTTCTGAAGGTGAATCATTGCTTTGTAAAAACTCAAGATATTTCTTCATTACAGTATAAGCATTTCAAGAGATAAATTTCTGCTCTGAGCATTGGCTAACTGGCCAGCTCAGCTCACATATGCTGTATTTTCACTCTCATCAAATTGGAAATATTAAAAAATTCCCTTCGTTTCTTTTTTCCTCCTTTGACCCATGGATTATTTCAAAATGTCCTGTCTGATTTCCAAATACTTATACTTAGCCTAGATTTCTTATTGAATTTATTTCTAATTTAATTCTTTGTGGTCAGAGAACAGCCTCTCTCTGATTTTAATCTTTCAAAAAATATCACGATTTATTGGATGGTGGCATAAGCTAGGCCGCGGACATTCTTCCCGGAGCTTCTGCCGGCCCTGCGAGTGGCTGGCGCGTCTTTCTGATGGTCTTTTGTCTTTGCTAATTCTCCTTCCACTTTCTCAGCTTCGAGGACCAGGAAGGGCCGTGATTGTCTCCTATTGTTGCCGCATAATTGTTGATTTCCTCCCTGTAGTCCTGTCAGTGTTCTGGGACTGAACTTAAGTGTGGTCACCGCTGGGCCTTCAGGACGGCTCAGCCCCATCTCTGGAAACATCCGCTGCTGCCTGCAGGGGCTGCTCCAGTGTTCCGCCTTCAGCCTGTTTCAAGTGATTTTAGCAAGTCACGGTAATGCATATTTGCTGCATTTGTATAAGTATTAGTGCCTTTGTTCCAGCCACTTACCCCAACTTCTCATTGTCTCTAAAGACTCCAGGTCTTCTAGAAGCTTGGTCTTTCGAGCTCCCGTGAGCACTGGGCATGGAGCACTCACGGCCGTGTGATTCTTGTACAACTCCTCCGCGTCTCACGCTCCTCCTCCACCTTCCTGTGTCCTCTGTGTAGATTCACGTTCCGTCCTGATGATCACGGTGTCTCCCCTGCCAGGTAAGTATCTTCACGTTCCATCTTGACACGGCTCTTCACTCTCCAGTGACGCTTCTTCATGCTGTTTCCAGCTGGGGCGTTGGTGGAGTTTGCAGGTGACTCACCTGCCGGGTGGGGGCGCCACCTTCCTGGAGAGTGCTGCGACTTCGGCTTCAAACTCAGCGCGGGCCTGTGGGCCAGAGGCGGGGGTCGCTCATCAGCCCTGCAAGGCCCCTGCCGGGAGGGACACCCCCGCACCCCTCATACTGAACTCAGTGTTTTGGGCTCTAAAACCAGAGAAGCTGAAAAATGACGAACACGCGCATCTTCATAACACTCAGAGGACAAAATAATTGGTGAATGTTGTTCCCGTTTGCCACTTAAAATCCTCTTTATTCACTCCTGGAGATCAACCTTCTCCTTTCAACTTGACACTTTTCTTGACTGTTTTCATGGATGCTGAGATGCTGACAGTGAGTTGTGTGTTGCTGTCTTGGAAAAAATCAAATTTTATTAACTGTGATTTATAAGCAGTCTTTTTTTTCCTTACAAATTTTGCTCAGGCTCCCTGAGCAGGGCTTGCTGGTCGGAGGGGATGGCTGGTTTCTGCGTCAGCTTCTCTGCACAACCAAAGGATGTCGTGGGAATCATGTTTATGCTGGGTTATGGGAAAAGCAGCTGTGAGGTCCGGAAGGGAGGAAGGAGCGTCCCGGGAGAGCCGGGGGAGCCCCCGGCACCAGGAGGCACGTGGCCGCCCCCTCGCGTGGAGCCTGCAGCTGGAGCCCGGCTCTGATCTGTGGTGCTAAAGACGTTTTAATGAGGAAACCGCTTAGCAGTTGACAAGCACATGTGTTTCGTGGGGTCTGTGGTGGCCTCAGTGTGAGCCTGCGGAGTGCGTGTGCTCTGGGGGCGTCTGCAGGTCTGGGGAGAGTGGACAGGTGCTGGGGCTGCCTCGCCCAGGCCACAGCTGAGTGTCCCCAGGCTGAACGCTCTCACGGAGCCTCAAAGCATGAGAGGGTGCGAGTGTACGTGCAGACGTGATCACAAACAGCTGGAGGAGCTTCCCGGCACAGGAAGTGACCTCTGAGGAAGAAGGGACTCTCGGGCAGGAAGTGACTGGTCCCAGAACAGCAAGTGACCGACTCTGGGTAGGAAGTGACTGGCTCTGAGCCTCCAGGAATCTGACAGAGCAGAAGGAGACTGTGCTCTGAGACTGGCCAGGATGCTGTAGCGGCCAGCTCCCCCCGTGATCCCGACCAGGATGGTGGAGCCTCCAGCTCCTCCCCGTGAGCCTGGCTAGGATGCTGGAGCCGCCAGCTCCTCCCTGTGAGCCCGGCCAGGGCACCCGTGGCTCAGCAGCCCCCAAGAAGCACTGTGGGGTTTTCACTGGGGCCCACAGCCACTGCCTCTCAGAGTGGGAGCCACAGACCCCCAGGGGCCATGACCCAGGGGCAGAGAACACAGGGGAAGTCCCGCCAGCCCCCAGCAACCTACCCACAGCCCCACCAGGCCCCATGCAGCCCCCAAGACCCCTCCAGCCCCTGCCAGCTTCGTGTCTGAGCTGGCCCCAGCAGGTCGGCACGTTCCCAGTGTGAGGAAGGGGGGAGGCCATGGGTGGTGCGGGGAAATGGTCCAAGCGCCAGCGGAGTTGGGCTGTGTTAGGGCTGGATCCTCAAAGGCCAGCAACACTGTGGGCTCGGACCCCAAATACCAATAGCACTCCAGGACCTCCCCCACCGGTGCCTCTTCATAGAGTTTTCTCTCCTCTTGGGGGCAGTGTGAGGGGTGGGGGATGTGGGGAGTGAGGGAGTTAGGGAGGTGGGGGTACAGGCTGGCACCCCATTATCAGGGGCCAGACATGCCCCTCCTCCCCTTCCTCCCTGGGGTACCGGTCAGGGAACCATGTCCAGGAGTGCTGGGCGGGCTGTTGCTGAAGTGCCTGCAGCAAGGCCAGCTGCCCCCGGCCGCTCGCCCTGGCCCACCTGGTGGGTGTGTGTCGGGGCAGGGCCCAGGCTGGGCTCCTCACTTGGGACCCCTGACGGGGTTTCTGGCAGTAGGTGGGCTGGGGCGAGGCAGCTGGAGCAGACACATCACTTTCTTCCGTGTCTTTTCTGGTAAATCTTGCCTGGGACCTCATTTTCGAATTAGTGTTTTTGGGTAGAAGAAGCAGCGTCTGACTCGAACAAACGTCGTCATAAACAAGAGCCGGCGGCGTCTAGCTATGCCCGCCGTGTGGTGGACGTTCCTACAGTGGCGAGAGCCCAGGGGCGGGTGCAGAGCTGGGGCCTGCCGGGCATCCCCCCGTCCTCGCCACAGCTCGGGCATGAGCCCAGTCACCAGGACTGCAGGAATCTTCAGACCAGCCCCAGAGATGGGAGGGACCGTGCAGGCAGTGTGGGGCGCGAGGTTGGGCGGGGCAGCACGGGGCAGTGCAGGGCCCAGGGCCCAGGTGGGCGCTGAGAGCTCCAGTGCCGGGAGTCACAGCTCGTGCGCTGGACACAGAAGCCGCCTGGCACGAGGTTCGGCCAAGGAAGGAGAGGCTACGTGGCTGCGCTCTCGCTCTCTCTCGCTCCCTCTCTCGCTCTCCCTCTCCCTCTCCTCTCTTGCTCTCTGTCCTCTCTCTTCTCTCCTCTCTTTTCTCCTCTTTCCTCTCCCCTCTCCTCTCTCTGTCCCTCAACCCCCTCTCTCTCTCTCTCTCTCTCTCTCTCTCTCTCTCTCTCTCTCTCTCTCTCTCTCTCTTCTCTCCCTCTCTCTCATCACTTCTGGAAGAAACAAGACTTCCCCGGACCCCTGGCACTGCAGCTGCCTCAGAGGACTGTCATGTGGCCAGTGTCCAGCCCTGGGGCCGAGAGAGAAAGTGAACGCGGGGTCTCTTGAATGACCTCACCTGAGTCCCCGCCTGTCCTCTGTCCCTTCCCAGGTCCTCTCCCGCTTGGGAGTGTCACCATGACCCTGTCCAGTTGCCGTGACTTGGCCACCGACGACCTTCCTTAGGGATGGACATGAGCATGGAGCAGGCTCACCTGTGGGAATGAGGGTCCGTGTGGGGACCCCCAACTGTGGGCTCGCCCCTTTGGGAAGTGTGGCCTTTCTGGAGCATGGCGCGATGCTCGGCCCCGCCCCGGCACTCACTGACGCTGTCTGCTGACTCGGGGCTCCAGAGCTTGGTGCAGAGCCGAGCTGGACAGGCTGGCGGGCGCCGAGGATCTGGACTTTGGGAAGGGGGCCGGGCCCACAGTGTCCGCTGGGTCCTTCCTTGCCCAGGGCTGCATGCGCCAGATTCACACTTCCCCTGCGCCCTCCCGGCCTGGCTCTGTTGGGTGGACACATGGGCATGTGCTTCTGCCACCCATGGACATGCTGGGCCCTGGGCCGGCGCTACAGGCTATGGGACCAGGTGGCCACGCCCTTGGGCATGCATGGGGAGGTTTCCTATAGCCACTGGGTCATGTCCACTACCATGGGAGAAATGCCAAGTGCACCCACGAGTGGCCCTCACAGGGCAGGCGCCCGCCTGGCATGTGGCCAGCCCACATATATCCCCAACACCATAGAGGGTCCCTGCTTCCACACAGTGATCCCTGAGCACTGCCGGGTACAGCCCAAACCAGTGTGATAACAGCAGTATAACGAGGAGACAACAGGCATGGCACAGGGCTGGGGCAGGCACGGTACTGACCCGGCTGCCTCCAGATAACTCCACGTGGGGCTCACAGGCCTGACACTGTGGCCTTGTGCTGGCCGCTGGGCCTCTGCTGTGCAGTGACCACACTCCTCTGTGGTTGGGGTGTGTCTCTCTCGCATGAAGGAGGAGTCTGTAGTGTTCCACTCAGTTTCTGGAGGTTCAAGCCTGTGTGTCGTGTCCTGGGCTGACATACATGCGGACACCAACACTGAGCTACTGACAGTCACGGAGACGCGGAGACACTGACACAGTCACGGAGTTACTGAGACACAGACACTGAGCCACCGAGACCCCCAGTGCTCCCGAGCCATTTCCCCTCATTTGGAGCCTATGTGTGCTCCAATATCATGTTCGGGCAGGGACGAGAGGCCTCCATTTAGACGGAGGAGGAGCACTGCGGCCTCGGCAGTAGGGGAGTCATAAGTTGTGTGAGGGCCTGTGTGGGCCCGAGGCCAGCCCAGCCCCCGCCGCGCTACTCGCCGTCGCTGTCATGGCGTCTACACCCCGAGGCCGGCACATTGTGTGTGAGCGTGTGTTAGCGTGTCCGTGTCTCTGTGTGTGCATGTCTGTACATACGTGTCCGTGTGTGGTCACGCATATCTGTCTGTGTCTGCGCTCATATGTATGCTCATTTACACTCACACACACTTTCACACGCACGCAAGTGCTGGGTATTCACACGCATCCGTCCACACACTCATGCTCTTCCGCACACGCATTCATACACTCCGTGCACTCACATACACTCACACACATACATACTGATAGGCTCACAGCCACCCTCATACATTCACACTCATCCACTTCCATACTCATCCATGCACACTCATACACACACGCCAACACATTCACTCTTACACACCCCCTTCACTGCACACTCTCACACTGACACACTCCCCCATTCTCACACTCTTGCTCTGCCACTGTGTGCAGGAACCTGCAACAGGACTGGTCTTGCACATGGCCGACATGGTTTCAGTTGATATGGTCCAGCCAGAAGTGACCCGAGGCAGAGCCAGGGGCCAGCCTCGGGCACGACCTTGTGTGACCGAAAAACAGCCAAAGGGAACTGCCCCTTTCCTGCAGGCCCAGCAGCCACCATGCCCTCAGGTGCCCAACACCCTGCAAAGTCTGACTGGTCCTGAAGGACTCGGGGAGTCTCTCACTGGCTACTCAACATCCTGAAGGGGTCGAAGCCTGACCAGGGTGGCCCTGGCCATCAGCACCCAGAGGCCGTGGTGGGCTGTGGGGCCCTGGCCATCAGCACCCAGAGGCCGTGGTGGGCTGTGGGGGCCCTGGCCATCAGCACCCAGAGGCCGTGGTGGGCTGTGGAGGGCCCTGGCCATCAGCACCCAGAGGCCGTGGTGGGCTGTGGGTGCCCTGCCCCTCAGCACCCCGAGGCCGTGGTGGGCTGTGGGGCCCTGGCCATCAGCACCCAGAGGCCGTGGTGGGCTGTGGGTGCCCTGCCATCAGCACCCAGAGGCCGTGGTGGGCTGTGGGTGCCCTGCCATCAGCACCCCAAGGCCAGGGTGGGATCTGCACCCACCCCTCCCTTGTGACCAGTGCCTGCTGGGCTGACCGGTGGTAGGTGGACCCGGGGACTCTGCACCACCCATGGGTCCACATCCCCAAGTCCCAACACTCACCAGCCCTATGAGACTGACCCCCGCCCGCCCCTCGCTGCTTCTCTGACCTCTGACCTGCTGGGGATCAGGTGTTGGCAGCTCTGATGCAGACACAGGGTGTGCAGGTGTGGAAAGGGGCAGGGACTGGGGCCCCCAGTCTGTCCACTGTGACCATGCAGGCCTGTTCACTGTGACCACGCCCCTTCCTAGTCCCTGTGACCACGCCCCCTTCCTAGTCCCTGACACCACGCCCACTGTCTGTGACCTGCCACTACCTGTCCCCGTGACCACGCCCACTGCTTGTTCTGCGTGTTGAGCCTCCTTGCTGGTCTCAGGCCCTTCCTGTCTCCCCTGTGTCTCATGACCCCAGGGAAGTGTCCCCCCAAGGTTCCGTGGGCATCTCCGCAGGCGCGGTCTGGAACCGCCTTGAGCTGTGGTTCCCGCGCTGACCCAGCGCTGTCTGTCCTGCGGACACTCGCCCAATCCTGAGCCCTGAAGGTCCGTGGCAGCGTGTGGTGGTGTCGGCCGGTGTCGGGACGGTCTCCGGACAGGTCCTGTCAGCCGGGGGAAGTGTGAAGGACGTGGACACCAGGCTGGACGCCCCGGCGAGCCCGCGCGTGGACAGCGCGTGCGGGGGGGGGGGGCGCAGCTGGCCTGGGCAACCTTGACCTTGAAGTGAAGGTGACCCTCCCCGCCGCTGTCTCTATTTTCAGCTGCCAGGAATTGTTCTGGATTCAGCGGGAATAAACACCGCCCTTCCATGAGAGGTACCGGGCTGTTAATCATGTCTCAGGCAGAGAGGAGCCGAGGTATGTGAAAATGCATCTCAATTTGGCCGGGTTTCAAATTCTGTAATTACAGAAGTGCCGGCGAGTCTTGCTTTCGCCAGCGTTGGCTCCACTGGCCGCGGCCACTGCAGGAGGCTCAGGGTGCGGCCCCCACCTGCCCAGCCAGGCCTGGCCCCGGACCTGAGGGGCACAGTGGGAGCGGGGTGCCCGAGCTGTGCCCCTCCGGCCACCCTGCGCCTCCCCCACTGCGCCTGCCTCCGTGGCACGTGGGCCCTTTGTTTGCAACCTGCCCCTCTCTGGGGGTAAAGAATCACATCTCCAGGTGACCAGTGCTGTCCCCCAAGTTCCTGCCCGGTGCCGTGGCCCAGCTCCCTGGCGGCCCCTCACTCGGCCCATCCCAGCTCTCAGCTCTGGCTGTGGCCCCTGAACTTGTTCTCAGGAGGTCAGTTCTGCCGTGTGTCCAACAAGACTGCCCGGAACACACCCGGGCTGCCTGCCCAGAGCTACAGCCCCTGAGAGGGAGGGCAGAAACAGGCACCCACTGCCCGCAGCAGAGCAGCGACGGGCGCAGTGGGGACAGGCCAGGGCAGTCCCAGGGAGCAACTGTGTCCTCAGGACGGGCCCCAAGCCCAGGTGCAGCCGGGCGAGTGCCCGCTGTTGTCTGTGAGCTGGCGGTGCCCGGTGTTCATTCCTGGTATGGGATGGACGAGCAGAGGCTGGGACGGGGGCAGGGACAGTGGCCATGGGGAGCTGGTGGACCAAGTCCATGTACTCAGGGGTAGGACACGGTGGGGCTCTCCGTGCTCCTGGGCACACCAGGAGTCTTGTGGCAGCGCTTTGTGACAGCGTCACGTGGCTCCGATGGGTGGGGCTGAGCTGGGGTCGGGTGGACGCGGGCAGGGGGCAGGGAGCTCCCGGAGGGGTCCCGGCAGGGGTGGGAGCATCACTGCAGGAAGCCGGCGGAACCGCCCCTGCTCCAGATAACCCGCAGAGCAGGTCACCGGCTCACCTGCGCGGCCTCGCCCACTCAGCCGGCAGTTTGCAGTGGACAGACTTGCTTTTCCCCTCAGGGCGCAGGGTCTCAGTAGCCTCTGGGGGCCACTGGGCCAGTCTCCGCCACCGTCGCCGTGAGCGTCGCCGCAGTAGCCGCGCCGGGGCAGGGCCTTGTCGGGAGGCGTCTACACGCTGGACCTTCATGGAGAAATGAAGCCGGGACGCGCGGAACATCAGGCGCAGGGATGAGGAGCTTAAAGCACATAAATGTTTATCCATTTGGCTGGCGGCAGCCCCGGGCAGGCGGGTCTCCCGGGCACTGCCCCCCGCCAGCCACCAGCACTCGCACCGGGAGGGGACTAGGGGTTCACCTCTCACCTCCTGGCGGCGTTTCTTCCTGACCCCTCCTCAGTACTGGTTTAAAGACAATTAAACTGGGCCTCTGAGGCCCG
Organism: Cryptotis parvus; assembly: GCA_021461705.1. Taxonomy (NCBI): domain Eukaryota; kingdom Metazoa; phylum Chordata; class Mammalia; order Eulipotyphla; family Soricidae; genus Cryptotis; species Cryptotis parvus. The sequence goes on from JAJIBD010001634.1 coordinate 113,859, forward strand.
TCTCTGTTAAGAAGAAAAGTGTCCCCGTGGCTCAGAGCAGGGTCGTGGGGCCCATCCGGTGCCCGGCCTGCCGCCCCTCACCCACACCCAGATGGGCGCCGCCTTCAGCACCTGGTCCCCGGGCACCAGAGTTGGGTGGTCAGTGGATACGCCGGAAAGGCGCAGGGTCAGTGGCAACTCCAGGCTGCGGGACTCCAGTCCTGCTAGAGGATGTGGTGATGGCCACTTGGCCACTCTGCCGCAACACGGGCTGGGGAGGCCACAGCACCAGGCCACAGGGAGAGAGCAGACGCGGGGACAGGAGCCCACGGGACGTGCTGGGCTCTTCCGGGGGAACAGAGCTGGGAGGCCCGACTAGCCGGGCCAGGGCTGAGGATCAGCTGCACGGCCGTGGCTCCCAGGCAGAGCAGACAGCAAAGGAAAGAGCTCACGGAGCTGCTGCCCAAGGAAACAAAATGCACCGTCCTCCACAGCGACTGGGAGCCCCTACAGCGACCGGGACCCTCCACAGTGACCGGACCCTCCCCAGTGACCGGGACCCTCCCACATTGACCGGGACCCTCCACAGTGACTGGGACCCTCCACAGCGACGGGACCCTCCCCAGTGACTGGGACCCTCCCCCAGTGACCGGGGACCCTCCACAGTAACTGGGACCCTCCACAGCGACCAGGACCCTCCACAGCGACCGGGACCCTCTCCCAGTGACCGGGACCCTCCCACATTGACCGGACCCTCCACAGTGACTGGGACCCTCCCCAGTGACTGGGACCCTCCCCCAGTGACCGGACCCTCCACAGTAACTTGGGACCCTCCACAGTGACCAGGACCCTCCACAGTAACTGGGACCCTCCCCCAGTGACCGGGACCCTCCCCCAGTGACCGGAACCCTCCCCCCAGTGACCAGGACCCCCTACAGTGACCGGACCCTCCCTCACAGTGCCTTTGGTGACTGATCAGAGCCCCGCCCAGCCGCACTGGGCTCTGTGTGCAGGTCACCTCTGCCAGGACGCTCTGTTCAACCAAGGTGTCACCTGCTCCCTGCTCGGAAACGTCCAGGCCCAGAGTGACCGAGCATCATGTGCATTCTCCGTTTGTGGGATCTAGGTTGGCAGCTGTCGACCGTGGACAGCCTCGAGGGGCAGTGCCCAGCCACGGCAGTGGGTCCAGCCTTTCTGGAGGGACGAGAACTGGAAGGTTCAAGGCAGCCTCAGATGAGAGACACATTAGGGAGTGGCCCAGGTCCAGCCGGCGTCGAGCCAAAGGTGCGGCGCTGTGGGTGGACAGGTGCGTGGACAGGTGAGGGCTGGGAGGCGGGGCAGAGGCCCCGGCGTGTGCCTGTGCTGTCCCCAGTGAAGAGACGATGGTGTCATGGGCGGTCCAGCGAAAGCCACACTCAGAACAGTGAGGCTGGAACCAGCCCTGCCTGCACCCCACCCTCGCCCCAGGGCCCTGAGCCTCACATTCGCTGCGAGCCAGACACGTAGCCTGCGTCCTGTGCTTGCAGCTCTGTCCCTTGGCGGTGGTGGGGCGGTGGAGGGAGTGGCCTGGTTCCAGAGTCCAGAGTCCAGGGTGGCTGCTGGGCGAAACTCGTGTCCGGGGCCTGCGGCCAGGAGAGGAGAAACACCAGGCCTGGGAGGGGCCTGGGCCTGAGCAAGGCGCCTGCCGCTGCCCGCCGTGGACCTCTGTGATTTCTCTTCCCGTGGCCGTTGGTGCCTGTGGCCCAGAGACCCTCCGGGAGGTAACTGTTTCTGCCTGTCCTGTCATTGGCGGAGGCCACGAGCTGCCGGTTGTGTGCGTGTGGAGCTGTCTGCTTCCTGGGAAATCACTTCACGGCTCTCGGCTCTAGTCTGCTGGTTTCATTATTTAAAACCAAATGAAATGTGACCCGGAGCGAGGAGCAAGAGCAAGTGAGCAGCTGAGGGCCGTAATGAGACGTTTCCAGCCAGGCCGGAGCTGCCGCCTCCGGCACAGAATCAGCCGCCCCCCAGGTGGCGAGGACGCCCTGAGTGACTGTTGCCAAACCAGCCAGTGGGGCTCTCACAAATCACGGCCTTGTGGAGGGAACATATCGGCTCCCACAGGGTTCTGACGATGGGGTCCGGAGCTGGACGCGTGGCGGCTGCTGCTCACTGATCCCGCCAAGCTCGTCCCTTGCCCAAGAGACCTTTGTAATCAGGTCTAAGAGGAATCTCAGGATGAGTTTCCCCTAAGCTAAGCCGACTGGACAGAAAAATGGTGCTACAGCGGGAGAACCGTCCCTAGGGCAGTGTGCTGGGCCTCTGCTTGGATGCAGCGGTGTGGCCCCAGAGAGCTGGGCACCGCTCAGCCCGTGTGGCACTCGGCCCAGAACACGGCAGCCGCAGGGCAGGGAAGCATTATCCTTGCACCTCCTGCCACTGATCTCTGCCGACCTCGCCAAGCTTGGGTGGGGCTCCAGCTCAGCCTCCCCTGACCCACTGCTCCCCCCATCTGACATGCCCCTCCTGAGCTCCTTCCCCAAGCACCGAGCTTTTAGGACCCAGATCAGTTTCCAGTAACTAACACAGGATAAAATATCAAGCTGCTGTTTGTGATGCTCACAGCGATGGTGGCCATGATGGGAGCTGCGGTGCTGGTGAGACCATAGGATGGGGCGGCCGGAAGGAGGTAGGCGATGGCGTCGTGGGACGGCGGTGGTAGTGGTGATGGTGGTGGTGATAATGGTGATGACGGTGGTGATGATGATGATGGTGGTGGTGATGGTGATGATGGTGGTGATGGTGATGATGGTGGTGATGGTGATGATGGTGGTGATGGTGATGATGGTGATGATGGTGGTGATGATGATGATGGTGGTGATGGTGATTATGGTGGTGATGGTGGTGATGGTGATGGTGGTGGTGATGGTGATGATGGTGATGATGGTGGTGGTGGTGATGATGGTGGTGGTGATGGTGATGATGGTGGTGGTGATGGTGATGATGGTGGTGATGGTGATGTGATGGAGGTGATTATGGTGATGGTGATGATGGTGGTGATGGTGGTGATGGTGATGATGATGGTGATTATGGTGATGATGGTGGTGATGGTGATGATGGTGGTGATGGTGATGATGGTGATGATGGTGGTGGTGGTGATGATGGTGGTGGTGATGGTGATGATGGTGGTGGTGATGGTGATGATGGTGGTGATGTTGATGTGATGGAGGTGATTATGGTGATGGTGATGATGGTGATGATGGTGGTGATGGTGATGATGATGGTGATGATGATGATGGTGATGATGGTGATGATGGTGGTGATGTGGCTGAGCTGCCTCTGAGATCTTTGAGGGCTGCACCCTGGAATGCGGCTCTGAGACATGTGGGCACACTTATCCCTTCCTGAATGTCATGGCAGTGCCCAGTGGCAGGAAGTCTAGTCTTGCCTCTAATGCCGGGCTGGGTGGGCTGGAGCTGGGTGTCCGGGTGAGGTTCCTGCCCCTCTGTTGTCCTGGCAACGGAGGACAGTGGGAGCTGGTGCCTGTCTGTGGGCACATGAGAACCGCCGACCTGCTGTGGAGGTCTGCTGCTCCCGAGGATGCCCCAAGTCCCTGCAGCCCTGGCTGATGGGGCGTGGTGAGACCGGGCTATCACCATTTTAGGAGAAGCCCCCGGGCAAGAAGCACAGCTGAGGGACCCCCAGGCTCTTTCAACATCAGACATGCATGCCAGTGTGCCCATCCTGCCCTGCTCTGGGCCCTTGTTGTCGGTGAGATGGTTGGGGTGCAGGGAGAAGGGCCTTGCTGGCCAGGATGGACATTTGCCCACAAGAGCAGCTCTAGGGCTCCCCCTGCTGGCCAAGATGGGCATGTGCCCATAAGAGCAGCTGTGGGCTCCCCTGCTGGCCAGGATGGGCATTTGCCCACAGGAGCAGCTGTGGGGCTCCCCCTGCTGGCCAGGATGGGCATTTGCCCATAAAAGCAGCTGTGGGGCTCCCCTGCTGGCCAGGATGGGCATTTGCCCATAAAGCAGCTGTGGGGCTCCCCCTGTTGGCCAGGATGGGCATTTTCCCACAGGGGCAGCTCTGCGTCTCCCTCTACCAGGCTCCTCACTCACCCACTTGTTCTCGGAGGGTCCTAGGCTGTCCCACTGCTCCTCCCCACCACGTTCATCAAACCTCAGCCAGACCCAGGTTTTCTGAGCTCTGGGAGACGTAAGAAACAGACTCGAGACCCTTGCAGATGCTCATGAACGGGCGGAGCTGCCTGTGTGCCCATGGCCGACACAGGAGGGTGGGGTTCTTGAGGCCGGGGGGTGCGTGGGCTCCAGGAAGGAGAGAAACGCCTGGAGCAGGGGCAGCCCGAGGCTGTCAGCAGGGCAGAGACACCGGCTGTGCAGTGTGTGATGGCGCCAGAACATCTGAGCTCGGGCTGCCGCAGAGGGGCGTTGGCACTGGGGATGGCGGGTCAGGGGCGCGCCTCAGGGTGCCCCTGGTACCTGTGTCTGGGTTCCGTCCAGTAGGAAGTGGCATACGTGGTCACTGACTCTGGGATGGGCCCAGGTGACCACTCGGCCCCGGGGCAGCAGGTGCCCTCAGCCACATCTGGGCTCGCCTGGCGCTGAGCTGTCCTTAGCCCAGGGACAGTGCAGCCCCGTGCCCCCAAACAGGATGGGCACCCGCCCCACACACACAGTTCCCAGCTTGCCGTGGGCCTCTTCCTTTGGCACACAGACTTTACTTATATCATGCCGACAGGAGCTGGGTGAGATCTGCTCAAATCAGACCCAAGAGGGCAACCATTCACGCGGCTTTTGGCTTTCACCGGCACCCGTGAACCGAGTTCCCACAGGGGCGAGGGGCAGTTGTGTGTGGGTGCACAGCAGTCCCGTCACTCCTGACTGGCCGCTGGCCTGAGACAATCTGAGGCTCTCAGAGATGTGGGAGCTTTTCTCTGAGGCTTCAAACTGCTCCAGCCTCCGGATCCTGAAATGGACCAACAGTGGCCAGAAAGAGGTTCTGGCCCTCGGGTGAACGGACCAGGATTGGGGCAGCGGGGCACAGGGCCAGTGCCCCCACAGCCAGCAGGGAAATGCAGGGGCAGACCCTGTTGGTGCCTCCTCTTCCAAGGAGACGGGGCTCAGAGGTGGGGAAACTGAGGCTGGGCCAGGAAGGAGCCTCCCCCAGTGATGCAGCATCACCTCAGAGGGTCTGTAGCCCCGGGGCAGGAGGCCACAGCCACGCTGCAGGGTCAGGGCTGACCACGGGGCTGTCCCACAGCAAGGCTGGAGCCGTTAGCCGTGTTTGTGCTGTATTCATGGCCCAGAGCGGCCCCTGCAGGCCAGGGGTGGAGGAGGGAGAGCTGCTGTCCGGCAGAACAGAATGTCCATGTGCACTGGTCTGGGCTTTAACACAGCCCTGGACACCAGGGCCCCGGGTCCGACACTTCCTGGGTAGGGCTGAGGGGGCAAACGGTGACCCCCAGGACTGTGTCCGCCCGTGTCTGCCCAGCAGTGCTCCTGTGAAGTGAGGGGGTGGGGGCGTTGTGGGGCCACTGCAGCCCCCTCTGTGCCTCCAGAGGGAGCAGGACGCAAGAGGGGACGGGCTGGCCGCAGGCCCACGGCAGCAGGAGTCCAGTGGCCACCCGGCGCTGAGCTGCCCTTTGCGGTGTGCCCCAGGCCAGTCCCCGGGAAGCCCACAACAGCCTGAGAACAGGATGGTGTCCTGGAGGGTCAGGCCCTGCTCATGGCGCTGTCAAGGGAAGCTCGGGGCCTGGCCCCGTCGCTCCTCACACCCCTCGAGACCTTGCGGAGGGTCAGGCTGGGCCGTGTCTCGAGCGTCCTTGTGGCTGGGTGGGCCTTGGAAGCCCCCCACTGCCTTTCTTCTGAGTCCCAGTTTGGGTTCGTTTAGGCGTTTGGCTTAATTGGATTAATCATGCGCCTTAGCCGGTCTATTCAGGTCTATTCTGCAGGCCTCGAGCCTAAATCATTGTATCTCCTCTCTCCCTTTCTGTAGGGCTTTAATGGCTCATGACGCAGCGGGAGATGGAGCCGAGTGTGGCCTGGCTGGAGTCTGTCCACCTGCCGTTTGGGCAGCGGCTCCAGCTCCCGGACCCTCTCTGTGCCTGAGAACTGGGAGCTCCATCTCTTTCCTCAGACGGGGTCTCCAGCCCTGCCTGTAGCCGGGTCTGTCCCAGCCTCACTAGTATGAGACATGGGGTACGGGGAGACCCTGCACCCTCCACCCATTCGGACCCTGCACCTACAGGTGGGGTCTGCGCCTCGGCCCCTGTCCCCACGTGGAGGCCTCAGGCCCCTCCCCCACTCAGGGCAGCCACCCGGGCCCTGCTCCCCAGTGGCCTGTGCTGAGCGCCCCAGGCCGGCTCCAGGAGCAGGTGGTCAGTTGTGGTCATTGTTGCTGCTGGCTGTGGCTTCCAGTCCGGGCAGGGCAGCTTGGAAGGGGAGTAGTGCAGGCTGGGGTGCAGCGGGCGGGGCGGGGAGACGGGCTAAAGCGGGGCTGGTGGCCGCTGTGAGGCCCCTCTGGGCTGGGCCAGGTCAGGCAGAATGTCCAGGTGGGGCTGGAGCAACAGCACAGCGGGGAGGGTGTTTGCCTCTCGCACGCAGCTGACCTGGGTTCGATCCCCCGCATCCCATATGGTCCCCGAGCACCGCCAGGAGTGATTCCTGAGCGAAGAGCCAGGGTGACCCCCCAAAAGAATATCTAGGTGGCATTGAGTGTCCACTGTTCTTTGGGGCTAAGGGGCAGAGGCGGCGGCTCTATCACCTGCAGGCAGGTCTGAGGAGCTCAGCAGGGAAAGTGCCCGCCCCAGGCATGTCCAGGAGAGCCCCAGCACCTGCCCCGTCCAGTACGGTGAGGGCCCCTCACGGCTTCTCTGGGTTCTCTCCCTCACGGCTTCTCTCCCCGTTTCTTTCCCGTCTGTCGGCTCCTGCGACGCTGCTTCAACACTGTAATCAAAAATGAACTTTAAGCAACTTTCAGAGCAATTTCTCCAGCCTTGCAGACAAGCTAATTTACAGGGGGAGCAAATGTCACCCAAACGTCACAGCCTCCTGGTCCCTGCGCACAGAGGCTGCCTGGGCGTCGGGTGGGGTCTGAGAGCAGGTGCTGAGAAGCGGGCGCGGGAGCTGGCAGGAGGGAGCGATGCCGCCTCCTGTCCCAGGGAAGCAGCGAGGTCCGGAAAGGGCAAAGCCGTGTGGCGGATCCTGGAAGCTGGTGGGGAAGTGGGCTGGGAGGCGTGGGGTCACGGCCCCCTGCCCTGCCCTGCAGCCGGCCTGGCCATGGGGAGCAGCCGAGGTCATTGGTGAACGTGGTGGGGGGCACTTAGCACACAGGGTCGGCAGGTCCTTCACCCCTGCCGGACTCAGTTTCCCCAGTCAGCTGCGCGGCCAACATGACTGTTGAAGGCTGTGCACAAGCCGGCCACTGCTGGTCACTGCCCACGGGCCGTCTCGGGGAGCACAGGGCTGCACCCACGTCCAGGTGAGGAAGCAGAGCTGGAGTGGCGGCGTGGATCAGGCAGCCGGATGCCAGGTTCACTCCCCAAGCTCAGTCACCAAAGCTCGGAGCAGGGCGGGCAGCAGTGTCCCCCCGAGAGACGTGGGGGTCCCGCAGGGTGGGAAACCAGGACCCACACAGAGCCTGGACCAACAGGCAGGAGTGAGCGAGGCAGGGGATGATGGTGAGCGGTGATGGTGATGATGGTGGTGATGACGGTTGTGATGATGGCGATGATGTTGATGATGGTGATAGTGGTGACTGATGGGGATGGTGGCGATGATGCTGGTGATAATTATGGTGATGATGGTGAAGGTGAGGATGTGGTGAAGAAGCCGCAGGGCTGGCCGTGCAGCTGGAGCAGTGTCCTCAGTGCCCTCAGTGCCCTCTGCTCCGGCTCCTCACTCAGGAGAGGGCCCGGGCCCCACCGGCCAGGGCCCCTAGACGCAGTGGAGAGAAGCAATACTCCATTTCCCACAGAGCCCTGTGCCAACGCGTGAGAGAGCTCAGGCATGGAGGGTCAGGCGGGGAGGACCTGGGGCCGGGGAGGGACTCCGCGGTGCTGGTGCGCTCAGGCCCTCGCGCTTGGCGTCATTCCATGTGGGGCTGGAAGTCCCCTTGGGGCGGCCCGTTTGCGGTGGGGACTTTCCCGGCATCATGGTCACCCCCGCTGTGCTGGCAGCGGTGGGGTCATTGCACCAGGAGCCTCCAGGACTGACGCCCCAGCCTGGAGTCCCGGGACCAGCTGCTGGTGTGGGCAGAGGGGTGGGGGTGGGGCATCGGGGCCGCCGCTGGCGGTGAAGACCCGTCTCGTGCCCACGGCAGTGCCCACCCAGAGCAGGGCTCCAGAGGGTGTTTGTGGGGCGGCATGAATCAGCAGTGGCGGAGGCGAGGCCCGGGAGAGGTGCTCAGAGCAGGGGAGCCGGGGGCCACAGGCAGGCCCGGAGGCCTTTGTGACATCCAGGAGGTGGGGGCCTGGGACGGAAGTGTGGGGTGACCCTCGGACACTGCTCACCTGGCAGGAAGTTCGTCCAGGAGCGTGGGGTGGGTTAGGGGTGCAGGGGATTTGCGTGGGGGCACAGTCTGGGACCATGCACGGAATCACGGGGCTTCCTGCCCCCCTCACGTGACGCCGGTTCCGCGGGCACTGTGGGATGCTCATGCTGTGATTTGTTTGGGCTTTGCCTCAGGAACCGTGTGGGATTGCCGGCGTGAGCGTGGCCAACCGGCGTGACAGCGCCCAGCACCCGCCCACTGTGCTGTTCTGCCTTTACCGAGAATCGCACGTGAGCAGCTGCGGTCTGGCTGGGGTGTTCCCGGAGCCCCCCCGCCCAGCGTTCTCTGTGCCTCAGGGCCTCTTTGGAGCCCCTAGCCCCGCCCGGCAGAGAGGTGCAGCTCAGCCCGTGTATTTGAGCGTCCCAGCATGCACCCGATGTCTGGCCTCTGTGGCCAGCACTGCCCCTCGGCCCTGCCCGCGTGCTGGGCTTCCCCTGCTTCCCGCACTCGCGTCGGCTGCTTTGTTCTCCTCAAGCGAGGGGCGCCATATGCTCTCAGCCCCTCGCGGTCATGCTGCTCACCGCTGGCCCGGCGCCCCCAATCTGAAGTGGGAGCAGGGCGGACCCTTCCAGATGCTGCCTGCAGGGGGCGGAGTCCCAGCCCGTGAGCAGGAGCACCCGAGGTGTGGTGGCGGCTGGAGCCAGCCCAGAGAGCATTCTGCCAGCTGTCCACCTGCTGCGGTGTGGACACTCCCGGGCCCCTGCCCTCTGCTTGGAGCCGCCTGCACAGCCACTGGTTGATGGCCCAGCACTTGCCAGTGGCTGCGTCCATGCTCTGTCGCTGAGGCGGCTGCACAGATCGGGGTCACCATGTGGCCAGGCCAGACCCCCAGAGCTGTGGCAGGGCTGCGTGTGGCTGTGCTCGGGCTGCCCCGCCCTGCCAGGACTCAGGACACAGTGCTCCGTGCACGGGTCTCCTGAGACAGGGCTCGCAGGACCCCCTGGACTGAGTGAGGGCCATGGGGTGCTGCCTGCCGAAGGGTCCCTGGCCTTGGCAGTCCAGTAAGCAGGTGGTTGAGAGACAGTGGTCACTGCAGGAGGGTGAGGGACAGTGGTCACTGCAGGTGGGTGAGGGACAGTGGTCACTGTAGGCGGGTGAGGGACAGTGGTCACTGCAGGCGGGTGAGGTCAGTGGTCACTGCAGGCGGGTGAGGGACAGTGGTCACTGCAGGTGGGTGAGGGACAGTGGTCACTGCAGGAGGGTGAGGGACAGTGGTCACTGCAGGCGGGCGAGGGACAGAGATCACTGCAGGTGGTTGAGAGACAGTGGTCACTGCAGGCGGGTGAGGGACAGTGGTCACTGCAGGTGGGTAGAGGGACAGTGGTCACTGCAGGCGGGCGAGGACAGGAGGTCACTGCAGGTGGTTGAGAGACAGTGGTCACTGCAGGCGGGTGAGGGACAGTGGTCACTGCAGGTGGGTGAGGGACAGTGGTCACTGCAGGTGGGTGAGGACAGTGGTCACTGCAGGCAGGCGAGGACCAGAGGTCACTGCAGGTGGTTGAGAGACAGTGGTCACTGCAGGCGGGTGAGGGACAGAGGTCACTGCAGGTGGGTGAGGACAGTGGTCACTGCAGGTGGGTGGGAGACAGTGGTCACTGCAGGTGGGTGAGAACAGTGGTCACTGCAGGCGGGTGAGGGACAGTGGTCTTTGCAGGCGGGTGAGAGATACTGGTCACTGCAGGCAGGCGAGGACAGTGGTCACTGCAGGTGGGTGAAGGTCAGTGGTCACTGCAGGTGGGTGAGAGACAGTGGTCACTGCAGCTCTTGGCCCCTTCCCAGACATGGAACCCCTCAGGGGTTTAACCTCAGGGGCTAGCTGGGAACCTGCATCTGGGCAAGTCGAGGTTGGGGGTCTGAAGGGGAGAGCCGGGCTGGGGGCTACCGTGGGCCGCCCCAAACCTGTGCCTTGCTTGGGCAGACCCGGCCACACTGTCCCACAGCTCTGGGTTCGTAAGTCCCAGAGGGAGAGCGTGAGCCGACTGTGGTCCACGATTCTGCTGCCCGCCCTCCTCTCCCCACTGACCGCGTGCCCCCTGCCCCTGCGTCCCTGTGGCCAGAAGCGGCTCTCAGCGCCTCATGCCCCGAGTCTGTCAGTGGCTGCAGCTTGGGCCCAGCGTGTCCGGCCGGGCCGTCACTCCAAGCTCGCGCCCGATGCCCTGCACTTGGGGAGCGAGCTCTCGGCTCTTTTCAGTTAACTCACTTCTCTGGGCAACCATTTGATTCACAAAACAGACTCTACTAAGGGGCCAAAGCTGGCGAGTGTGCCCCCTGTGGGAGGCTGATCTCGGCCCTGGGCCAGGCAGTCGGGTTCCAACGGAAGCGGGGTTTGGTGAGGGCTGGACGGAGGCCCGTGTCCGGAAGACAGGGAGGGCCTCAGGCAGATCCAGGGGCCTCGGGCAAAGCCTGGCTGGGCGGAGCAGCGGGAAGGTCTGGAGTGTCCTGGAATGAGGGCTGGCACCCACCAATGCCCAGAAGCTCTGTCGCCGATGGTTCACGTTCTGCCCTGACCCCAGGAATCTGCCCCCTGACGAGTGTGACCCAAAGGGCATTGCTGGAGGGGAGGGAGAGCAGGGCTGTCCCTGGGGGCAGGAGGGCAGGGGAGAGCAGGGCTGTCTCTGGGCTGTCCCCATGCTGACCAGGGGCTGCCCAGCGCCTCCCAGACCATCCACTTCCGTTTACACCCCGCTCGGCTCCCGCCCCACACAAGGGGCTTCTTCATGTCTTGGAACAGAACTCGGGGCCCAGAGCCCTCCCGCTGCTCCAGGCCTTGCTGGCGTGATCCTGGGGGGCGGGGGCGTACAGGGATCCTCAGTGTCTGCATTCTGGGGCTTCTCAAAACCTCTGTCTGCCTCCACTTCCCAGACGCCACCCCAGCCGCACCCTGGGGCCCAGTGAACCGGCAGCGAGGACAAGCTCCGGCCCCTCTCTGGGCTGTGCGCACCCCCTCCGGGGAGATTTCCGGGATCCCTCCCAGAGCACCGACCACCACAGACCAACATCCTGGGCGCAGGCGGAGCAGGTGGAGCCGCTCTGCCCCGGGCGTCTGGAGCTCAGGCGAGCACGGCCTCGGGTCTAGCCCCCACCAAGAGGAAACAGCCAAGGTGCCCCCTGAGGGACGGATCCACTGGGACCGAGGCCGTGGGGGTCCGGCCCTGGGCTGTCCTGGAAGGCGGGATGGAGGAGAGTGCAAGGCCGGGGTCCCGGGGTGGGGGGGGCGCATGGGGGGCGCAGTGGGGGGTGGGGGTGGGGGTGCGGGTCCGGGAGGTGAGGCTCAGGGGGCTGGCTGTCACCCATATTCCTGGACACGTGGTCAGCATCCGGGACCTGCAGAGCCGCGGGCGGATGAGCACGGGTGACGAGGTCCCGCAAATTCAGCAACCACAGAGCCGGGGCGGGGTCGGGCCGGTGGGAGGTGGCGCGTGGGACCTGTGTCTTCTCTCGCTCATGCAGCAAACCTACAACTGTTCTAAAAATAGTTTTTAATTAAGGAGTTTGGGAGTGATGGATGGAAATATCCTATATCTTGATTGTGATGGTGAATACATTTGTCAGAGTTCATTGAAAGGAGCTTTATTTAACATGGTTATATCTCAATAAAGCTGATTAAGAGACTGCGCTGTCCCTCGAGTCTGCGTCTCTGCCAAAGCCGATGTTTCCCGCTGCGACACCCAGCCTTGTCGTCGTCTGGGGCACAACACCGAGCGTGGAGCCTGGCAAAATGGCGGACTCCAGGAGCCCATTCCAGAACTGAGTGGGCTGCGTGTGTGTGTGTGTGTGTGTGTGTGTGTGTGTGTGTGCACTTATCACGGGGGGTGATGTGTGTGTCTGTGCACTTATCACGGTGGGGTGTGATGTGTGTGCACTTATCACGGTGAGGTGTGATGTGTGTGTGCACTTATCACGGTGGGTGTGATGTGTGTGTGCACTTACCACGGGTGTGATGTGTGTGTCTGTGCACTTATCATGGGGGTGTGATGTGTGTGTGCACTTATCACAGGGGTGTGATGTGTGTGCACTTATCACGGTGGGGTGTGATGTGTGTGTCTGTGCACTTATCACGGGGGTGGCGTGTGTGAGGCGTGTGTGAGGTGTGAGGTGTGTTCTGTGAGGTGTGAGGTGTGTTCTGTGTGAGGCATGAGGTGTGTTCTGTGTGAGGCGTGTGTGAGGTGTGTTTGTGTGAGGCGTGTGTGAGGTGTGTTCGGTGTGAGTGTGACTTGTGTGTGCTGTCTGCAGTGTGTGGTGTGTGAGCTCAGACCCGTGTGGCCGGCGTCTTTCCAGTGACAGGACCTTGGGGAGGGACGCTGGCTGCAGCCCTGGGTCTGAGAGGCGGGTGAGGAGCAGAGCCCTCGGCCTGGTCCAGATAGTTGCGGCTCAGCCCAGGCCCCAGCACAGCGGCTGCCCATGGCTCGAGGGAGCAGGAGGGGCAGCTTCCGGAGAAAGCAGCGAGGACGTGGAGGGGAGCAACGGGAGTCGTCCCCCATGTCTGGCTGGTTTTCGGGGCGTGTCCAGCACTGTGAGGACGTTTGGGGACAGCCTCGCCAAGACCCCGGCCTGCAGCTCCCGGGACTGGGTTGCTCAGTGGCTGCTGCACCGGGGCGCCAGTGGCTCCTGGGCGCAGCCCCCCGCCCTCCGAGCTGGGAGCACCTGGGGGCCTGCGGCACCGTCCGCCTGACCTCACCCTGCAGTGCTCCGAGTCGGTGAGGCCTCGGGGTTTCTGCCGCCTGCTGCAGGCCGGGCCCCCCCAGAGCTGAGCCCCCGGCTCTTATGGGAGGGTCTGGTGAGGGGTGGATCTGATGGCAGGTCCTGCAGGCAGATCTGAGAGAGGTTGGGGGTCGGGATTCCCTCTGGGGCGGAGACACTTTCTCTCAGTTGTCAGGGCTCACGGGCAGACGGCAGCTGTGGGGGGCGCTGCAGCTCCCGCCTCAGCTCTGCAGGAGTCCAGTGGAGGCTGGAAAACTCCTTGGCAGCCTCACTTCCCGCCAGGTCAGCCGCGATCAGCGCCTCAGCCTCATCTCCTGCAGGTCAGCGCGATCAGCCTCAGCCTCGCCTCCTGCAAGTCAGCCAGGATCAGCACCTCAGCCTCGCCTCCTGCAGGTCAGCCAGGATCAGCCTCAGCCTCACCTCCTGCAGGTCAGCCAGGATCAGCCTCAGCCTCACCTCCTGCAGGTCAGCCGGGATCAGCCTTCCTGTGGCAACAGCGTCTGGGACCCAGAACCTTCTGCTGACACGGAGGGAGATGCGGGCACCAGCGGCTGTGCACAGGCTTGTGTGAGTCTGTACACGCTGTATACGTGTGTCTGCACATGTGCCGGATACACGTGAGGGCATACGAGGTGGGCAGGATTGGGCGTGTTCTCGGAGCCGGTGCACCAGGCTGCTCTGGGCGGGCATTCTGGAAGGTCTCAGGAGCCGTTTTTAGTCTGAGTTTGACAGAACCAGGTTGTTATTGGCAGCGATCAGCAGAGGGGCTAAATCTGTCCCACGCTGAGCCTCCGGGCAGAGCTGGGCGGCGTCCGCATGTCTCCAGTTCTGGGCTGTCAGGAGCCACTTCCAGCGTCTCACGCGCCGTGGGTGACTCTGTCTTTTCAGGCTCTCTCTGGACACATGTTTCTGCACCTGTGTTGTGCACACGCATGTTCAAGCTCTTGTGTGTTCACATCACAGTGCTATGTCTCTAGTGGTGCACACACACATCTCTGTGTCTGTGTGCCTATACCTCTGTGTGTGCCTTTCTATGTTTGTGTGTGTGTGTCTGACTGCAGTATGTCTGACTGCAATTGCGTGTGCACACGTGTATCTGCATGTGTGTCAAACTGTGCCTCTATGCATTTACATGGTTGTGCACGTGTGTCTTCACATGTACACACATCTAAGTAGCTTTTGCCTCTCTGCAGATGCACAAGTTCCTGTGTGTGTTGGGCCCACGTGCATGTGTGCATGGATGAATCTGTGCGTGTGTGCTTGCACATGTCTGTGCTACCCCTTTGCAGCCGCGGGGATGGATATTCCGCTCCAGCACACAGGTTCAGCCGGACAGGCCTTTGCCCGTCATCCCTCTAGCCATGGCCATGAGAGAGTCAACTCCCAGCCCTGGTGGGCCTGCGCTGACGGACTCTTGCTCCTGGGCCAGGCAGGACCTTGGGGCGAGTGGGTGACACCCTCTTGCCACAGAAGCACCCACACTGCCAGCATGGCTGACCACGGGGCGGGACACTCCCAGGTCCTGTGGCCCAGGCTGGCAGGGAAGGTGCATTCCCGGTGGCCCCTAGGGGGCGCTGTCCCTCCCTTCTGTTAGGGACCCTGCAGCCCGTGGCAGGAGGCGCTCGGCCACCGTCTCCTGGAGGAGGCAGCGGGGCCTGAGATGGGCGGGGGGCCACGGCGAGCACCTCTTCTCTCTCCACACACACTTGGCGCGTGGCCCCTTGGCTTTGGCCTGGGAAGCCATTGAGGCACTAGAAGGCCAGGCGCTGCCCCTAGAGTGTGACCAGGAGCCTGTGGACCACGACTGGGCAGCTCCAGAGCCCACAGTGGCCCGCACAGGCTCCAGCCCAGAGCCCCAAAATGTGGCTGATACACGCCACGTTGTAGGCTTTCCTATTTACAAGATGAAACAAAATCCCTTTTTCCTTTTGCTCTAACCCAGCAAACAAGCATTGAGGTGTCCTGAAAACATACATGAGCACGTACATGGAGCTCTGGGCCCTTGGGGCGATGCACCCGGGCAGACCGTGTTCGATGCTGGTGGGTGCTGGCGGCGCTTGGCTGACCGGATGTCTCAGACTCTGCCGTGTGGCCGCGGCCATGCCCAGCGTCCCTGTATGCAGTGTGGATCAGCCGAGGAGCTCGCAGGGGGCTCTCTGTCTCCACGTGCCGCGCTGAGCCCCCGCAGCTGTGGGGAGGTGCCCTGCCTTTGTAAATGCAGGAGCTGGCACCGCCCCGGCTGGCGCAGCCCACGCTGCCCGCCCCGCCCTTCTCACCTCCTGGGTTCCACAAACGCCTCACCGCCCGTCCGTGCGGCCACTCCTCTGCATCCCCGTGCGTGATAAAAGAGAGCCTCATTTTCTCTCCTGCAGCCCCACGGCCAGCAGAAAGCAATAAAAGCAAAACGACACACAAATTGTGTCCCCGAAGAGCCGTAGAGGCCTCAGACACCTGCATTGACAATCAGAGGGAATCTTTGCCTTTAAACAAATGGCCCTTGTTAACAGGGCCGGATCAGGGGAGGCACGGTGGGCCCTTTGGGGTCCCTCAGGGAGGGTGGGGGTTTCTGGCTCTTTTCAGCACAAGGTCCGGTGACGGGGCGGGTACAGGGGCAAGGAAGTGTCCGGCCCTGGCAGCCCCGGCTCGGCCCCTGGCTGGGAAGATGTTTCTGTGGTTTCTGGAAGTCTCCTGACCTTGTCTCTGGTGGACTCACCCGTTAGCTCCTGGACGCAGCCCAGGCGCTCTCCGGGCCCCTGGAGTCCAGGCCTTGGGCACAGAGACTGAGTCACTGCTTGAGGGCGGCCTGTCACCTCACTCGGCCACAGCAGAAGGGCCTGCAGGGGCAGCGGCTGCTGGAGCTCACGGGGAACTCAGCAGGAGGCGGGTCAGGGGCGGTGCTGAGGGGCGCGGCAGAGGGTTGAGTCCTCCGGGAGCCCGGCCTGGGTCTCTCTGACCACATTGTCTTGGCGGGGGTCGTGGCCTCCTGCTGGACTGGGCAGCGGTCACTGCCCAGCAGGCACCGCCATCACCATGACATTCCTTCCAGCTGCTTCCTGTCCTCGCTGTCCCCGATAGGGCTGGAGGGGAGGGACGGTGAGATTGGAGGAACAACCCCAGCGCCCCCCGCCCATCCTTCCATTATTCACCTCACCCTCCTGTCCACCCATGCATCCAACTATTCATCCGTCCATCCGTCCACCCACCCACCCATCCATCCATCTGTCCACCGGCCATCTGTCCATCCATGCACGTCCTTCTATTCCTGGCCCGTTGATCTGCTCAGCCATTAACCCATTCAGTCCACACCCTCGCGGGGCTGGCGTCGGGGTTGCTGCTGCAAGGGGTGAGTGAGGAGCCGAGACCGCCGGGCCGGCCGCAGAGGCCAGGTGAAGGCCCTAGGCCCGCCCTCCTGGCATGGAGGAAGGGGGTGTCCCTAGGCCCTGGGGGGCAGAGCGCGGATTGGACTTGGCCATGGTTAAGACCCAGGGCAGGACTAATGACTCAGGACCCTGCCGGGGTCCCCTGTGCCTGTCACATTCCCGCCTCCCGGGTGTGGGCGGCCGCAAGAGGACAGGAAGGCGCCCACAGGGCCGCATCGGCTGCCCTGTCCTCGCCGTCACGGGAGACCCAGTTGCGCTGTCCTGGGACGCCGCCGGGCTCAGGCCTCGGCGCAGCCGCTCTGCCTGGAACATTCTTCGGTGCTCCCGCATGGCTCCTCACGCCCAGGCGGCGTCTCCCTGGTGCGCTACAGCTGCGGAGCACCTGGCGCAGGGACTCAACTCAGCAGGCGGCCATTGGCCCTCCCCGGGCTGTCGGGCTGTCTGGCTCCACACCTCGGGCTTCTTGGCTCCGGGTCCACGGAGCAGGGGCGTGTCCAGGGTTGTGGTCTGGGATGCTGTGAGCGTTTGTGAAGAACTTGTCTCCTGTGTCCCTCGCACCCTCGCTGGCCAGCAAGTAAGCAGGGAGCCGAGGGACCTGCCCTGTTAGGGGCCCCAAGTTTCCCCGGAAAATCTGCCGGCACCCCCCCCCTCCCGCCCCTCGTCCTGGGGCCTGACTCCCAGCTGCCCAGGAGTCCCTGGCCACGGTCGATGTTTCAGGTCTCTTCTGAGCTGGAAGCGGCCTCCTGGTTTCCTCCTCCCCCGCGCCCTGGCCAGTGCTGACACCAAACTGCGTTTGCGTCCGGAGGCGGGGCTGGTCGCCTGGGCGCTCCACTGATTCTCCACACGGTTTCTATGATAAAAGAGTTTTCTGTTCCCTGGAGGGCTGTGAAACACTTCTGTAAAAACCTTGGCTTGCGTCTGGGCCTCCTCACCTGGGACACTCTTGTCCAGGGGTGGGGCGGACCCTTCTGTGCCAGGCGCTGGAGCAGCCCGGTGCTCCCTGCCGGGCGCCAGCTCCTGGGGACCCTAGAAAGGGCCAGGCTGAGCTTGGCTGGGAGAAAAAAGGAAAAACAGTGTCTCTCCCTGCTGTGTTTTCAAGTTCACTTGCAGTTGTTCATCCTGTCTTGAGGCATGAACACCCCCCAGGTCGGGGTCCTGGTGTGCCTGCAGGCGCCCCTCCCCGCGTCCCCGCGTTCCCTCCCGCGTCCCCGCATCCCCTCCCCGCATCCCCCGCGTCCTCTGTCTTTCCACCCACCCTGTCCCCACCTCACTTCTGAGCTGCTCAGCAGAGGCGCGCCTGGGGCGTGCGGTTCCTCGGCTACACGGGGAGCTTCCTGCCCCGCCCCTGCCTTCCTGATGTGGTGCCTTCGTGGGGGATTCACTCACTTGATGATTCTTCACGTTGCGCCAAGTGCTGAAGACGTGCTGTGTGGACGCTGATGGAGGGCCAGCAGGCAGCTGCCCTCGGGCCCTGAGACCCCGGGCACCCAGGGGCCGCCTCCCGCAGCAGCTGGATGCGGACCTCACACACACACACACACACACACACACACAACACACACAACATATACACACAGACACAGTCCACGCACACAGACACACCACACATGGATACACACACACACACACACACACACACACACACACACACACAGGGCAGTCTCAGCAGTCAGCAGTCAGAGGCTGTTGTCCCCGTGTCTGTCCCGCTCAGCTCTTCCCCCGCTTCTCCTGCTGAGCCTCCCGCAAGCCCCCACGGAAGCTCTCAGCCCGGCTTCCTGACAGCTGCCGCCGCCCAGGATCCGGCTCCTGCTCTTGGGCCATCAGCGCTGTCGGAAGGGCCCTGCCCGGCTGCCAGGAAGGGTCTGTGCCTGGCCTGGTTTGTAGCCCCCAGCGCCCCGTGGAGGGGAAACCACAGGCTCTGCCCTCTGCCCTCTGCCCTCTGCCTTCTGCCCTCTGCCCTCTGCCTTCTGCCCTCTGCCCTCTGCAGTGGGGTCACCCCCCTCTCGCCGAGCACCCTGGGCCGAGGCCCCAGAGTCGTCTCGTGGGGGTGTCCCCAGGTGCTCCCCCCAGCCCCCTCCCTTCTTCCCCTTGCTGCGGGGTTCACCCATGGAGCCGCTTGGGGTGTCCCGCCTGAGGAGGCCTGGGACCATCACAGCCCGCCCCTCCCCTGCACCAGGGCCCGATGTAGCCCCTCCTGCCGGGTGGGTCCACTCCCAGGGAGGCCCAGCTCTGAGCTGTGTCCTGCAGGTGACCCCTGTTTCACTCCTGTCCGTGGGCCTGGGAGCAGGACCCCGCCCTGTGGGAAACCAGACACAGTCAGGGGAGGAAGGCGCGCGGGAGAGGCGGTTTCCAGCTGCAGCCCGGCAGCCTGCCGCAAGAGCCAGCCGCGCCCCAGCTAGCAGCTCCCTCTCGGCCACAGAGATGGCTCGCGGGGGAGGCCGAGATGGAACCGAGGGCGTGTTAGAGCCAGAGCCGGCGTTTAGAGGTCAATCTGCCCCACGGACTGGCTCAGTCTGGTCCTTGCTGCACGCGGAATCTCGGGAGTGTCTGTGCTGCAAACCCACGCTCAAGGGAGCTCTGAGCTGAGATGTTTGCCCAGAGGAGCAGGGGCGGTGCTTAGGAACACTGCGACCCCCAGGGCCCGGCTGCCGAGGCCCGGCTCTGTGCGGGACACGGTGGTGCCTGTGCAGAGGATGGCGGGACAGTGCTCGCAGCAGTGACGGGGGGGTGGGGGTGGGGGCGTGCCACCTCCTTGGAGACACCCTAGTAACCTTCTTTTGCTTTTGTTTTTTTTTTTGGGCATCTCACCCCACCCAGTGCTGCTCTCTGGAAGGTCCTGAGCCTCTTCACAGAGGGAACTGGGGTCCTCCCCCCTGGGGTACCGGTGGGGGCCCAGGTGCGGGCAGAGCAGCTCCGGCCCTCGGGGTGGCCCGGCGTCCTCTTGGTGGCGGTTCAGCTGCAGAGTTTCGTGCGTTTACTCTGGCTTCTGTGTCAGAGAAACAGGCGTCCGTAGTTAGCTTCCTGGGGCTGCTTGATCCACGTCTTTTTAAAGAGGAGTATTTCGGGCCGACCTGAAAACCCACCCTGTTTACTCCTCCGGGGCGGCCGGGATGCTGCTGTGGCTGTTGCTTTGGGCAACCCGAGCGGATGGCAGCGTGCCGGGAGCTGAGGCGCCACGCCCAGTGCAGGGACACCGCGGGCTCCTGCTCTGAGCTCCGGGTGCTGTGTGGGCCCCGGCAGGGTGTCCGGCCAGCCGCTGCTATTTCTGCAGGACTGTTCAGGCACCCAGTCACCACTCCACTGCCCGCTGGGCTGCAGCCCGGCAGGTCCCAACTGCTGGACAGGCTGCTGGCCCCACGGAGACCCAGGGGTGCCACAGAGCCACGGGGGGGCCTCAAGTCGGGTTCCCACCCCCTCCTCCCACTCAAGCTCCCTCCTCCTCCCGCCCATCCTCCCTCCTCCCACCTGTGCTCCCTCCTCCTGCCCGTGCTCCCTTAGAGAGTGGGAGTTGCCAGGAAATGGTGTGAGCTTGGGGGAACTCCAGCCCACGTTGCTCCCTCACCTGCTGCCCAACACGCCCTCCCCTAGTCCCCTGGAAGCACTGTCATGGCCCAGGCAAAGGTCCACAAGCAGAGGGACTTTGTACTCTAGGATGGACATGAATCAAGGGGTGCAGCTGATGTCACCCCACTGAGCCTTTCACGGACGCAGGAAGCGCTGAGGCTCTTCTGATCAGTGCAGAGTTTCCAGCCTTTTGCCCAGACAGCAAAGTCATTGTACCCCTAGCAGCGAGAATGTCAGAGGTGAGCAAAGACCTTCCCAGGGGCCTGAGCTCGTGCCAGGACGAGGAAGAGGCACAGCCCTGCAGGTCCTGGGAGAGGCTGGCCTGGGCGCCACCTGCTCCCAGTCCCCCATCAGGTGGGTCTGCAGGTTCACACTCTGCACAGGGCACCGCCAGTGGAGTTGAGGGACCCCGTGTCAGGTCCAAGCCCCCAACTCAGTCGCTCCCCACCTGGGAGAGCGGTTCCCTGGGGCTGCCGCAGCTCCTGTGGGCCTGAGAGAATTCTGGCGTCAGGAAGCAGAGGGGGGAGAGTATGCCCAGGCCACTCCCTGTGCAGGAGCGACCCGACCATGTGTGAGAATCGACGAGGCGAAGGCAAGAACGGGCCCAGCCTCCTCAGGGGCGCCATAATTGCTGCCGTTTGCAGAAACGCCCCCTCGGAGCTGGTGACGGGCCCTCACTGGAATTTCCATCATCTTTTGCACATTCTGGCCCCAGAGATGTTTAAATAAATAGCTTGATTAAGCCTTAGTCAACACGTTTTAATTCATTCGAATTTTCAATATGCTGCTAAATATTTTTTAAGGCAGCATCTAGCACTTGGATGGGTGATCGCGAAAGTCATTTTCTTTTTAAAATCTGCTTCTCTCACTGTGGGTTCGACTCCCCCTAAAAAGGATATTCTAAATGGGTCTTCGTTTTACAAAAATATATGAGAAAATATTTGCCAATTATAAGTCTGATTTGCAAACTGTATAAAGAAAAGGTCTCCAAAATATATAAAACTCACATGAACTAAGGAGAAGAAGCAAATAGACATGTTCCCAAGGAAGATGCACAGGCGGCCAGCAGGTTCACACCTGAGCTCACACCTGAGCTCACACCTGAGCTCACACTGTGTTCATACCTGCGTTCATTCCCACATTCGCACCTGTGCTCACACCTAAGCTCACACCTGTGCTCACACCTGAGCTCACACCTATACTCACATCTATGCTCACACCTAAGTTCACACCTGTGCTCACACCTGAGCTCACACCTATACTCACATCTATGCTCACACCTAAGTTCACACCTGTGCTCACACCTGAGCTCACACCTATACTCACATCTATGCTCACACCTAAGCTCACACCTGTGCTCACACCTGAGCTCACACCCCTGCTCACACCTGAGTTCATTCCCAGGTTCACACATGTGCTCACATCTGTATTCAAACTGAGCTCACACTGGAGTTCCACACCTTTGCTGGCACCTGAGCTCATACCTGAGTTCACACCTGTGCTCGCACCTGAGCTCACTCCTATGGCAGCATCTGGGCTTCATCCTTCTATAGCACCATCCTGTGGCTCGTCTTACCCCCTCCCCAAGAGCAGCAGGGACCATCTTTGAGCACTTGGAGGCACAATGAAGAAGCGGCTGGAGGGTGACCAGCAGCCCGAGGCCTCGTGTCCTGGGGGGGGGGGGTGTTTGTGTCTGTGTCTATGTCCCCATTGCCCTTTTGTGGGCTTAAGCTTGACAGGACATGGGCCAGCAGGCCTCTGCCCCCTCCCTTTGCTCAGTGGCAAAGGGGCTCTCAGCTTGCTGGCGGTAGTGGCCGAGCAGGACTGAGCCCCCTCAGACCAGACGCCGCTGTGGCCTTCCAGGGCGCTGATCCCAGGCTCCTGCCTTGGCCCCGGGCACCGCATCGTCCACAGCTGTGACAGGCCCAGCACAGTGGAGTCCAACCTACCCGGCCCTCTGTGGACACGAGGACATAGCAGGCTCAAATCCACATGCCCGTGGGCCCCCAGCAGAGAAGCCCCCCTACAGCCACACTGTCAAAGGGGTCCCGAGGCCCCCTCACCTGTCACCCAAAGGGTTCTGGCACTTGTGGGTGTCTGGCCAGGGGTGTTGCCGCGTGGGCATTGCCGGGAGTGGAAGGCCCTGGTTCCTGCAGGTGCCGTGCCCAGATGCCTGCGCTGGGGCCAGGCAGTGGAGGGGTGTGGCAGAAGAGGAAGTGCCAACCTGATGCCCGTGCGGGCCGCAGCCAGAGCAGCCAGGAGGCTCCCACCGTGGTCTCACATACTGACTTCAAACCCGCCTTTTCATTTAACAAATCTCCCATGAATATTTTTCCATATATTTGAATATTCTTCAGCCGCGTAATTTTTAAAAGCTATAGGACTCGCGTGTGTGTAGCGTAATTTATTTTGCCAAGCCCCGATGCCTCACTGTTTAGGCGGCCTGCAGTTTCCCTGTGCTATAAATATTGCTGTAAGAAGCATCTCAGGAGATAAATCTCTCGGCTGTTTAGTGCTTTTTTTTCTTCATGGAAAGTCTCAGAGGCAAAGTTTCTGGGTCAAAGCGTGGATGGTTTCAAAGCCATACACGTGTTTACAGGCTTACTGTGAGCACTGCGTGTTCAAGACGGCTACGACAGCTGGAAGAATTAGTGGATCAAGAGCACAGACCGACCCCTGGTCACCATAAACTCGACCGGGGTTTGCAGGGGGACTCAGCTCGGGGAGGCGACAGGGTGGAGGGTTGGGGAAGCAAACATGGCCGCTTGTTAGGGTCCGAGAATCTTACCCCTTTGAGAGTCAGAGAATCACACGAGAATGCAATTAACAAGGCAGGGTTTATTGGACTGGCTAGCCAGGGTCAGGCTCCCACACGGACACGCAGGTCCGATTAAGCAGGCGAGACCCCGCGCCTCCTTAAGGGGATCTTATATAGGCTCTTAACAGCCGTTACAGCAGAGCCTGTGCAGTACATAGCCAATGAGTTTGGTTATGTACAAACTCCACGGACCGCTCCAGTCTATCCATCCATCACTTCTTAACCTGTAGGTTCAGAGTCAGCCTTAGGGTGTGAGGTCACATGAGTAAGCAGGCAGGGCGCGTCTCACGCGGACACCGGGTCATCTCCCTGGACCTGCCCTCATTCCATAGGCCCAGCCTGTTTCCTGGCCGGTATCCTGTGTGGAGGGGCATCAGTTCCCAGGAGGAGGGGCATATTATACTGGCTTTACTGGTGTCTGCGAGGGGGGAATCTGTTCCTTTCATGCTCAGCTGCACTGCTGGGTCTAGGCCTGCTCGCCTCCCACCTTGGCAGGAAGTTCCTGCGGTGATGAAGACAGCGACCACTGAGAGTCATGGGGTGAATGACAGCAATGCCGCAGTCGCCATGTTGAGGAGATGATGGCGGAGATGGAGAAGGTGACGGTGGAATGTCCCGATGATAAGGTGCCGGCTCAGGTGGTCCCAGCAAACACCAGCCTCTCCTGCTCCAAGGGCGACAGGCACGTGCCATTGAATCCCCCAGGAAACCTCTGGGGTCCTGGTGATCACCTTTGGCAGAGACAGCTGAGCCCCCATTTCCCTTTGGCAGTATAAGCTCGGTGATACTGTGATTTATTATGAGAAATATATCCTTGGATTTCATCCCAGTCCCAGACCAGTGCTCCAAAAACCACAGGAGGTTTTTTTTTAAAGGGAAAAGCAATAAAGGTGTCTTTTGTTATGCTAAAGAGGCGACATTTGGAAAGCGAGCAGGTCACCAAGCCTGGGGCCAGCTGCCTGGAGTCACCCCCCAGGATTCTGCCGCGTCTCAGTTCCAGGCCTGACCTCCAGAGAGGGAGGCTGGCATCGGCCCAGCACCTGGGAGCAAAGGTTTGAGCTGTCAGTCATGCGTGCCATAGCTGGGGCATCCGTGAGTCCCAGCCCCTGGCCTCTGGTGTCACCACCCACAGCACCTTCAGCTCTGCAGGGACAGAAGCGCCTGCCTTGGGCATCCCTGAGTGCCCTTTAGAAGAAATCCTTGTCCTTGATCCGCCTCTGACCGAGCTCCGGGAGCCTCTGAGTCCAGCCTTTACCGGGGGCTCTGGTGGTGGCCGGGATACACGATGGGCGTCTGAGGGGCATGGGGGGCTGAGAGCACGGGGCCGGCGTGTTTGTGGGACCCCAGGCAGTGCTGCGTGAGCGGGGAGGCTCGTGTGTGGGCTGAGCGCTCACCATGGGTGCCTGCATGGGGGCAATGAGCCGTGTTTCAGCCCTCTGGAGAGGGGCCAGCTCGGTGGAGCAGTGGGCAGCCTTGCACCCACAGTTCGGAGGGTTGTTGAAAAACTGGCCAAGCCCCAATCTGGGGGCATCTGGCATGAGCCCACACCTGGTGGTGGCAAGAGAGGGTGACACTCAGCAGCGGGAGTTTGGGGTCTCGTGAGGGCTGTGGAGCCTGACAGAGACAAAACAGCTTCAGTGAAGCAAAGACCAGAGCCTGTGCCCAAGGTGGAGCCGTGCCTGTCCCCAAGGTGCAGCTGTGGCTTCACTCACAGAGGTTTCATCCAGGAGACAGGAAGGGGACACCCGGGGGTGTGTTTGCATTTGGGCCAGCTGTGGTTTCTTGTGTCTGGAATGACGGACACACAGAGGCAGAGCTGGTGAGCTGAGGGGAGACGGACACACAAAAGCGGAGCTGGTGTGCTGAGGGGTGACGGGCAACCTGGGTGTCCTCAAACTCCTGCCTTGGAGAGGGGAGCAGCGGGCAGGTTCAGACAGGTTCTGCACTGTCTGAGGTCCGAGGAGTGAGTGGTGAGACAGGGAAGGGACCAGGGTCGCCCCAGCCGGCCAGGACCCGTCACCCCACTCTTCACGGGGAAGAGGCTGAAATCCCCAAAGAAAACAAATTAACCACAGACAAGGCCAGGGGGCTCGTGTCAGCCTTCCCTACTCTGTTCAGTTTACAAACACACACAAAGAGAAAATAATTGAATTCAGTTTCCCTAGGCATCGGCCTGGGAGGGGGTCGGAGCTTAGCCTTTCCCTGGTTCCTGACAGTCCTGAGACTTCCAGGCTGAGACCCTGAGCAGGCCAGGGGTCAAGGAAGGTCAGCACCACTGCCCTGGGGTTTGGGTCAACATCCCCAGTTTTCTTCCAGTCCATAGAAGAAAATACCCGACACTCATTTTTCTCTGTTTGGTCCCAGGAGAGACACAGGGTGAGTCAGAGTGGGTGGTGCTGGTCTGCACCATCGGCCATCCTGGGGACAGGACAGCGGCCACATGTGCTGGGTCCGGCCCATCAACCACCCTGGACAGAACAGCGGCCGCATGTGCCGGGTCTGCACCATCCTTGGGACAGGACAGTGGCCGCATGTACTGAGTCTGGCCCATTGGCCATCCTAGGCCACAGGACAGAAACCACGTATGCTGTGAAACCAGTGTCCCCCCAGAGAGGGGAAGGACCGCCCATAGAACAGTTTATATGTTCTGTCCCCTCTTCATGGCATGGATGGATGGGTGAGTGGGCAAGAGGGCGGTGGGCAGAGTTTGAGGTGGGCATGGATGCACAAATGGATGGCTGGTAGGTGGGTTGGGATGGACGGTATGTAGGCGATGATGAGGTGTCAGTTTATGGATGGATGAACGAACCCACGGTGAGTGCTGGGGAGTGGGCTATGGCTGGATGGATGGGTGGGAAGTTGGCTGTCAGATGGGTGATGAATACACGTGTGTTACATGGACTTTGGCTGGCTGGCTGGCTGGACAGGTGTGTGGTAAATAGAAGGATGCAGGAGTAGCTGAGTAGATGGATTACAACTCCACTGATGGGAGATGAATGGTAAATGGGTGATAGCGGGTAAACAGATGGGTGGGTCTCGGATGGGTGAGAAGGTGGTGGGTGGCAGATAGATGGATGAGATTCGGATGGATGAGAGTTAAATGGATGAGAGTGTTAGACAATGGGTGAGTGTATTGTAGCTGGATGAATTGTATTGGATGGATGGGTGGATGGTGGATGGGTGGGTGGATGGATGGGTGGGTGGGTGTATGCATGAATGGGTGGGTGGATGGGTGGGTGGATGGGTAAATGGATGTTGGATCTAAGGATAATTGATGGTATTAGGTAAGTGGAGGGATGGCAGATGGATGTATGGTAACATTAGATAGATGGGTGGACAGTTTGATGCAAGGTGTCAGGTGGGAGGTGTTGGCGGTTGGTGGTGCCAGGTGGGAGGTGTCAGTGGCTGATGCTGCTGGAGCGCTGGTCTAGACGGATGGGCGAGTCCCGGGTGTCAATGGGGATATTCATGCCATAGAGTCGCACGAGGAGAGAGAGCAGCTCTGACTGTTGCAATCCTGACAACTATTTATTTTTATTTGGGGCCGCACCTGGTGGTGCTCAGGGTTTATTCCTCACTCTGCATTCAGGGATCACTCCAGGTGGGACTTGGGGAGCATATGGGATGTGGGGGGATTGAATAAGGTGGGCTACATGCAAGGCAGGTCCCTTCCCCACTGTGCTCTCTCTAGCCCTCCCCATGAAACTGACACAGGGTGTGAGATGGACTCAGTAGGCCATGGGAGGCCACGGAAGTCTGGTTCTATCCAAAGGAACGTGGGGGAAGGCAAGTTGGCACAGGTGGATGGTCTCCCAAGGGGGTGAAAGGGGAAATGAACCTCCCTGAAGCCCCTAACCCCCAACTCTAACCCCTAACTCTAACTCCAACTCTAACTCCCAACCTCTAACCCCAACCCTAACCCCAACCCTAACCCCCAACCCTAACCCCCAACTCTAACCCCTAACTCTAACCCCAACCCTAACCCCCAACTCTAACCCCCAACCTCTAGCCCCAACCCTAAGCCCCAACCCTAAGCCCCAACCCTAACTCCCAACCTCTAGCCCCAACCCTAACTCCCAACCTCTAACCCCAACACCAGCCCCCAACCTCTAACCCCAACTCTAACCCCCCAGGTCCCCAACTCCTCAGTCCCGTCAGGATTCCCTGACACTCGAGTTCAGCTGTGCTCACAGGACCTGGAGCCCTGAGGCTTGTCTGCAGAGGGTCCCCCACACACCAGTCTCTGTCTCTGTTTACTGGTGACCCCTGCGGAATTTCCCTGGGCCTCGTGCTGTCCCTGACCCACTCACATGGGCAGCCCCTGGCATTTGGAGAAAGGCTCAGGCACAGATCTCCACCCTCTGACTCCCAGATCTCCACCCTCTGACTCCCAGACCTCTACCCTCTGACTCCCAGACCTCTACCCTCTGACTCCCAGACCTCCTCCCTGTCATTTGGGGCAGGCAGAGCAGGAAGGGGCAGTGCAGACCCTCCTCTTGCAGTTTTCTGACCCTCTCGGCTCCAGGCATGGGTAGGAGCCCAGAGAGCCTGGAGGGCAGAAGGGGACCCTTGGGAGCCCGTGCAGAGGGTCCCAGGCATACGGGACAGATGCCCCTGGGTCCCCTCCCCAGACCCGAGGGACCCGTCCCTGGGTCTCTCTGTTGATTGGGTCGCCACCTGTGTGTCCTTTTAGCAGTAGTTTCCAGCTCCCATGGGCACCGTGTGGGCAGTCCTGGACCCTGCTGAGATCAGGCTCTGGATGGACCTGACCATGGTCAGGCTGCTGGGGCTACTTGTGCTGCAAACGCTGCTGGGCCTGCCCAGGACAATCCCACACGGGCCGGAGTGTCCCACTGGTCACACAGACCGAGTGTCCCTCTGTGTCTGTCCCACACGGTCACACAGACCCGAGTGTCCCTCTGTGTCTGTCCCACATGGTCACTCGGACTCGAGTGTCCCTCTGTGTCTGTCCCACATGGTCACACGGACCCGAGTGTCCCTCTGTGTCTGTCCCACACGGTCACTGGACCCGAGTGTCCCTCTCTGTGTCTGTCCTACACAGGGCCCGAGTGTCCCTCTCTGTGTCTGTCCTACACAGGGCCCGAAGTGTCCCTCTCGGCATCTGCTCTGTGGCTCCTGGGACAGCTGCAAGTTCCTGGACATGTCCTTGCTGACATCTGCTTCCCAGCGCATTATTCCTTTGCCCCACACCGTGAGACCCCCTAGTCCCGTGTCTGTGCCTGGCTGGGTCACGTCCTGTGGGCCACAGGCCTGGAGGTGGGCTATATGCCCATGCTCTCGGGAACTGGCACCAGCAAAGTCCCTGGGACCTCCAGGCTCAGGCGGGCGGGGCCGCAGGCGACTCACCCTGGGCTACCTGGGGGTCCCGGGGATGTGGGGGACCCGTCTTTTAGGGAGGCAGGGTATAAGCTTCAGGAAGGTTTATGGGCCGGAAGTGACTGCACTTGGCTGACGTGTGTGTTGGGCCTGTGGTGAGGGGTCAGGGAGGGTGCCCTACAGCACGGTCAAGCTCTGGCTGGCTTGAGGCCGCTGCCCCAGACTGTGAGGGGCTCTTGGAGGTGGGGCCTGTGTCAACACAGACGGTCTCAGGGTCTGGACCAGCTCGAGTCTCAGCTTATATCTGCCACACCCCAGCGGGTCCCCACACAGCGGCAAATGGCACAGGAGAAGGGGAAGGGTCCCAGCCTCCAGCCCCAGCTGCACCTCTGGTGGTGGCTGACCCCAGATCAGAGTTCCCGACCGGTTCCTCTGCCCGGGACGTCCACCAGAGCTTCACCTTCATACCGCTCTGTCCCCGAAAGGTTCCTTCAGGGGTGCCAGACTCCAGGGCGCGGGGCGGGCCGCAGCAGCTCCGGCTCTTCCCCAGCCGAGCACAGGCTCCCTTAGGAGACCCCCCTCCCCCCACCATGCTCGGCTCCGCTCCCAGCCCAGCCGTCTCTTCCCAGCAACTTCTCCTCGCTCCCCGAGAATAGCATGTTTTAAGCACAAAGAGACAGTGAAAGAAGAAAATTAAATATGAAAATTTAATTACATTCCTCTTTGATCATTCTCCCTAGCCCGAGCCGGGCGCTGTTGCCAATGAGCCAGCGGTCAGATAACCCACAGGCTAACGAGGGGCAGGACTGTACCGAGAGCAGGGAGGGGGCAGCCCCAGGAGCACCCGCGCCCTCCCACCCGCAGTTCTCCTCCACCAGAGGCTCCTGTGCTGCCTCGGGGGGGGGGGTCACCCTGGGGCCGCAGACCCCCACCCCAGGGCAGAGACAGGTCACAGATACAGGAAAAGTCTCTTCCCTAATTCCAGAGCTGGGGATTGACCTGTAACCTGCATCCGCCCACCCCAGGCTGGGGAGCAGAGAGGAGCCGCAGCACCGAGTCAGGAGAACCAGAAGACACAGGTGTGGTTGGGGTGGTGACACCATCCTGTCCCCTGACCTCGCCGGCCTTGATCACAGACACCGACAGCTGGAGCAGCTGAAGACCCCCAGAAGTGGCTCAGAAGAGAATGAACGCTCTGGGGTCCACACAGCCCTGTCTGGGGTACAGCCTTCAGAAGAAACACAGAGCAGGACACACACACGCAGCGCACACACACGCACACGCGCTACGCACACACACGCACACGCACACACACACACGCACACACATGCACACACACACGCACACGCACACGCACGCACTCCCGGGCACAGATACATACAAACAGGTGTGTATCCACACAGATGTCTGGACACATCCAGATACATAAGTCCCCCCCACACACACACACACACTCACACACTTGCCTGCACAGATGCTCAGACACACACGGGCAACCATACTTGTGCACACATATACCCCACACCCACACACTCATGCAGTCAGACACACTTGTGCACACACACACTCATACACATACTTGTGCACACAGACACACACTGGGACACACCCACACGCTCATGCACACAGACACACTCAGACACCCAGACACAAAAGTTGTGCACAGACACACGTTTGGTAGTACATCCCTCCCCCCCGTCCCACCCCCCAGACACACACTTGTGCAGACGCCGCAGCTTTACGCGCACAGAGCTGCAGGGGGCTCCCTGCACCCGTCACACACCCAGCGCCCAGAGCAGTATCGGGCGGTGTATTTTTTGGGAAGTGCTGGCAGCGGCTCTGGCCCATGAACTGGGACTCATTTAACTGTCCAATGCGCGCTGCCTGGTAGGAAACATCCCTTCTCTGACTCTGCTTGTTAACTCACTGGCCCACAGGAACCCAGAGGACAGCGCCAGAGGCCCTGGGTGGGAATGGACTCTCCAGGGTGTTGGGTGGCCCCAGGGGTGGTCACTGTGGCCGGGGAGGAGGCTTTCGGCTCAGCAAACGCTGCGGTGAGGATTTCGGCAGTTGTTGTGAAGGGTTCGCTGCTCCCAGTACCATGGAAGCCTCATTTGCACACAATTAATATTCAAGCGCAGCATTTACATACAATTAATATTCCAACGGTCATTTGCATACATCAATATTCTGAATCGTTTACCTGATTCCTTCAGGACGGGGGTTTCCTCTAGTTCACTGAACTACATTTATTGCGTCGTTGGAAGGCGCTTGTCTCGCTGCAGCCTGTGGGCGCGGCCTGCGGCTCTGCAGAATCTGGGAAGGACGGAGAGAGTCAGCCAGAGCCTGTGCCTGAACCAGCGGCGGCGGGCCTGTCACTAGAGTGGTGACAGGGCCTGTCACTAGACCAGGGTGGCCTCACCAGGCTGGCGGGTCTGGGCTAAGCAGCTGGTGTGAGGGCAGAGGGCAGGTGGGCACTGCTGGCAGCAGGCATGTCCCTGCCCTGGCACTTGCCTCTAGGGGCTCAGGTGGGGTCACACCCCAGTTTAGAGGGAAGAGAAAGATTCCAGATTTGGGCGTGGGGCAGGAGTTTGTGGTCTTAGTTTTGGTTTTAGGGCCACACCTGCTGGTGCTCAGGGCTGACTCCTGACTCTGTGCTCAGGGCTGACTCCTGACTCTGTTCTCAGGGCTGACTCCTGACTCTGTGCTCAGGGCTGACTCCTGACTCTGTGCTCAGGGCTGAGTCCTGACTGTGCTCAGGGCTGACTCGGACTGTGCTCAGGGCTGACTCTTGACTCTGTGCTCAGGGCTGACTCCTGACTGTGCTCAGGGCTGACTCCTGACTCTGTGCTCAGGGCTGACTCCCGGCTTTGTGCTCAGGGCTGACTCCTGGCTCTGTGCTCAGGGCTGACTCGACTCTATGCTCAGGGCTGACTCTTGACTCTGTGCTCAGGGCTGACTCCTTACTCTGTGCTCAGGGCTGAGTCCTGGCTCTGTGCTCAGGACTGACTCCTGACTCTGTGCTCAGGGCTAAATCCTTACTCTGTGCTCAGGGCTGACTCTTGACTCTGTGCTCAGGGCTGACTCCTGGCTCTGTGCTCAGGGCTGACTCCTGGCTCTGTGCTCAGGGCTGACTTCTGGCTCTGTGCTCAGGGCTGACTCCTGACTCTGTGCTCAGGGATCACTCCTGGCTCTGTGCTCAGGGATCACTCCTGACTCTGTACTTAGGGATCACTCTTGCGGGGCTTGGGGGCCGTATGGGGTGCCAGGGATCTAATCTTGGTTGGTTGGTTGCAAGGCAAATGCCCTCCCTGCTGTGCTCTTGTTCTGGGCCCTATGGTTTATCTACTCTGCTGCAAAGACCCCTGGACTGGTTGAACCCTGGATGCAGGGAGTCGCGGCCTGGAGGGGCAGCAAGAGGCCGCAGAAGACAGGGAAGGCGCTCTATCTCTGTCTGTCTCTGTCTCTATCTCTTTCTGTCTCTCTCTCTCTGTCTCTGTCTGTCTCTGTCTATCTCTTTCTGACTCTCTATCTCTCTGTCTCTGTCTCTGTTTCTCTATATCTTTCTGTCTATCTCTGTCTGTCTGTGTCTCTGTGTCTCTGTCCCTCTCTGTATTTCTCGCTCTCTCTTTCCTTCCTTCTCTCCCCTCTCTCCTTTCTCTCTTTCTCTCTCCCTTCCTCACACTCTCACTTTATTTTTGGGGTCCCAAAGTGTGTTCAAAAGGTCTGGGGACCCCACCAGAAATTCTGGGCAAAAGCTCTCGGGTTCACGGTGCTGCTCAGGCCCGGCCCTCGGGCCTCTACGGCTGCCCCAGTGGACCATGGGGCTCGGGGACCATGTGTCGGGGCTGGATCCCACTGGCCCCTGCCTGAGTGTGCAATTGGCCACGGCGCTGGCCTCCTGGTGTGACACCTCATCTCCCCTGTCCAGCTCCTTTGAGCTCCAGGCAGATATTGCATGTACACTGGCCAGAAGGGGTTCCGGACACGCATCTGTGGCCCGTTCTGGCTGGACCCTTGGGTGGGGACCCACTCCGGGTCCTGCGGCTTCTCCCTCCCTGTTCTGCCCCCACTCCCATTCTCTGGGTCCATCCTGAGAGCACGTGTGAACTCGGATGCCCCCTCGGATCCCGCCTCTCACACGGTCCTTGGCACAATCCCATGTGTCCACAGCGGCTCTTTGTGAGAATCTGGGCTGAGCCCCCAGGCAGCCCGTTCCTTGGAGGCACAGGGACATCTGCTGTGTGGGCTCCCTGGAGCGGCGGAGAAGGGCCTGGGGTGGGCTCTGGGTAGTGGGAGCGGCCCCCAGCCCTGCTGCCTCTGATCTGATTCTCGTCGCCTCATCAAAAGGTGGCTGAGCCCCCTCGCCTTTACTTTGGAAAGACTTGAAAGGCCCCAGACGAGGTGTCAGCCCGGACTCGGGCTGCGCTGGCCAATGGGACACTTGTTTCTCTGCCGCCTCACCACACTTTCATCCTCACATATTAAAGATGCCCCAGGACCGCTGAACCCTTGACAAACGTTAATTAATTTCCCAGATCCTCCTGCCCACTGGGGATCCTTTGTTTCTCCTAAAGAGGAGCCAGGCGGAGTGGGGTGGGGGTCTCTTACTTGTCCCTGTGTGCAGTGGGTGTGTCCATGTGCGTGGTGAGCATGTCAGAGGCGCTGTGGGCATGTTCGTATGCATGGTGGGGTGTCCATGTGTGCGGTGGGCATGTGTTGCAGTACACTGCTGCCCAGAGCCTCTGCATCTGGCCTGGAGTTGCCTCCTGCAGGTCACTTTGTAGATAGGAGGAGGACAGTTTGAATGTGGAAGCTCATCTGACCATGTATTCTATACTGGCTGGTATAAATATTCTCTCATGCTGCTACAATCATCATGGGACTAGCTAGACTTTACCGGTATATTTGTCTGGTCACGTTGGATCTCTAAGTAATTAGACCAGAGAGAAATGCTGTTTGCCTCCAAGCAAGCAAGCATGGCTCTCTGATAACTCAAAGTCAACAACCATGAAGTAAAGACAAGACTCTTGTGAATGCTTGGAGAAATATTTAGCTGGCTATAGAATATTCTTTGGTACAGATGCATGCCTTTGTACTCTGAGATACAGCTCATCTCAGAGCCCCTCCTCCACTCTACCTTGCAGGGGCAAGTCCAAGGCAGATCTTGGCTCTGCAACATTAACATCTCAAAGGGCCTCGGTGAGGTCCTGGGAGAAATCACCTGAGGGAATTTGACCCTGATGGCTTTTCCTTGGAGTGGGAAGTCTGGGTTGCAGGGATATAAAAACCTAGCCTGCTTCCTTTCATGCTCTCTCTTTTTCCCCTTTTCTGCTGGCACTTCTCTTTTGCTGTCTCCTCTCTGCAGGGCCTTAAAATGTGGTGGCAGCCATCTTGGCCTACACGTGGCTTGGGCCCAGCCAGGAACCCTAATTTTGGGGTTTTTCCTATTGTTGATTTGTATGCCAGAACCTGTGCTACCTGTGTTAAATGTGGAGTCCGGAGGTTGAAAATGGCGGCCCTCATGGTGTGGGGGGTTCCTCTGGCTTCTTGCAAGGCTCTGCTGGGATGGCGGGCCAGGGCTAGACCCCACCTTCCTTCCTGGGCTCCTCATGATCAGCTGGGCACAGGGAGAGCTGGTAGCAGCTCTGCCTGTGTCTCTAAGTCTCTGGATCAGGCATACCTGGGCTTGAAATAGATGGCTGTAGGGTGGGATTCTGGCGAGCAGGGCTGTGATCATCTCTTCTGCTGGGTGGAGCTCTGACGAGCTATGGAGTCCGGAGGTTGAAAATGGCGGCCTTCATGGTGTGGGGGTTCCTCTGGCTTCTTGCAAGGCTCTGCTGGGATGGTGGGCCAGGGCTAAAAACTGCCTTCCCTCCTGGGCGCCTCATGATTGGCTGGGCACAGGCTCTTCATGTTCCTGGAGTGAGCAGTTGCGTTTGGGCTACACTAGCACGTGACAGGACGTATGGAGATGTTACTGGTGCCCGCTTGAGCAAATCGATGAACAACGGAAAGACAAGCGATACAAGTGACAAGTGAACCTGTGTTAAAGCATTTTGAAACTTGAAACTTTGCGGATTCTTGTGTCTTTGTCCATCTGCTGGCTGCTGATCCCCTGGGGCAGAAGAGGATCCCTGATCCTGCCCCTGCATTTTGTGAAGGACGCCCCAGAGTTTCCCCACAGGCATATGTGGTGTGGGCCAGTGTGGAAATCTCCATGGATACGCGAGAGCACACTGGCCTCCCATGATGTAAACTATATGTGTGAGCACATGTGAGTGTCCACAGATTTCTGCACACGTGTGTGTGTGCGGGGAGCACATGTGTGGGCACTGATGTGTATGAGTATACCTGGCTCTCCCATTGCACACTTAGGCGTCCACAGACACCCCCTCCGTGGCACCCCGGCCCTGGCTGCACCGGGAACTGCAGAGCAGAGGTTTGGGTACATGTCTGTCATGTGGGAATCCTGAGGCATGTTTTAAGGCTTCAGGGTGCTTCTTCCTCTCCCCCCACCCTCCCTCTTGATTGCAGGGTGAGGAAGGTCCTGGAAAGCAAGGTGGGGCAGTGGTCAGTGCAGCTGGGGTTCATGTGTTTGGGCTTGGTGCCACCTCTCCCGGGGTCCCTCATCACACTGAGCATCTTGGGGTGCTCAGAACGAGGAGGGCACCTGTGGAGGGGGAGGTTTCAGGACATGGCATTCTTCCAGGTGCAAGTTGGAGGGGCATGGGTTTGTACGACTGGTGATAAGGCAACAGGAGAGATTTGGGGACCAGGGGTCATGGGGATAGTGGGGGTGAAGGGAACTGGGAAATTGTGGGGACTGTGGGACTGTGGGGACTGTGGGGCTGTGGGGACTATGGGGCTGTGGGGCTGTGGGGGCTGTGGGACTGTGGGACTGTGGGACTGTGGGGCCTGTGGGACTGTGGGGCTGTGGGAAAGTGGGACTGTGGGGACTGTGGGACTGTGGGACTGTGGGGCTGTTGGGCTGTGGGACTGTGGGGGCTGTGGGGCTGTGGGGCTGTGGGACTGTGGGGCTGTGGGGCTGTGGGACTGTGGGACTGTGGGGCTGTGGGGCTGTGGGACTGTGGGGACTGTGGGGCTGTGGGGCTGTGGGACTGTGGGGCTGTGGGGCTGTGGGGGCTGTGGGACTGTGGGGACTTGGGGCCTGTGGGGCTGTGGGGACTGTGGAGCTGTGGGACTGGGGGCTGTGGGGCTGTGGGACTGTGGGGCTGTGGGGAATGTGGGACTGTGGGGCCTGTGAGGCTGTGGGGACTGTGGGACTGTGGAACTGTGGGGCCTGTGGGACTGTGGGGCTGTGGGGCTGTGGGGCTGTGGGACTGTGGGGCTGTGGGGCCTGTGGGAATGTAGGGCTGTGG
Organism: Cryptotis parvus; assembly: GCA_021461705.1. Lineage (NCBI taxonomy): Eukaryota > Metazoa > Chordata > Mammalia > Eulipotyphla > Soricidae > Cryptotis > Cryptotis parvus. The sequence goes on from JAJIBD010001634.1 coordinate 149,570, forward strand.
GGCTGTGGGGACTGAAGGGACTGTAGGGACTGGGGACTGGGGGGCTGTGGGGCTGTGGGACTGTGGGGACTGAAGGGACTGTAGGGACTGGGGACTGTGGGGCTGTGGGGCTGGGGTCTGGGAGACTGTGGGACTGTGTGGCTGTGGGACTGTGGGGACTGTAGGGACTGTGGGGCTGTGGGGACTGTGGGACTGTGGGGCTGTGGGACTGTGAGGACTGTGGGGCTGTGGGGCTGTGGGGACTGTGGGACTGGGGACTGTGGGGACTGTGGGGCTGTGGGGACTGTGGGACTGTGGGGCTGTGGAACTGTGGGGCTGTGGGGCTGTGGGGACTGGGGAACTGTGAGGCTGTGGGACTGGGAACTCTGGGGACTGTGGGACTGTGGGACTGTGGGGCTGTGGGGACTGTGGGGACTGTGGGACTGTGGGACTGTGGGGCTGTGGGGACTGTGGGGCTGTGGGGCTGTGGGACTGTGGGGCTGTGGGGCTGTGGGGACTGTGGGACTGTGGGGACTGTAGGGACTGTGGGGCTGTGGGGACTGTGGGACTATGGAGCTGTGGGGACTGTGGGAACTGTGGGACTGGGGGACTGTGGGGCTGAGGGGCTGTGGGGCTGTGGGACTGTGGGGCTGTGGGGACTGTGGGACTGTGGGACTGTGGAGACTGTAGGGACTGTGGGGCTGTGGGGACTGTGGGACTGTGGGGCTGTGGGGACTGTGGGGCTGTGGGATTGTGGGGACTGTGAGAACTGTGGGGCTGTGGGGCTGTGGGGCTGTGGGACTGTGGGGCTGTGGGGCTGTGGAGACTGTGGGGCTGTGGGGACTGTGGGGACTGTGGGACTGGGGGACTGTGGGGCTGAGGGGCTGTGGGGCTGTGGGACTGTGGGACTGTGGGGACTGTGGGACTGGGGACTGTGGGACTGTGGGGCTGTGGGACTGTGGGGACTATGGGGCTGTGGGGCTGTGGGGACTGTGGGGCTGTGGGGACTGTGGGACTGTGGGGCTGTGGGGACTGTGGGGCTGTGGGGCTGTGGGGCTGTGGGGACTGGGGGACTGGGGACTGGGGGACTGGGGGACTGTGGGGACTGGGGACTGGGGGACTGGGGACTGTGGGGCTGTGGGGCTGTGGGGACTGTGGGGCTGTGGGACTGTGGGGACTGTGGGGCTGTGGGGCTGTGGGGACTGGGGACTGGGGACTGGGGGACTGTGGGGACTGTGGGACTGTGGGACTGTGGGACTGTGGGGACTGTGGGGCTGTGGGGCTGTGGGGACTGGGGACTGGGGACTGGGGACTGTGGGGACTGGGGACTGGGGACTGTGGGACTGTGGGGCTGTGAGGACAGTGGGACTGTGGGGCTGTGGGGCTGTGGGGCTGTGGGGACTGTGGGGCTGTGGGGCTGTGGGGCTGTGGGGCTGTGGAACTGTGGGGCTGTGGAACTGTGGTGTGGAGCAGCCCCGCGTGTCCTCTGCCCAGCCTGGCGCGCGTGCCCTGACACTGGTGAATAACTTGGTCAGTCACTGCGGGCAGAAGTGAGCAGCAGACGCCAGGCCACGGGAGTTGAAGCGAAACTCACTCAAGCAGTAGCCAGGTTCCAGGGGGCCAGATGTGGCCTCAGCAGCCTGCGGGATTCGGGTTTCTGTGGGACTCGTTTCTGTCACGACCACTGTCTGGAGGCTGGGCAGAAGTGACCGCCTCAGGATGGCTGTGAGGCGGTGGCCTTTGGGAGTGGACAGGAAGGAAAGTGCAGTCGCGGCCCACATGGAGGCGGCGCGTGAAGGGCTCCAGTGGCGGCAGCCTCCTCCCTCCGGCTTGACTCCCCGGGGGGCCCCAAGGTCTCCTGAAATCAGGGCGTCTTTCCCTCTAAGTCAGCAACAGCTGCGCAGTCCCGGGGACCAGGGAGGCGTGGCCATGGGCGTGGCCATGGAGGGCGCGACCGGAGGGCGTGGCCAGAGAGGGCGTGCCTGGAGGGCGTGGCTAGGGAGGGCGGGGCCTGCTACAAACATCCTGGAGACCGGGACTTGTGGGTGCGTCCATCAAAGGGGTTAGAGCAAGGCCATCACTGTCCCGGCCACATGAGCCTGGACATGCCAGGAGAGCTTGCTCCAGCCCCTCACCCACACCCAGAGGGGCCCCACACCCGGGACCGACCCCCGTCCTAGGCCTGAGTGGGGGCCTAGAACCCCGCACCTCCGAAATGCGCAGCGGGGTTGCCTTGCTGCGGTGGCAGAGTCGGCGCTGCGTCACACAGTAAAAATAAACGAGCAGGTAATAAGGCGGGAGGAGCATGGCCGGTGGGCAGGACGGCGCCCGCCGGACAGGCGTCCATCTCGCTGGACCCCACGGCAGGAGATGACCCGTAAGGGGCCGCGAGGACGTTCACCTCACGGGCGCGGGCTGGATGTGGACCGGGTGAGCCGCTCGCTCCAGGAGGCCGGAACCGGGGCGCGGCCGAGCCGCCGGCTGCGGGGCCCGGTTCTCCTCCACGGGATCCTCGGCTGTGGGGGATGGGATGAGCCTCCACCTTGGGGGGTCTCTGCAGCAGAAGCTGACCCCAAGGGCCCTAAGGGACCCTCCTGATCCGTGGGGGTCGGGCCCGCCCAGGAAGCGCCGGGAAAGGCCGAGCCCGTCCTGATTCCGGAGAACCTCCGGCAGCTGGACACCAGCACCTGCAGCACCGGAAGCCCAGGCGAGGCCGTGAGCGCCCAGTGAGGTCCTGCACTCCTGCCCGGCACTAGGCCTCCAGCCTGCAGGCACCGGGGAGAGAGAAGAGCCTCTGGGCCTGGCTGTCCTCTCTGCTGCTGCCGGCCGCGGCTTCTTCCCTGCGTCCCTGCGGACACAGCTCAGGCGCCTTGTCATGACCCCGGCGCCCGCACAGGGTACAGCTCTGACCCGGGAAGGACAGGCAGTGCTGGGGCAGCGCGGGTTCCTGCGGGCCGTAGGGCGGGGCACAGGCCCCCGACTCCCGCCGCACCACCAGGCCCAGCACCCGGTGCCCCTTTAGAGCAAAGAGAGGGTCTTCAGGTATGGCCACTGGGCACAGTGGTGGCGTGACACTTGGGGAAACTGGCACCACAGGGGCCGCTGGCTGGGTGGGTGCCGGGTGTGGGACGAATCGGTACCCCTCTGGGGGTGTGAGAGCTCAACCTCCAGGAGCCCCGGCTTCCTGCACCAGAGCCTGGTGTCCCTGCGGGCTGTGTGCCAAGGAGGACCCCAGGTGGGCTTCGTTCCCGAGCGGCTCAGCCTAGGACTGTCCCGGCCGAGTGCAGCCGCGCCACCTGGCCCAACCAGGGAGACGGGGCCCAGAGGTGTCGTGCGTTCTGACAGGGTGAGGGGCTGGGACTGGGGCTCAGGCTGTGTGGGGGCTCAGGGAAGGACCCCCAAAGTCTCTGGGGATCGTTTCGCACGGCAAAGCTAATGGCACCCTGACAGCACCCTCAGGTGGCCCTGCCCTGGTGGGACCCGCTCCCCAGCGCCTGCTGGGTGAGCTCACAGGACACCTGCGGGTGCCTTTGTCACCTCGTGGGCTGGTGACAAGTGCTTCAGGGGAGGGTGACAGTAGCCCGTGTGCTTCTCGGTGACGCAGCTGCAGTGCGAGTCACAGACCACCGCCGGGCGTCAGGGCTCTTCCCAGACACAGTTCAGGAGCGAGGAAAGAGGCTTCAGCCAACTTCCGGCTCAGGGTGCGGGGTGGGGCGGGGCCCACCCCAGGTGCGCCGGAGGCTGCGGGCACAGCTAAAACCTTTTAATCCAGAAAACTGGCCTCCACCAGACCCCCCGGCCCAGTCCCATCAGAACACGAAGGCTTCCCCCCCTCCCAGGAAGCCCCCAGGTTCCAGCTGACCCTCAGGAGCCTCTTCTGTGACCTCTGGGCTCCGCTCTCTGGGGTCAAATGTCAGGACTGGCATCTGCCTTGACGGAGCCCAGGCCTGCAGGAAAACCCCAACCTGGGCTGCAGAGGTGGGGGGACCCCCTGGGCCTCCCGCGGGCCTGGTCAGCCCGGTCAGCCGGTCAGTCTCTCCCTCCACTGCCCTGGCTGTTCCCGTTGCCCGCCTTGGCGCTGCCCCCAAGGTCTGAAGCTCCCGCCAGGCACCTCTGCTGGACAGAGCAGCTCGCCGGGCACCGTGCCAGGATCCTGCGGGCAGCTTGGGAATACGCATCTTCCAAGCTCTGCAGAGGGCGTTGGGGCACGAGCCCAGGACCCAGTCGCCCACACAGAGCCCAGGAGAGCTCAGAGCACCAGGAGCACAGGCTGAGGGGAGCGACTGGGGGCCAAGAGGACAGTGGGGCTGGATGAGGACTCTCCCTCCTCCCTGCTGCTCTCCCTCTTCCTCCCTGCTGCCCCTCCTCCTCTCCCCCTGCATGCATACGCCCCCCCTCTCGTTCACACACACCTGGCTGGTACTTTGCTGTCAACCAAAGTGACTGTTGCTTCAGCCCGTTGTCAGCCAGCTGCCACCTGTCTCCCAGCTGTGACTCTGGAGACCCTCCTCAGGGCCTGTCTCTGTGGGGTCCCTGAGCACTTGTTTGTGAGTCCCTTGTGCCAGGCTTCAGGGTGCTGGTGAGGGGGCTCTGGGAGGGACGTGGTCAGGCAAGGGGCTGGAAAGGGACTGGGGGCTCCCAGAGCAGCCCCTCTGTGCCCCTCAGCTCCCGTTTTGTTTGCGCCTTAATGGAAGTGTTTCTGTTTGTGCATAACAAGGAGAGGAAGCGGATTAACGTGTCGAGGCAATTTGCATATAAAGCTGGAAAGCAGGGGAGCGGCATCCTGGATGCGCCCGCAAATGGCTTTCGGGAGGGGCCAGCGGGGGCTCTCCATGGTGCTGGCGCTGACGTCAAGCCTGTCGTCTGGGGCGGTGGGGGGGGCTGGTCACTCTGGGGAGCAGCCAAGCACCTGCATCCCAGGCAGAACTCGGATGGGGCCCTGGCCGGAGCCTCTGTTCCCAGGGAAGCCGGAGCGGGCGCCAAGGCCATCCTGGGTGACCAGGCCTCCGAGCAGGGAGCACGTGCTGACCCCGTCAGACTCTGCACTTCAGCCAATGGGGCTCCAGGCAGGGTCACATGTTGGGGGCAGTGTCAGACAGGCTGGTGTTTGGGTCTCATAACACCCCAGCCATCTCCCCTGACTCACGGGGCCCTGCCGGAGCGGGTCACGGGCCAGTGCGAGTGGGTGGGCATGAACATGACCTCACTGACCCATTCCAGCTGCCGTGGCAGTTCTGTTTATCCAGTGAAGAGCGAGAGCTGGCCCCTGCTCTGCCGGCTGAGGGCCGCCCACACCGCCTCATCTCCTGACATCTGCTCGCGTCCCCCGTCCGTCTCCTGAGTTCTGCAGACCCTGGCAGACTCTCAGGGCCCCGTGCTGCCTCTCCCGAGCTGGCTGAGGCTCCCCAAGCCACCCCTCGCCTGCCTCCAGTCTCAGGGGAAGAGGCCCGGGGCTCCCCTGAGGCCAGACCCCAGCAGGACACTTGGGGGCTGTGCTCCGGAGGCCCCCTCACCATCAGAACCCCCGGGCCCACTCACCTCATCCTGTGGCCGGGTGGTCTGACCCCAGCCCCACAGTTGGGACGTGGGGACTGCGTCATAGTCTTTCCCGATAAGCTCAGTCGTGGCCTCACGGTTCCCACGCGCCAGGGAACAGCCTCGCGTTTGTTTTCCAACCATTGGAAAAGAGCAAAGCTGGGCTCCTCTGCGGGGCACCTGGCATATGCCCTGGGCAGCGTGACCTTGGCAGGACTTGGGTGTCACGCTCGCGCCCAGGGGGCTGTTCCGCGGCTGGGCCCGGTGCCAGCTGCCCCTCCAGCACTGATGCCACCCCACGCCCCCGTCAGCACACACACTCCCGCTTTCAACATGGAACATTTTTATGTTAAAGAGCTTAATAAGAAACAGCTTGAGATGGATTTGAAATAGCTTTGGATAGAAAAGTGGGCATGTTAATTGGCACCTCTGGGGAGCCCCTTTTTCTCCATTCACAGTGAAAAGCCTGGTTGTTTGGAAATGTGAAGTCTTTTCCCAAGGCTCCAAGTTCTGAAGGGTGGAGGGTTCTGCACAGGCCTGGGGCGGGCACCACATGCCACCTCGAGCATGTGTGCAGAACATGGTGGGGCCGGGCTGGGGCCCAGAGGTGGTGTTTGCTGGGTGACTCAGAGGCAAAGAGTCTCTCGCCATAATTAGGGCAAGTGGTTCAAGTCTACACAGGGGAGGGTAGCATGGACATCGGGTGGTGCACATGGAGATGAGGTTGGAGCACCATGGGCATATGAGGGTGGAGCACGTGGATGATGAGGTGGATTTTGGAGCATGTGGATGATGAGGTGGAGCATGTGGATGGGTGAGGTAGAGCACGTGGGTGATGAGGTGGAGCATGGGTGATGAGGTGGAGCACGTGGGTGATGAGGTGGAGCACGTGGGTGATGAGGTGGAGCACGTGGATAATGAGGTGGAGCACGTGGACGATGAGGTGGAGCACGTGGGTGATGAGGTGGAGCACGTGGATGATGAGGTGGAGCACGTGGATGATGAGGTGGAGCATGTGGGCAGATGAGGTGACGGAGCACATGGATGATGAGGTGATGGAGCACCATGGAGCCAGGAGCTGGTGTGAGAACTCCCTGGACGTTGATGTCAGGAACACACAAACCCTCCACAGTGACAATCACTTTTTATTTGCAGTGTTTGACAGAGAGAGACTCGGCCTCAGCTCATGCTCCTTCCCGAGCAGTTGCGACGCTGCACACGGGCCCCCCAGGAAGCGAGGGCAGCCTCCGGCTGGCACAGGGTGGCACAAAGGATTGGATCTTCCAGCCAAAACCCAGAAACGGGCATCCCGGGGACCATCTGTGAGGCAAAGTGTCTCCAGGAGCCTGGTATGGACAGGGCACAGGCCCTGCGGAGTGGAGATTACCGGGTCCGAGCCCCACTTCCCCCGGGCAGAGCACAACGCAGGTGTGGCGGGGAAGCTGCTATCAGGGCGTCCCTGAGGTCCAGTCTCTGGGGACCTCATCATAGTGGGGGTCTGGGCACCCCCTGACTGACTCCCTGATTCCCGTCCGGGATGGAGCGTGGCCCGGTCCGCCCACGGCTCGGAGGGCCAGCGGTGGCTGTGTGGCTGCACCGCAGGTGTCGCAGTGGGAGACTCTGGAAGGGCCCCGTGGGGCTCTGCTAGCGGGGCTGGACTGGGGGAGTCTCGGGGCATTCGGGGGCCTGCAGCAGAGAACCCTCGGTCCCCCAGGTCCATGCTGGGACAGTCGCCGCCCTGCAGATTCCATTACAGGGTCTGGCCACACTCGGGCCCCAAAGGCCAGTGACCACTATTTCCACCCACAGTCCCAGACGCGGAGACAGAGCAGGTGACCCTGCGGGCTCACTGTGACCTCAGACTGCCAGCCAGGGGGGCCTCCTAGGTCTTGGCTGCCTTCACCCTTCCCCAGCCCTAGCAGCCACAGACGGGACCCCGGGAGCAGGCAAGGTTCTGCCCGGAGCGCGACACCCCAGCCGGAAGGAAGCAACCACGATCAGCAGTGGACAGTGGCGATGAGATCACCGACAAGTCTTAAATTAAAATCTGCAATTCACCCTCCCGCCTGCCTTGGCATGTGAAGGTTCTCGGGAGCTGGCCAGTGGGGTGGGGGTGGGTCTGCAGGGGAGGCTGCAGGCAGGGACCCTCAGAACCATGGGCACGGGGACGCTTGGTGCCAAGCCGGGGCCCCCCTGGTGGAAGCTTCCATCTGAACCCACGCGGGCCCTCCCTCCCCTCCCAGCACCACCTCCACCCTGAGCTTTACTTCCCGCGTGTTTCATCCACCCACCCCACCCACCCCACCGTGCGCCCTGACCCCACCCAGGGACACCTTCCTTTCCTGTCCGCAGGAATCAATCAGGACTCAGCCCTGGAGCCGTCTCCCACCAGCTCTTGGGGAATCTGTAGCCGTGGATGTGTGGGGACCCCCATGGACATGTGGGGACCCCCATCATCTGACCACGGCTGGGCCCGACTGCAGGGGCACTACACACTGGCCCGTCCCTCTGGCGACCAGCCTCATGGGTGACTTGGACATGCTGGGCTCCAGCAAGCTGGCCAGGCCCTTCCTCGCAGCGGCCACTGGTTTGCAGGATAATTGGCGGTCTTTGGAAGGACTGAGTTGCAGGCGTCTGTGTCTGTTGCTTGAGGATGGAGGAAGAGCTCTGGGCTGGCTGGAGGCAGAGCTCGCCTTGCCTCTGGCCTGCAAGATGCTGCAGGTCTTGGGGCCTCAGTGGCCTTGTTCAGGGCCAGGTGAAGGGTGAGGGGCGCAGGCAGGGCCGGCCGGCTCCCGTCAAGGAAGGGGCTGGTGTAACTCCTCACTCAGCACCTTCCCAGGACGCTGTATCAGGGCGCTCGGCCCATGGGCACCCTCCAATGAGCCTGTCCTCTGCCACGGGCCCTGACACTAGAATCGAGACTTGGTGGGTCTAAGTTCTGGCTGCAGGAATTCTGAGCCCGAGGCTCCTGGGGGGTGGACGGAGTGGTCTCTCCCCTCTGCTCCTCACCGCCACAGATGCTCGGGGGGGGGTGCAAAGGTCCCCTTCCCCCTCCTGGGCTCACTCCCATAACCCAGAGCATTGCCTGTCCCTGCCAGCAGGTGTGAGGGAAACAGCTCACCCCTCGAGTGGTTTCTCCACATCCCATGTGGAGAGTCCTTTGCAGAGATACATCTGCTAATAAAGAAAAGTGATTTTTGAAGCCAAAGTCACTCTGAGGTTCAGGACGCTCAGATTTGCATGCTCTGCTCTCCAGAGACCGGCTGTCACTCTGTCTGATGACAATATCTGCAGCCACGCTTGATTGCAATCCTCTTGTCACATGCGCTTCCTGGGTCCCGTGGCGGCTGCCCTCGTCCAAAGTCAGGAGGGGCGGCGGTGGGGGCGCTTAGGCACGACTTAGCGGGAGACACGGCGCGTGCTGGGGCCTCCGAGACGGCGGCCAGTGCAGGCAGCGAGGCTGGGCTGAGGGCTACTGTGTGACGGCCACGGCACCGAGGGCCGAGCTAACGAGTATTCACAGCGTGTCTCGGTGTGACGCTCTCAGATGAAGGCTCATTTGAAGTTAGAAGCAGTGATTTGCATATAGACAATTAATGTAATAAGGCATCCAAAAACAATTTTTTCCTTTGATCGCTCCCACTAATTTTTCTCATCGAATTCATTTCCGTACTAAGCGCTCTGCTGGCAGGTGATGGAAAGGTGAGTCCAGGCCCCCCGCCAGGATCTCGGCACTTCCGGCTCCCAAGCCTGCCGTCAGGCCTGTTGGGACAGGTGGGAGTGCAGACCGCAGCGGGGGGGTGGGGTGGGGAACGTCACCATGCCCAGAACAGGGTTTGTCAAGGGGTCAGTGCAGCCCAGAGCAGATTCCCTGGGGCCACCTGGAAGGGTCGGGCGAGACGCATGCGTTTCCAACAAGTTCCTGGGGGCTAGAGCACACGTGGAGAGCAGCTGCGCATCATGACGGTGAGGTGTGAGGTGGGAGAGAGCCTCTCTCAGGCTTAGGTCACGGCATGGCTGGGCAGTACAAACCGGGACTTGGGGCCAGTCCGCACGTGGGCCTGGGGGCTGCGGCACTTCCCTTTACTCCTGTCTCTCCTGACACGGAAAGGCTGCCAGGGCCCTTCATCATCCTGGTGGGGCGGTGCCGCGGTTCCAGCAGCTTTCTGACCCCAGCGGGGTCAGTCCCCAATATTTGGAACGTTCTGGGGGCCCTGGAAGGGCAGACAGTGGGGCATGTGGAGTCCCGGACGGGAGGAACAGGAAGGACATCTGGGCGGGTGATGAGGATGGTAGTGATGGTGATGATGGTGGTGATGGTGATGATGGTGGTGATGGTGATGGTGGTGATGGTGGTGGTGATGATGGTGATGGTGGTGATGGTGATGATGGTGGTGATGGTGATGATGGTGGTGATGGTGATGGTGATGATGGTGATGATGGTGATGGTGGTGATGGTGATGATGGTGATGATGGTTATGGTGGTGGTGATGATGGTGATGGTGGTGATAATGGTGATGGTGATGATGGTGGTGATGGTGGTGATGGTGGTGGTGATGGTGATGATGGTGATGGTGATGATGGTGATGATGGTGGTGATGGTGGTGATGGTGGTGATGGTGATAATGGTGATGGTGATGATGGTGATGATGGTGATGATGGTGGTGATGGTGATGGTGGTGGTGACGATGGTGATGATGGTGATGATGGTGATGGTGATGATGGTGATGATGGTGATGATGATGGTGATGGTGATGGTGGTGACTTTGATGATGATGGTGATGATGATGGTGACGATGGTGATGATGGTGATGATAGTGATGGTGATTATGGTGACTGATGAGATGGTGATGATGATGGTAGTTTTGGTGATGGTGATGATGGTGGTGATGGTGCTGACAATGGTGATGATGATGGTGATGATGGAGGTGATGGTGATGGAGGTGATGGAGGAGGTGAGGATGATGACAACACAAGTTAAGGTATATTGGCACTGCAGCCAGGGGCCAGGTTAAGATTTTACTCCAATCTATTCTGCACTTGTAGGACAAAGTTTTGCCAGACATTGGCACAGAGGAAGGGATGAATTTAAAATGAGTTACCGACTTGGTCTGGCTCTAGGTCACGTGGCTGGATGGGCTGGGAGAGTAAAGGTGACCGCACCCGCTGACCAAGGCTGCTTTGTGGGTCACAGATTCAGTACCCCAAGAACGGCCATCAAGGAGTTTCCTGACCCTCCAAGGGGTCTCCAGAGGCAGTGGGCAGGTGGACACAGTAGGGGCTGAGATGTGGGCAGGGCCCCTCGCTGGTCAGCAGGATCATGGTCAGCAGAGTGCTGGTCAGTGGGGATCCAGTCAGCAGGGTTCCGGTCAGCAGGTCCTGGTCAGCGGGGATCCGGTCAGCAGGGGACTGGGCAGCTTTTAGAAACACAGACTGGGGTCCCGAGACTCCTGCAGTGTCCGGCTGCAGAGGCTGCTGCTGAGACTCTGGACCCTGGTCAGTGGCCACTGCTGCTGCTTTAGCTAATGTCGTCTAGAGTCACTCAGGGCCAGGTGGAGCCTTGCTCAGGGACATCGGGTGAGGCCAGTGTCTCGGGGGCTGCAGGGGAACATGTAGGGTCGAGGGGGTGGCGGTGCCAGGGGGCTGGGCAAGTCTCGGGGATCCTTAGGCCACAAGCTGCAGCCACCCTCACCCTCCTGGGTCTCTAAACAAAGCCGCTGGGGCCTCTGCGGGGCGTCCCCCTCCTCTGCGGCCGTCCCTCCTCTGCGGCCGTCCCCTCCCTCTGCGGCCGTCCCCTCCTCTGCGGCCGTCCCCTCCTCTGCGGCCGTCCCCTCCTCTGCGGCCGTCCCTCCTCTGCGGCCGTCCCCTCCTCTGCGGCCGTCCCCTCCTCTGGCGGCCGTCCCCTCCTCTGCGGCCGTCCCCTCCCTCTGCGGCCGTCCCCTCTTCTGCGGCCGTCCCCTCCTCTGCGGCCGTCCCCTCCTCTGCGGCCGTCCCTCCTCTGCGGCCGTCCCCTACTCTGCGGCCATGCCCTCCTTTATGCATCCCTGGTCCTGGGGCTTCTCAATGCTCTGGGACCCCTTTCCCTCAGGCAGCCCTGGCCAAGCCGAGCCCTGGCCTCTCGCTTAGCCTATTTCTGAGTGTGGACTGGCCAGCCCTGACCACACTGCCTTCCAGGACCCCTGCAGAGGCAAAGGCACACCTCACATGTCCTGTGGGGTGAAGGCATGGCCTCCCCTTGCCTGCGTGGGCACAGAGGGCGAGGCTGGCTAGATGCTGATGCAGGAGCCGCTGCGGGCCTCTCCCAGCACCCTGGGGTGGCAGCGGGGGCACAACTGGGCACCATGGCCACTGGCTCTTACTGGGGTTCCCTGCACCCCGGGGTGTTGGGCTGCCTGAGCCCTTGTGGGTGCTGCAGGTGGGCGTGGGATCTCTCTGAGACTCCTCTAGTAAGCGGGGATGGAGGGGCCTTTTATACCAGCTCATAGGCTGGGCGTGGCCAGTGCCCCATTGCCCCACTGCCCCTGGTTCAGTTGGCATGGGCAGGAGCCGGGTGGGCATGTGGAGTCAGTGCCCTCCAGCCCATGGCCGGCAGCTGCCCCCACTCACGACTCCGGGACCCAGGGCGCACCCTCCTGGCACTGACTCCGCAGGGTTCCGGGGACCCTCCTGTTGAGGGAGGAGCCAGTCAGCAGCAGGGCCAAGCCCCAGGCAGTGGCCGGCAGAGTTCAGACCTCATGTCCCGGGGCAGCAGCAGAGCTGTGGGCCGGCCGTGAGGGCTGGTAGAGCCATTGGAGCCCCAGGCGCGCCCCTCGCTCCCCTTTCCTAGGCTGCAGGTTCCCCATGGGGCAGAACCAAGCTCAAGCCTTGGCTGGAGGAGAAGGTGCTCAGACGGGAACAGTGTAGGGTGGCGACACCTGGACAGAGGCTGGGCCGGGGCCACGAGCTGTGGTGCTGCACGGGGCCATGAGCAGGCCCAGGCAACACGCGGGTCGGTGCCGGGACCCAAACTGGACCCAGACTCACCGTCACCATCTTACCTGGAGGACGGCTCAGAGGCGTCCATAGGCACTCTGTGTGGATCCAGTCGACTAACGCCGTTGATCACAAGGCCTTAGCAAGGCCATGGATCACAGCAGTCAGAGCTGCACCGAACATCGGAAACCAAAGCTCACCGCCCGGCATGCGTGGCCACGCCACAGCTCGTCCCCAGCTGCACCGCCACACCACAGCCCACAGCTGGGAGCCAGGGGGTACCACAACCCACAGCTGGGAGCCAGGGGGTTCCCGAGCCGTGACATCTCTGGGAGCTTGACTTTGGGAAACGGTGTTGCAACAGCCTTTATCTTGCAGCTTGGGGTTTGTGTTTAGTTTGGGGACACCCCTGGCAGTGCTCCAGGATGGAGCTGGTTATCTGCGTGCAAGGCAGGACCCTCCCCGCCGTGCTGTCTCTCTGGCCACCTCTGGGCTCAGAAGAAAGTGCTTTGCTGATGTAACTGGTGGAGACTAGGGAAAGCTGATGAAACCATGGGAAACTGGGCTACCTTGGTAACTCTTCTAGACGTTGAATAAATCTCAAGCAGAAGACTTTGGAAAGGAAACACATGCTCACTTGTTTTATTGAAATGTAGTGGAAGAATAAAACATGAAGAGAGAAGGCAGCACAGAACTGGTGTTTGTGTATGTGTATGTATATGTGTGCGTGTGTCTGTGTGGTGTGTGTGTGGTGTGTGTATGTGTGTGTGTGTGTGTGTGTGTGTGGTATGTGTGTGGGGTGTGTGTGGGTGGGTGTGTGTGTGTGTGTGTGTGTGTGTGTGGGGTGGTGTGTGGAGGGTGTGTGTGGGGTGTGGGGTGTGTGTGTGGGGTGTGTGGGGGTGTGTGTGGGTGTGGGGTGTGTGTGTGTGTGGGGTGAGTGTGTGCGTTTAACCTTAGGTCTCTGGGGACCAGAGCCATAGCACAGCTGGGAGGGCTCTTGTCTTGGAAGTGGCTAACACCAGTTCAATTCCGCACCCTAGAGGGTCCCCGCACATCACTAGGGGTGATTCCTGAGTGCAGAACCAGGAGGAACCCTTGAGCATCACCGGATGTGCCCCCAAACAAGCAACAACATCAACAAAAGAACTCTGCCAATATTTCATGCAATTAAGAATAAAATTGGGTAAAAACGCAACTCGACTGGAAAGTATATGCCAGGAATGAGGCTGGATGCCTGCCCTCATGGGATAGAGGAAATGAGCTCAAAGGAAGCCCCAAGACCCCCCAACAGTCTGTAGAGATTTAGGGCAAAATGGATTGATCTGAGCTACCTGCCAAATGGGGTTGTGTTTGCATGGAAAAAATAATGCTGGGAATGACTTTAAATAATGAAACTTAGCTCACCTCCGGCCCTCCGAGCCAGGAATCTCCTGACTGTCCAGGCGCTGCAGCGGCTATTACGCCGTTTTGGGAGGTGGTTGTGTGAGTGTGCACTCTGGGACAAGAGAAGGAACGATTGTGCTGTTCGTGTGAAAATTGGCACTTTAGTTGTGGGAGAGATAAGCCGTGCTGTGAGGCTGAAGATGCTGGTTATTATCGCATTTTCCTGACATTAAAAATACCCATAGAAACCGGCAACACATTTATTTTTATTAAAATATCCTCGAACCTTTCCCCTGAAGAATTAGACAAACCTGCCATCAGCAGTATTTGTTGGTCCTCACAACCAGAAGGCCACAGCGCCTCAGGGCTCCGGATGCAAAGGGCCATAGGTACAGGTAGGTTCTGGCCGCCACCCAGCCCGCTGAAGCCAGGACAGAGGCTCCCGGTCGTACCCCCGCCCGCCCAGCCCCAATGCGGCAGCAAAGCAGACAATAACAATCAAGGCTCCAGAGCCAGGTGGAAAACTTCCCATTGGCCCAAAGGGGCGTCGGGACCGTGACTGTGCGGAACAATAGCAATCAGCCCAGACTCATCAGAATATTTTAATTCACAGTTTCCAGCCCCAGCAACAAATGCACAAGTTCAGAGCGATACAGAGAACAAACAAAAATTAAAGTAAGATGATAAGTGAAGGAAGAGATTGGAAACCATTGTTTGCGGAAAAGCTGCAAAAGGAGGGGAGAGTGGCCTGCCTGCCCTGCGCCCTGGGAAGAGGAAGTTTCTCTTCGCTTTTGCCGGGGGCCACACCCAGCTGTGCTCAGGGCCTACTCCTGGTTCTGGGCTCAGGGATGTTTGCAAGATCACAGCCAGGTTGGTTTCCTGCAAGGGGCCCATGCTGCCCTCGCAGCCTCAAGGACTTTTATGGAAATGAAGTAACAGGGCCCCACGGCTGGCTTATGTGAGGTGGGGAGAAGAGAGCCGGCCACTTTCTCCTGATGGGCCTCTGCCCCTGGGTCCCGGGGGCACCTACCTGAGTCCCGTCAGCCCCGGAGGTGGCCATCGAGCCGCACCTGACATCTTGGCTTGGTCTTCTCCCTCGGGAGTTAATTCCCACCACCGTAGGATGCAGACCCAGGCTGGAGGGAGGATTCGCTCTTCACAGGAAAGAGCATCAGTCCTAGGCCTGACCCAGGGCTCACAGAGAGGAATGTCAGGAGGAGACAAGCAGTGAAGCAAAACAGACTTTATTGGGGGCTTTCAGGAAGGGGGGAGGTGAGAGAGAAGGCGGCTTCCCCAGAGACGAGAGCCCAGCACACAGCTCGGGGAGATGCAGGCAACAGAGTGCCCGGGCACCCCATGTGGGCACAGGCTCGGCCATGGGGGCTCAGGCAGCACCTGGGCTGGGTGGCACGTCCTGTACTGCCTCTGTTCACGTTGGCTTTTATGGGGTTTCTCCAGCCTGCTCCCCGAGTGCGGCTTCTGCCCTGCCAGGAGCCCGTTGCTAGGTGGTTGCCCAGGGGCAGAGTTGGGAGTGGTCCCTGTTTCTCTTTGAAATTCCTTTCCTGGCCTTTGTTCCTGCTGGAGCTTCTCTCCGAGGGGGCTTCCAGACTTCCCTGGGTCTGTTGGCGCCAGGTGGAGGCGTTCACAGGCCCCGCCCCTCACCATTGGACTTTGTAGCCTCCAGGTTGCTGGTTTTGTCACTTCCCAGGGAACCCATTGCCATAGGCCCTTTCCTGTCTGCCTGCCTAGTCAAAAACATCCCGACCAGAGGTAAGGCAGGAAGAAGCAGAGAATCACCTTCAGCCCCAGTGACGTCGGGGCCTTAGCTCAGAGCTGCCCCTGACAGAGACAAACCATCACGTCGCTGGTGAAGTGCCGCAGCCCCAAGTCACCCTCAAGCGGCTCCAACTCCAGATGGAGCCATGATGAACCCGGTGTAGGAAGCAGAAGATCACAGCAACCCGCTGGACTGGCCGCTCCTTAGGCAGGAAGAGGCCCCCGTAAAGGACAGGGCCTGCCTAAAGGGACGGGGCTGTTACTGCAATTCTGGGGGGGGGGTGGGGACAGGAGGCCAATAGGCATTTGAATAATCGCTGAATATTTGATATTATGGAACTGCTCAATTTGAGACGCAGACGGTGCTGTGACCTACGCTGGTTTTCAATGAGCCTTTATCTTCCGGAGATGCTGATAAAAACTTCATGCCTGGCGCTGTGAGGGCTGAAATTTGCCTCGGAATGACTGGGGTAGTGATTACAGCTGGGTGATGGAAGACACCATCCTCCTCGGCCCTTCCAGCCGGCAGGGGCTTCAATCTCCCTCATAAAAGGATTTCAGCTCCCAATCGACCTTCCTGATTGCACGCACTCAGCTGTATTGAGCCTTATTTGTAGGATGAGTGAAACCGAGTCTGATTCCACACAGCCTGGGCTGCCTTGGGCCTTGTTCCACACAGCCTGGGCTGCCTTGGGCCTTGTTCCACTCAGCCTGGGCTGCCTTGGGCCTTGTTCCACACAGCCTGGGCTGCCTTGGGCCTTGTTCCACACAGCCAGGGCTGCCAGCTGCCACAACCCACCTGAGACTCTCTTCCAGGCTGTCGGAGTAAAGCTCTGAGAAATGGTCCCGTGTCCAGCCCGTGGCAGCAGAGCCGGAGGGGCATGTGTGGCTGTGTAGTGTGTGCCTGCACGCTGGGGTCCAGGGAGAACAGTGCAGGCTGGGGGCAGAATCGGACCCTGGTGCTGTTGCAAAGTGTTAAGTTCTCAGGCCCATGTGGCAACAGAGTCCAGGAAAACCACACTGTGGGGTTTGCATCCAAGAGGAGAGGGAGTGTTTGTCAGCGGGAAGGACAGTGGGGCTGCAGGGATGGGGACAGAGAGTGGATCCAGCGCAGGAGACAGAGGTGGAGCAGAGACGGGGGGTGGGGCAGAAACAGGATTGGGCTGGCAGCGTGATAGAGCAGAGACGGTGACGGAGCAGAGAGGGTGACGGGCAGAGATGGTGACGGGGCAGAGACGGTGACGGGGCAGAGACAATTACGGGGCAGAGACGGTGACGGAGCAGAGAGGGTGACGGGCAGAGACGGTGACGGGGCAGAGACAATTACGGGGCAGAGACGGTGACGGGCAGAGAGGGTGACGGGCAGAGAGGGTGACAGGGCAGAGAGGGTGACGGGGCAGAGACAGTGACGGGACAGAGACGGTGACCGGGGCAGAGACGGTGACGGGGCAGAAACGGTGACGGGGCAGAGACGGTGGACGGGGCAGAGACGGTGACGGGCAGAAACGGTGACGGGGCAGAGGACGGTGGACGGGGCAGAGAGGGTGACGGGCAGAGACGGTGCGGGGCAGAGACGGTGACGGGGCAGAAACGGTGACGGGGCAGAGACGGTGACGGGGCAGAGACGGTGACGGGCAGAGACGGTGACGGGCAGAGACGGTGACGGGGCAGAGACGGTGACGGGGCAGAGACGGTGACGGGCCGAGAGGGTGACGGGGCAGAGACAGTGACGGGGCAGAGACGGTGACGGGGCAGAGACGGTGACGGGGCAGAGAGGGTGACGGGCAGAGACGGTGACGGGCAGAGACGGTGACGGGGCAGAGACGGTGACGGGCCGAGAGGGTGACGGGGCAGAGACAGTGACGGGCAGAGACGGTGACAGAGCAGAGACGGTGACGGGCGAGACGGTGACGGGCAGAGACGGAGCAGACATGGTGATGGATCTGACCATGGTCCTGAGAGCCCGGCTGTGGAAGGCACCCGCACTCTGCAAACGCCCCACATACAGCAGGAACCTCCTGCCGCACTGGGGAAGGCCCCTCTTGTCTGGGCTGACCCTCATCAGCTCTTCTCCTCCAGGTCTCTCTGGTTTGTGCTGGCTCCGGGCTGCCCTTCTCCCTCCCGAGACACTGAGTGGGGCAGTTCCCAGGTGAAGCGCCCACAGCTCTCCACCTCCCCGCCAGCAGATTCACTCCCAGCATCCTCCTGCCATCGCTCTGTTCTTTTCCTGGGTCATCTGGTGTCACATTGTATCTATAAATGAATTCAGAGAGTTTGCTGTGGCCACGTCGTCAACCCCCACTCCATGAACACGGGGCTTTTATTTAGACCCTCACAGAATCTTTTACGTTGCTGGCCTCCCTTTGTGATGTTTTATAGTTGTCACTGTATGAGCCTCACTCTTCTTTAGTCCTGCTGTCCCCCTCCCCGCCGCCCCCGCCAGGGGAATGTCTGCCTTCTGGAGGGCTGAGTCTGTCTGGGGGCTCCCAACCCCCATGTTTGTGGTTTCGGGCCCAGGCTGTCCTTCCTTACACCCACTTCCTGCACAAACGAACAAACACACCAGGACTCAAAAAACTAACAATTTTATGCCATGTTTTCCGATAATAAAGAAGAAAACGGTGCCTTTAGTTGTTTTTGTAAATGAAAAATAACAACAAAATTAAGAAATAAGAGGCCGGAGTTCTCTGAAGAACACGGTAAAGCATTTATTTGAAAACACTGTAGAAACCAATTATCTTGCTTTATGTTTAAGATAACAATCTTTAAATTAACTTATGATGTTACCAATATGAATAAAAATTCGAATCCTTTGGAAAGAAAAATTGGTGGACCTATTCTACACTTAGATGAGAGCAGAAGGACAAAACCGCCCAAGACAATATTGATCATAAAATAATCCCATCAATGTGGGTGTGGTGGGGAAAGGCCGCAGAGGGACGGGCAGGCAACGGCCTCTGACAGGCTGAGTGTGGCGTCTGCGAAGACCCACTGAGCAGAGACAGCGCCCAGAGCGCCCTGCATGTGCGGAGTATTGAAACAGAAATAGGCTCTTGGAGACCGGGGTGAAACAATGGTGCCATCAATAAGCAAAGCCAAGACAGCCAATTGTCCGCATGGGAAATAAAATAAAATTAGTTCCTAGTCCCATTATTTCATGCCATATACAATATTCAATTAGAATCATTTAAAATGCTAAACAAGAGAAGCCAAATGGTTTAACTTTAGAGGTTAAAGAAAGAAAAATATCTTCAAATAGTGATTATTTTCTTAAGTAAGATCAGAAAGGTAAAAACAGAGGAAATGATGAGAAAATTCACTTCACTTGTATCACTTGTCTTCCCATTGTTCATCGATTTGCTCGAGTGGGCACCAGTAACCTCTCCATACCTCTAACTCATTAAGTGCTATTTTTGAAATGCTAGAATAGTCACAGATCAAGGCAGTTAGGCAACAGATATATCACTATCACTATCACTATCTTCCCGTTAATCATCTATTTGCTAGAGCGGGCACCAGTAATATCTCCATATGTCCTGTCTCATGCTAGTAGAACCCAAAGGCATCCGCTTGCTCCAGGAACATAAAGAGCCTCAAACAATTATATTAGGTCACGGGAATGACCTAATATAAATGTTACTGGTATTTGGCATATCAAATACTACACGAGCAGCTTGCCAGGCTTGCCGTGCAGGTGGCATACTGTTGTAGTCTCCTCTAAATAAAGCATTTATAGATGAACTGCTGCGGCCGCTAGCGGCCGTAAGCCGGGCTGTGATAGTCTGGTCTGCTGGGTGGAGGGAAGTCCGGATGTGGAAAATGGCGGGCCCCATGGAGTAGGGGAGCGTGGTCTGGCTTGTTGTGAGACTCTGCTGGGGTGGCAGGCCAGGGCTAGAACCTGCCATGCCTCTCGGGCGCCTCACGAGCAGCTGGGAACAGGGAGAGCAAGGAGCAGCTCTGCCCCATATCTGAGAATCTCTGGTTCAGCATACCTGGGCTGAACCAGATATATATCTCCTCTCAGATATATCAATTAATTGATAAATCAATCAAGCCATTAAAAGCCATCCTGATGGGAAAATTAGAAGCAAAACTATTCCTATTTGTAGAGACACGATCTCACACATACAATATTCCAAGGAATTCAGCAAGTTTCAAGACAGAAGTTTATTATACAAAGATATATTTTACATATGCTAGCTACAAACTGTTTTCAAAACTAGCTCCACTTACAAGAGTATGAAGACCAGTGAAGACGGGAATAAATTTAACAACAAAAAAGTGTGAGTCTCATACAGTGAAAACTATAATATAGCGCTGAAAGGAAGTGAGGATCTAAATAAAAGATCCCGTGAAGAGCTAAATAAAAGTCCCGTGTTCATGGATTGGGGATTGGCTGTCATGTCCCCACCAAACTCTGGAGACTGACTCACAGATTTAGTGTGACACCAGCTGACACAGGCAATCGACAAGCTCATCCTGCAAACAGCCGAAATGCTGCTACCCTGGGACGACCAACACAATCTCGGAAGTTTTCAAAACGTACTAAAAGACTGAAACTTATTCTAAAGCACCCTGCAAAGTGCAGTAGTTATTCCCTGTAGTTCTGGCGTAAGAATCAGGTCCAGGACCAGTGGGGGAGCATCAAGCATCCAGAGATGAAGCCACACGTTTATAGCAACTTAACAGTTCATTAGAACGCAAGAGCCCCAATCGTGGACAGCTTTTTAGTTTACATTTCACGGCGATCTAATAAAATTTAAATAAATAAATAAACAAACAAAGATGCAATAGTGGGGCTGGGGCGATAGCACTGTGGGGAGGGAGGGCGGTATAGTTTGCCTTGCACGCGACCGAACCGGGCTCGATCTCCAGCTTTCCATACGGCCCCCGAGCACCACCAGGAGTAACTCCTGAATATCACCGGTGTGACCCAAAGACCAACACACAAAACCAAAGATCGCAAGAAAATGAAGGGGATTCTCTTGAAGCAGCACACACTCTGTTTCATGAATGGTCTTGGTGCATCTCTACTCTACAAGCCCAGGAATGAAGTTGGACAGCATGAAAGACTTTGTCACATCAGACAGAATCCACACGGCCCAAACGCTGGAGCTAACGGCACGAGACTCCAGTGGCATGCTCTGTGGGACAGCAGGGCCATCCAAGGCGTGCCCCTGGGTGAGATGACTTTGGGATGGGACATTGAAGTCTTGATGAATTGGATGGGATGAAACTGGGCTTCTGGGCTTGATGGAAACCCCCGACGGGCGGCGGGAGGGGCTCGCAGCACGTGGGTCAGGCTTGCCGGGTCACAGGTCTGAGAGAAGCTTCCAGGACCCCAAATCCATTTCAGCAACCGTCATCAGCCAAGACAAGGAACCCAGCTGAAAATTGGGCGAGGGATCAAGTGGACATTTCCCAAAGGAGACAGACGGAAGGCCAAGGGTCTGTGCGACACTGTTCCCCACCAGGGTTGGAAAACTGTGTTTGCAAACACAACCGGAACTGCTTCAATCCGGAACAAGCCCCCACCCCGGTGATGTGAGGGGGAGTCCGGGGGCTGCCAGCCTGACAGCGCCTGGGAAACATGGGCAGCCCCGGCTGTGCGCACCTGGCCCGGAGGTCCTGAATGTGGCCTCCGGGGCACATGGCCAGCTGATGGGGAGAGCAGGCCACGTTCCCTCGGAGGGCTTCATGAAATCGTGGCTTGCAGGGAGGAACGACAAGGAAAACGTGTCTAAAAGGGCCAGAGCCAGATGGGGCCGGGGAGGGCACTTGCCTGGCATGTGTGAGTGTGTGGGTGTGTGAGTGTGAGTGTGTGTGAGTGTGAGTGTGTGTGAGTGAGTGTGAGTGAGTGTGTATGTGTGAGAGAGAGACAGAGCCACAGCGATGGATACAGATACAGAGAGACAGACACAGAGATGAGACAGAGAGACAGAGACAGCGGCAGAGATAGAGAGAGATAGAGAGACAGAGACAGTGATAATGGGGCCGGCTGCCTACCCAAGCCCTGCTCTGAGCATGGGGCAAAAAGCTGGGGGCAGACGCTGCATACCTCAATTCAGTGAGGAGGAGGGTGGGCAATAGATGGGCGCCCTTGGGTGGGTGACGGGATTGGAGCTGAGCTTGTGCTGGTCTGGTCCGTCCTCTGGAGGGAGGCAGGAGCAGTTATTAAACGCTCAGGGAAATCAAGACAGATGCCGTGAGGATCACCTGGATAATAACTTCATTATATAACCGTGGGGCTCGCAGGGCGGCAGCCCCGAAATTCAGCCCTCGCCGCTCATCTTTCATCCGCACAGCCAGAGAAGCTCGGGCTAACGGCCTGAGATGATGGATCGCCCCTGGGCTCCCGGGAAGGAAAGGAAGGGAAAGCTTGCTTTCGGGCGTAGCTCCTGAGGGGGACCCCAGACTTTTCCAGGTTCCTCCATTTCCGGTCTGGTTCTGTGTTTCTGGAGGAAACGTTGGCCGGCATCTTCTCTAGATGTGCAGAAAATTAATTCCGCCGATGATGTGGGAACGATGGCCCATAAAGTTAATGAGATATTACCGAAGGCTGGATAAACAATTAGCAGTATTAGCTGCGAAGATACGCCAGGACCTGTTGTCATCCACGAGAACTGCAACTAATTAAATAGAAAATTACAGCACCGGCGTGTGGAGACAATGCCAGTGGAATGCCGGAGAATTAACGGAGGTAATATCGCAAAGGCAACTCTGTTATTAAAAATGAGAGGTGGGGAGCGGATTAAAGCCATCCATTTCCCCCTTCCTGGGGCTGCTCGCCCTGCGCCTCGCTCGGCGGGGCTCCGGGCGGAGAGTGCCGCTGCCTCGTCACCCCCCTGGAGGAGCTGCCCTGACCCCCGACCATCCTCCGAGTTCCCCAAGCATGAAATTGGCTTCTTTGTTTCCAAGCAGGAGTGTTCGGCCCTCCCGGGAGATGAGCCGTATTTCAGAGCGTCTCTCCTTGACTTCCCAGGTCACTGTCCTGCCTAGCTGCAGCTGGCCTGGAGCCCTCAGGGGGTCCAGGGCTGGTGGCCGAGGCCGAGCAGAGGACAGAAGCTTTGCAGGGTCGGTGGGGGGGTGGCCTGGGCCTCCCGGGCAAGAGGGGTGGGTGGATTAAAGCCCACGGCCCAGGCTGCAGGAGCTGCTCGCAGACGGAAGCCTGGCGCTAGGGCACCCCCACAGTGCTTGTGTGGCCCCAAGAAGGGCCAGGACAGCAGAGGCCTCTGAGAAGTCGTGCCAGGCCACACATAGACGGCTGTGTCCTGGCCCTGCTCCCTGGCTGCTCCAGCGGGGCTGAGGCTCTTGCACCCAACAGGGCAGGGAGGCCGCCTCGGAGAACCAGAGACTATGTGGCCGCGTGATTCACTCCTGGCTGACCGCTCCGGGCACAGCTATGGCCAGTGAATGGGGCAGGTCCCAACAGCCTGCTCCCTGTTGCTGCAGAAAGGGACCAAGGAGGAGGAGGAGGAGAGGCAGGAGGAGGAGGGGCAGGAGGAGGAGGAGGAGCAGAGGGAGGAGGAGCAGGAAGAGGAGGAGCAGGAGGAGGAGCAGGAGGAGGAGGAGCAGGAGGAGGAGGAGCAGAGGGAGGAGGAGCAGAGGGAGGAGGAGCAGGACAGGAGGAGGAGCAGAGGGAGGAGGAGCAGGAGGAGGAACAGGAGGAGAAGGGGCAGGAGGAGGAGGAGCAGGAGGAGGAGGAGCAAGAGGAGGAGCAGGAGGAGGAGGGGCAGAAGGAGGAGGAGCAGGAGGAGGAGGAGCAGAGGGAGGAGGAGCAGAGGGAGGAGGAGCAGGAGGAGGAGGAGCAGGAGGAGGAGGAGGGGCAGAAGGAGGAGGAGCAGAGGGAGGAGGAACAGGAGGAGGAGGAGGAGGGGCAGGAGGAGGAGGGGCAGGAGGAGGGAGGAGGAGCAGAGGGAGGAGGAACAGGAGGAGGAGCAGGAGGAGGAGGAGCAGGACAGGAGGAGGAACAGGAGAAGGAGAGGCAGGAGGAGGAGCAGGAGGAGGAGGGGCAGGAGGAGGAGGAGGAGCAGAGGGAGGAGGAGCAGGAGGAGGAGCAGGAGGAGGAGGAGCAGGACAGGAGGATGAACAGGAGGAGGAGCAGAGGGAGGAGCAGGAGCAGGAGGAGCAGAGGGAGGAGGAACAGGAGGAGGAGGGGCAGGAGCACATTTTCTTTTCTAGCTATGAGGAAATTCTGTTTCCCAAGTGGAGGCTTCAGAGCCTCAAGCTTCTCTCGCACACGTCACAGCACCTTTGCCACAAGACGAAGCTCTGCCGAGTCACACAAACTGTCCACTGCGACGTGGACACCAGCACCACGACAGGTGACGGCAGGACCAGGGCACAGTCCGCGCCACCGCCAGCACTGTCCCAAGTGCCAGTCTAGGACTGGCCGGACTCGGCCTGCTCAGACGCTCGGGGCAGGTCAAGTCCACGTGCCCTAAATCTGGGCCTTATGCCCTGTGGACCAGCAGCCCGGGCGCAGGCGGCCGACCAGCTGTGGCCAAGTGTCCCCAGAGCGGGCGCCTCCTCCCGGCAGCCTTCCCACGGGAGCATCACGAGGCCCCTGGCAGCCTGGCCAAGGGAAGGTTGGTGCCTGCAAACTGAGTGCTCCCAACAGGAAGGCGTGTGCTCCAGCTCAGTGCTCACCGCCCTGACAGCAGCTCCGCAGTGGAAAGAATTGTAGAATCTTCTGCTCTGACGAGCCGCACACGGACCGCAGGGGCCAGACGGTGCGGTGAGACTCCGCCGCGCCCTTCGGCTGGGCTGCTGAGTTCTCAGGCCACGACGCCGCTGCTATGCTGATGACGGCGGCCACATGCGGCTCCTGAAGCCTGGAGTTGGCCCTCACTGCCCGCCCCTCTGTTCCTCTCTGGGCCAAGTGCTCCAGCTCAGATCTGCGTGTGGAGTGGCCCGCCTGCCCTAATCAGCGACACCCAGCCAAAGGGCACTGGCCCCACTTGTTCGACAAGTTGCGTCTTTCCAGGTAAAACGCAATTGAATGCTCAGGAGGGCATGGACGACGCCATCCCTTCCGCAACAGGGGAATCAGGGAGACGGCAGGAAAGACGTTCACTTGTGACTGTCACTTACCAGTAATTAAACGGCCAAAACGTTCTCATTAGCCTCCGAGTTGCCTGTTAATAATTTTACCGGAAAACATTTCATAAGTTAATTCTGCAAAGTCCTAGGTGCAGGTAGATTTAATTAAATCTATATTTACATTAGCTTCACAGTGTTTCTCTGAGAAGTCAAGAAGTGTATGTAAGCGCACACAGAGCAAGGGTGCGGCGCCCCAGCTGGAGGGTCGGAGGGGAGATCTGGGGAGCGCCAGGCTGGGCAACGCCGCCTACCGCCCAGGGCGTGACGGGACAGCAGGGATAAGGGTTCCCCGTCTCGGCTGGACCGCATCGGGAGGTGGTCACCCTCTGCTGCTGTCCTGGGGCGTCCCCCTCTGCCTGTACAGTTGCGGTCCACGCTAGGAGCCGCCTGAGCTAATGCCAGTGTCCAATAGGGCTTTGCTCAGAAAAGCCCTAAGTGCGTTGTCTTGAACAATCTGCTCCCCGCCAGGCCTCTCTGTGTGCCCGAAGGATTGTTCCCTGGGCACGGGGCTGTGCAAGTGGGGTGTCATTGCCAGTTCTTGGACGCCGGGCGGCTCCACAGCTGCCCGAGCCACACCCCAAAGTGGCCTCCCTGCTCCGCCTTCTTCCTATACGTCTTCCTTCTCCTAATCCTCCAACCCAGGAAGATGGGACCCCACCACGGATGGTGCCTGCCATCAGCAGTGACTCGGTCTCGCCTCTCATCTTCGTTTGCTTCAAGACCGTGATTGGCGCCCAATTAACCCGCCTGACCCCACGGTTTCACCTGCCTTGGTTTCTGCGATTGTGACGGGTGAAGGTTAATGACCACCTCTGCTTTGGAGCTTGTTCACTTGGAAGGTGATTCACGTGGCAGAGGGGCACATGCCAAGGCCTTGCTGTCCCCGCAGAGGGTGGGGGGTGCGAAACGACGCTGGTGAAAGCAACAGGAAGCGGGTGAGAGGTGAGGTCAGAAGCTCTGCTAATTGCAGACACTTTATCCTGGGACTAATTGGTATTCAGAGACGGAGCCGGAGCTGCAGGGGAGAGTGGACCTGATCAGAACAAGTGTTTGAACGGGGCACTGCTGCCCTTGGCACAGAGAAAGCCCGGCCCCGCCTTACCTGCGTGCCTTCTGCCAACGTGAGAATGTCACTGTGAAGTTTGGCGTTTCCTTTTGTATGTAAGGTCCGGCAGCGGGCAGGGATGCGGGCACCAGCAGCCCATGTGTGTCCAGGAGAGGGCAGAGGACACCAGCCCACACCCCCTCTCCCACACCCCCCAATGCTCCACGAAGCTGGGCTTGATCACAGAGATGGGATCATTTTGGGCTGTGTTAATTTTTAATAAGCTGCTCGCCTCAGACCTAATCATGCCACTGAGGGCAGTTTTTATATTTTATGAGTCTGAATCAATTCCTCCCCAATCTGCAGGTTCCTGGGTGGCAAAGAGCAGAGGCCGTGGACAGCGTGCGTGGATAGAGTGCGTGGACATCGCACGCGGACATTGCACAAGGACCGCATGCGTGGACAGTGTGGGTAGACCCTCATTCCCAGTAGCCATCCCTGACTGTAGGCCCCCCTGGAAGATTCCAGGCGCCTTAAATAATTGAATCTGTTTAGAGAAATGAAGCCAATTAGCTTCTCAGTTTATGACCAAGAAATGATTTCTCCATGTGGGGTCAGACTCTGCTAAGTATCTGGGGATTCAATTATTGTTTAGAGCTCAGAAAAGCCCAAACAGGATCCTGGACACCGTCGGGCTCTGTCCCCGTGGCACCCACAGTGCCAGCTCTAGGCCAGGCTGTCTGGGAAGGCCCTGTTCTCACCTCTGCAGACTCTGGCCTTTCTCCCCCTCACAAAATTGCCAGGCGAGAGCCGCCAGCCGGGCTGCACAGCCCCGTGCACTAGTTTCTGCTTCATTTGTTTTTCCCTTCCCGAGGAAACCCAGAAACCTCCGCCATCTCACCGCGAGGAACATTTTTTCTTAGGGCTGTGCGCGCGCAGTGATGCCAGTGATGGATGAGGGGTCAGAACAGTGAATGTTTCTTCAAGGAATTTGCATTTTTAATAGCAAACATCCACGGAGAAGGGAAGGAAGAAAACGTGGGCTGCTGGAACACTGGACGTTGCTGCAGGCTGAGACTTCTGGGGCTTCTCAGTGCTGTGCGGGGCAGCCCCTCTGCTCTGGGACCCGTTTCCCCCACGGAGGCTCACGGGCCTGTGCCCCGCGAGATGTCAGTGTCCGGGGCCGGTGCTCCCGCCTTCCGCCTAGTCCTTTCGGCCCCCATCTGCCTGGATGCCTGGGCCCTTCTCCGAGCACTTCCCGCAGCCTGGCTGGACCTCGCTATGGGAGAATCCCCACCCCTCCAGCTGGCCCCTGACAGGGAACGGCTCACAGCAGCCCATCCTAGTGTCCAGACCAGTTCAGCCCGTCTCCTCCAGTCAGACACCACAGGTCCAGCTGCGTGCAAAGGAGCCCATTGGGGTTGTGCCTGGCCCCTCTGACACGTTTCTCTGCTCTCCCCTCGCCCAATCACTGGACTGCTTCTGCCCCGGCTTTCTGTGGCATTGATCTTCTCTCCTAGTCATTCAACACGCAACACCTCCTCCAGGAAGCCTTCCTGATTCTTCACGCTCTGGTTATCTCTTCCTTTCTCCTGTCTCAACCCATATTCCCTAGATCCTTCTCTCCGGGTGGGGAACTTCAGTGCTGAGCTGCTCACTCTTTTCTTGAGAAGGACCAAGACCCTTTAGCTCTGTAATGGGGTGGCGCCTGTCCCCCGTCTGCTATGGGGGACTGAAGGGTCTGAAGGGTCAGGGGAGGGAGGAGTCAGGAGGGAGCACCAGGGCACAGGCCTCTCTCTCGTGTCTACGGCAGCATCTGGGAGTGGGTGAAGCCGGCCCAGTGGTCACAGAGGACACGCCCAGGCAGACATCATCCTCTGGGCTGGGCTGGGGGCTCTGAGCCAGGACGCCCCCCAGGGGTGCTGGGCCCTTGTCACAGCTGTTTGCTGAAGCAGGCTGCGAGTGGGGCCCCAGTGGGGATGGTCAGGCCTCTCTGACCCGTGCGGTCCCAGCTGGACACACACACCGGCCACTCGGACCCCATTCCTGAGCCCGTCTGAAAGCAGCCTGGCCTTGGGGCAGATTCAGCTCTGGCTTGTTTCACGGGCTGGAGCCGCCTGATGAGTGATGGCTGCCTGGAGACCCACAGACACCCGCTCAGGGACGGTGTCACGGTGACTCAGAAGGCCTGGAGCAGGAGGAAAAGCTTCACAGAACTGCAGCTGTGGGTGCTGCTGGCCGGCCAGGCGGAGGGCACAGCCGAACTGTGCTGGGTGGGGGGGCCTGGTCACACAATGGACAGGGAAATGAACGGGCCCCTGTGGTCACACAATGAGCAGGGAAATGAACGGCCCCCGTGCCTGCAACAGAAGCTGTTTCATCTCATTGTGGGTCCCGCACACTCATTAATTTTTCCACCTTGAAATTGGTTATTGAAATCTTGCATTTCAATTGACTTTTAATCCTTTAATTCGAGTCCAGCGATGATGCCTAGATTATTAAACCACTTTAAAGTATTTTAATTTTGTCCAATTTGAAACCGATTTAAATGACCTGCTCTCTGGGCATGGGGGATGGTATTGCACTGGCTCCTCGGCCCCAGAAACAGCCGCTTTCACACGGCTGTGACAGTGGGGCCTGCCGGGAATGGTGTTGAGGACAGTGGAGGTGACGGTGATGGTGAGGACGGTGGTCATGGTGACAGTGAGGACAAGTGGCGGTTATGGTGATGGTGAGGACAGTGATGGCTAAGGTGACGGTGAGGACAGTGGTGGTTAAGGTGACGGTGAGGACAGTGACATTAAGGTGATGGTGAGGATAGTGATAGTGACGGTGATGGTGAGGACGGTGGCGATGGTGAGGACAGTGATGGTTAAGGCGATGGTGAGGACAGTGATGGTTAAGGTGACGGTGAAGACAGTGGTGGTTAAGGTGATGGTGAGGTCAGTGGTGGTTAAGGTGACGGTGAGGACAGTGGTGGTTAAGGTGATGGTGAGGACAGTGACATTAAGGTGATGGTGAGGACAGTGATAGTGATGGTGATGGTGAGGACGGTGGCGATGGTGAGGACAGTGATGGTTAAGGCGATGGTGAGGACAGTGGTGGTTAAGGTGACGGTGAGGACAGTGACATTAAGGTGATGGTGAGGACAGTGATAGTGATGGTGATGGTGAGGACAGTGGTGGTTAAGGTGACGGTGAGGACAGTGGTGGTTAAGGTGACGGTGAGGTCAGTGGTGGTGATGGCCATGGGGGTCTCTGGCCATTCACTCCACATGCTCAGAGCAGCTGGCAAGCTGCTGGGTCAGCGACTCCGACTCGGGGCGGCGCTGCAGGGTCAGTGTGCGCTGGGCCGTGCCCCCTCCCTCAGGGCTGCCCCTTCCTCGCTCTGGGGGCTGCGAGGATCCTACAGTTCCTGTATAGATTTCAGGCTCTTCCTGTGGCCTGCCGTGGCCTCCCTAAGTGGTCCATGACCAAGAAGGACAGTCTGGCCTGGCCCCTCGTGTAGGGGAGCAAGTGGCGCTGGGGAAGAGCCCCCCAGGCCCCCCATCACTGCAGCCGTGACAGCCGCGGTGCTCTGTGCCCATTGGTCAGTGCGGGCAGCGCCCTGTCACTGGGCAGTGTGTGGCCTCTCAGAGGACGGCACAGCCAGGCCGGGCACCCACGCTCCCCCTCACGTCATCCCTGCACAGGCTCCTCCTGACTTGGCTCCGCCTTTTCCCATAGGCCTGGGGATCCCCTAAAAGCGCCTCTGAGGATCTTTGATCCCAGGTTCTGCCGTGGCTTTCAGAGCCAGCCGTGGTTAGTGCCACGGAGAGGCTGGGCCTGGGGGTGGAGATCTGGGGCTGCTCCGGGCAGCGCAGGGGGCAGAGGGGAACAGCTGCCTGTGTGGGCGCCCGAGCAGTGTCTGCCAAGCCAGGACCTTCCCTCCGCGGACGGCTTGCCGGCTGCCCTTGTCACTTCTCATCAGATCTTCCAGGACAAAGCAGCCTCCTCTTGGGGACAGACCTTCCTGCCCTGTGGCCACGAGGAAACTCTTCAGGCATCGCTTCCAGGACAGTGGCCTGAATCCATCGCACACTCAGCACTCGGGTCTTCCACGCCCTGCCAGACGCTCCTTGCCCCAAGACCACAGTGCACCTCGGATGTTCCCACCCCGTGTCTCAGGCCCAGTGGGATCAAAGGGCCCCAGAAACTGCTCAAGGGGAGGGGGTTTGGGGGCAGCAGAGGGGAGAGCTCCCTCGCCTGGGCTCACCGGCCAAGCAAAGGCGGAGGACACGGCCCGAGGCCCGGGTTGGAGGAGGGAAGGCACCATGTTGCAGCCCTGTGAGATGAGCCAAGCCTCCTCCATGAAGGGCACGGCTGGCCGAGTGGCCGGTGCTGGTCCGTCTTGGCGGATGGCCATCTTGGCACCCTGCTGGGGTTTGTCAGATCTCTGGAACAATGTCACACGGTCGGGAAGGTGAGAAGGGACGGACAGAGCCTCTTGTCCCTCAAAGCCGGGTTAGACGAGCAGAGCCAGAACACTGGGCAGAGGGTGACCTTGGAGCCCCATGGAGTCCGCGGTCACTCACGCTGCGTGAACGCTGCGGGGCAGCGTGGGACAAACAGGTCCCTGGTGCGAGGGGACAAGGCGCCACGGCTCGGCTGGTGCTCGACAGCAAAGTAGGGCAACACTGTCTGGAATAATGAGCCGAGTGTAATCAACGTATCACAAGCAAAATTACGGGGAAAAGTGTGTCAAGCTATTGTTGCTGTATTTGGTTTTTTGACTTAATCTTCTAACACGTGCATATAATAATAAAATGCATTTACGTGGGGCGAGGCTCCTCTTCCGGCGATCATGCGGGCATTTAACCATCTGCTACCAGAGCATCGGGCTGCCTGCAGGGGAGAAAGTGGCTCTCGGCGAGCTGCTTGGTGAAGCCGGCCAGCACTACGGCCACCTCTGAGAAGGGCTCTGCGGTCTCCAGGCCACGGTGACTCCCCAGCTCCCAAGGGCATGGTGGCCTCATCGTCTTTTCTGCGTCCTCAGAACTGGAGGAAGTGTGAGGGGCCGAGGCAGACCAGGGGCAGAGCCGGTGGCATTGGGCGCGGCTCTGTGGGGCATCTGCCCTGTTCCTGCCTTCACCCAGCAGCACCTGCCAGCACCACCCGCTTCCGGCAGAGGCCTATGTGAGTCGCCTCCCGGACGCACCTGGTGTAGGTGATTGCAGCAGAGACAGCGCCGCTAGGACAAGTGTCCGCACGTCACCACCATGGCGGCCGTCCTCCTCGTCACGTCACCATCATCGCGTGTCCGTTGTCACCGTCACGGCTCCCATCACCTGCCTCACCTTTGTCTTTGTTGCTGCCATCTTGAGCATCGGGGCGTCGGACCCCCCCCATTTAGGGCCATGCCACCCCTGAACTGGGTTGTGGCTTGGCCAGGCGTGTGGGTGCCCAGCAAGACCCGCCCTTCTTGCCCGAGAGCCTGACGGTGGAGGAGCTTTGGGGGTCGGGTGCTCCCGCTGGCCCTGGGGGGCAGTTCAGGCCAAACTGCTGGGCCTCAATGATGCCCAGGGCTGGACGCTGCAGCCCCCTGAGCTGACCTTGAGAGAGTGACTCTGGGAGTTTAATCAGCCGTGGCGGGAGCCAGACGCCTCCCGGGAAAGCGTGTTCTGAAATGAGCTTCAGGAATTTTCTGGGTGTTTTTCTCTTTGCCGTAACGGCCTTCGCAGCAGCTGGGCCGGCTGAGAAGTGGCTGCTGGGCGCAGCTCATTAGGGTGTAATGGCGTTTCCGAGAGGGCCGCTCAGACGCGCACAGACAGGCAGAGCCAGTGCCGCCGCCGCCTGATGCATGGGCCCGTCAGCGCCGCGG
This sequence comes from Cryptotis parvus, assembly GCA_021461705.1. NCBI lineage: Eukaryota > Metazoa > Chordata > Mammalia > Eulipotyphla > Soricidae > Cryptotis > Cryptotis parvus. The sequence goes on from JAJIBD010001634.1 coordinate 181,221, forward strand.
CTGATGGACGGCTGATGGGCAGCTGAACTCTGGACACTCCCGCTCTGGATCTGGGAGAGTTGTCCTAGGCGGGGGGGGGGGGGGCTGGGCTGCTCTAGCTGTCAGACAAGGGGCGGCGTGTGCTGGGGTCAGGGTCGAGAGGAGCTGAGGGCTTTGCGTTTCCAGCTCGGCTCATCCAGCACCTGGAGGGCTCGCTGGTGCCCGGAGCGCAACTGCCTGAGCCGGGCCCCTCAGCTGCTGCTTCTGAGCCCCGACCCAGCCTGAGAAGCTGCTGGTCTCAGGGCCAAGGCGTTTTCCTGGGGTGTGGCCCCTGGCCAGGACAGGTGTGTGAGGACACCCCAAAGCAGGACTCGAGCCGCCCGCCGGGAGAGTCTCCGACGCCTGAGCTGGACGGGCAGCAGGTTAGCGCTGGAGCCTTCAAGCTGTCCATGGCCGTGCCCTCATGGCTACTGAGAGTGTCCACTCTCATGTGTCCCCCTTCCCCTCCTAAGAGAGGCCGAATGGGCACGGTGGCCGTGGAGGAGAGCCTGGGGTCGATTCTGCTGCTCTGGTCGCTGTGGGGCCATAAGAAGGGCGAGGACTAGCTCTCCCGGCCGGAGTCACCTCCTGGGCCTCCCCCCCCCGTGTCCACAGTGAGAAAGTGACTGACCCACAAGGGCCACAGGGAGGTCCCGAGGCAGGTGCTGGAGAGGCGGGGGTGGGGGTTCCTTGCCCCGGGCTTCCCCAGGACCCTGTCTGGGGGCACGGGGGCAGGGCCGGTGCTGATGATGGACCTCGCGAGGCCCAGAAGGGTGACACGGTGGGTGGGCAGCTGCGTTGCAGCCCACAGGAGGCGTCTACGCTGCCACCAGTGTCCTCGCGGCAGGTGGGGCGTGGCAGGTTCCCCGTGTGTGCCGCTGCCACCCGGGGCTCCCTGCCCCTCCCTAGTCGGGCGGCCGAGACTGGCGATGGGGAGGTGCTGGCCCCTTGCATGGACGCAGAGGCCAGCACAAAGGGCGATGGGAGCTGGGAGACGAGGGCCATGGGCAGCCGGCCCGGTGCTCAGGGCTGCTGGGTGACCTGTGGGCTGGACAAGGTCACATCAGGGATGTCCCTCCTCACCCCCAGGGAGCCCCGGACACAAGCCCCCCAGCTGGCACCTGATCCACATGCAGCCAAGGGCAGCCAGAGACCCCTGCCGGGGTAGCCAGAGCCCTTGGTGGCCGGCACGCGGGCACTGCACGCTATAAATAGCAGCTTTGACAAGGAAAGTGCTGAGTGGTGCAAACAGCCACATCTGCTGAGCCTCATTATTCCGGGGTAATTGGGGTTACGGGCACTTGCCCTCTCGTCGGCCCAGGTTTCCTCCCTGAGCAGCCCCTCGAAGTGCCTGGGGCCCCCGCAGCCGCAGTCCTCTGCCCGTTAACCCTTGCTCTTCCAGACAAGACGGTGTGTGTCCCCCAGCGCCGCCCCCAGACCGGGAGCAGGGGGCCCATGGCAAGGGCCATTGGTTCCGTTGCAAGGAGCACCCGAGCTTTTAGGAGCTAAAGGCGGGGGCGGGTGCAGGAACTGGTTTCTGAGGAGCAGATGCAGACCCAAGTGTGTGACGCTCACGGTCTCTGCCCAGCTGGAAGAGGGCAGCAGTTCCATGACCTCCCGCCTGACAAGTAAAACACCGCCCTTCTGGCAGAGCACATGGGGCTGAATCGGGCTCGAAGGAACGTCTCCTGGGCAGCTCACCGGACAGCTCACCTGGACAGCTCACCCGGACAGCTCACCCGGACAGCTCACCCGGACAGCTCACCCAGACAGCTCACCTGGGAAGCTCAGACAGCTCACCCGGACAGCTCACCCGGACAGCTCACCCGGACAGCTCACCCGGACAGCTCACCCGGACAGCTCACCCGGACAGCTCACCTGGGAAGCTCAGACAGCTCACCCGGGCAGCTCACCTGGCAGCTCACCGGGTGGTTACCTCAGTTTCAGGACAAGCTCATTCCAAGGGAAACTCACGCACATATTTTGCTTCTGTGTGTCCAATAGGCTTTGGCCACAGACCGAGCTTGACCATGATTGATGCTCAACCCACTGGACAGATGAGGTCCACCTCTGGCCTTGACCCCAATCTCCAGGGCTCACCGGAGCCCCTGCCTGCCCCATTACCCCCGGGCCCCTCTCTCGCAAGGGAGCCGGACTCACCGCTCAGCCCACCCTGTCCCAGGCGTCTGGGGACAGCGGTCCGGGGAGTGGCCGCTCCTCTCAGTGCTCGGACCCCAGCTCTGTGCTAACGATGACCTTAATGATCGAACAGCTCCTCTTGTGACCTGTGTCAGCTTGTAGAGCTCGGAGCAAGCAGGAAAGACAGTGAATCAGTCACCACAGGGAAAGGGGGCCCTGACCCTCCCAGGAGGTAAAAGAAGGAGCGTAGTCCCCGCCCCTGGCCGCTGCCTGCAAGCGCGGGTGACCGAGCGGGTCTGGGGTCCTGCTCTTGGTCCACCCCTCGCGTCTGTCTGGAGCCTCGGAGCAGGCGCAGCACCCTGAGGTCTCCGCCTTCGCCCTCATCACCTCGGGCTGCCCTGTGCCCGCGACTCCCCAACATCACATCAGTCATCAGCGAGTGCAGGAGCCTTGCAGAGCCGGGGGTCTCCATTTCTGACCTTCTCACCCACGCTGGTTAACACAGAGACACGGTGTGGACCACCAGTGGCTCTCACCTGAGCATGTGCTTATGAACATGATGGCAGAGCCCAAGTCAGTATGCAAAAGTCAGGGAAATAGCTCAGTTAACACACGCCCGCACCACGAGGCCGAGTAGGGCTTCTAATGCTGCATGGCCCCAAAGGTCACAGCTTGCGTAAGAGACGATAAAGCCAAGAAAGGGCTCATTACTGAAGTGTCTCCCCTTTCTCAGTGGGAAGCCAGTCTGCCCGTGCTCCCCTCTGCGCCCCAAACAGCCCTGGTGAAAGCCCTGGGGTCAGTGACCGCCTCCCCCTGTCCATCTTTGAACCTGGCTCTCCTGCTTTCTTGGGAAGGCCTGGCCTCCAGACAGTGTGAGCCAGGTAGCGTGCAGACAGCGTGGACAGACAGCGTGGACAGACAGCGTGGGCAGACAGCGTGGGCAGACAGCGTGGACAGACAGCGTGGACAGACAGCGTGGGCAGACAGCGTGGGCAGACAGCATGGGCAGACAGCGTGGGCAAACAGCATGGACAGACAGCGTGGGCAGACAGCATGGACAGACAGCGTGGACAGACAGCGTGGGCAGACAGCATGGGCAGACAGCATGGGCAGACAGTGTGGACAGACAGCGTGGACAGACAGCGTGGGCAGACAGTGTGGACAGACAGCGTGGGCAGACAGCGTGGACAGACAGCGTGGACAGACAACGTGGGCAGACAGCATGGGCAGACAGTGTGGACAGACAGCGTGGACAGACAGCATGGACAGACAGTGTGGGCAGACAGCATGGGCAGACAGCGTGGACAGACAGCGTGGGCAGACAGCATGGGCAGACAGCGTGGACAGACAGCGTGGGCAGACAGCATGGACAGACAGCGTGGGCAGACAGCATGGACAGACAGCGTGGGCAGACAGCATGGGCAGACAGCGTGGACAGACAGCGTGGGCAGACAGCATGGGCAGACAGTGTGGACAGACAGCGTGGACAGACAGCGTGGACAGACAGTGTGGACAGACAGCGTGGGCAGACAGCGTGGACAGACAGCGTGGACAGACAGCGTGGGCAGACAGTGTGGACAGACAGCGTGGACAGACAGCGTGGACAGACAGCGTGGACAGACAGCGTGGACAGACAGCGTGGACAGACAGCGTGGGCAGACAGCGTGGGCAGACGGCGTGGGCAGACTGCTGTGTCCGGTCCACACTGTCTGCCCACGCCGTCTGCCCACGCCGTCTGACCATGCCGTCTGCCCACGCCGCTCATCCACTGGCCTCTTTCTTTTTCAGTCTTCACATTTTATTTTTTTTTGGGGGACACACCTGGCGATGCTCAGGGGGTTATTCTTGGCTCTCACTCAGGACCACACGGGATGCCAGGACTGCACCCAGGTCAGCTGCATGCAGGCAAGGCCGCCCTGCTGTGCTATCACTCCAGCCCTCAGTCTTCAAAGCTTGGGGAGGGCATGTTCAGCGGTGCTCAGGGCTCACTCCTGGCGCTGCACTCTGAGGCCACTCCTGGTGGCCCAGCTGAGGATGCCAGGGCAGTGCTTGAGCCAACAGTGGGCACAGCAGCGTTGGGGAAGGAAATCTTGCCTGAGGGGGCCGTCGAGCCCTCCTACACGTTCCTGCAGACCGTAGACGACTCCCGGGACTGAGAACAGGACCAGCCTGAGCGGGTTAGGGGGCGCCACAGGATGGGGCACCGGGTGAGGGGACGAGTGAGGGGACCCACAGGGGGCAGTTCTGTCTCTACAGAGGACACCAGGGGGCTCCGGGAAGGGACCGGCTGGACAGGCGGGGCCATCTCTACAAGGATGGTGGCGGAGGACGGGGCTGGCATCTGACCCCTGGGACAAATACAGGCCGCGAGTCCCTGCAGGCTGGGATGGATGCCCAGGGTGTGGGTCACGTGCCCAGCGTCGGGCACAGACTGGGCCAGCAGGGCAGCAAGATTGGGAGCTTGCACTGAGTTTGTACAGGTGTGTGCGTGTGTTTGTGTATCTGTATGTGTGTGTGCATGTGCTCATGTATTGTGTGTGTGTGTGTGTGTGTGTGTGTGTGTGTGCGTGTCACTGGCTTTAGTGTCTGGGATGCTAGACGCAGTGGCCTTAATGGACACTGACCTTAATGGACTCTGGTTAGCGAGACCCAAGCCCCGGCCTTGGCACACCTGATGGAGTCCCAGCCAGACCCACACAAAGTCCCTGTTCTCTCTCTCACCGTCTAGGGGAGCAAACGGACGGCAGACCATGCTCAGCGCCAATCTGAGCCTCAACTCCCGTCTGTGCCTGACTGCTACAAAACGTGCTGGCTTCTGAGCTGAAAAGAAAAAATTAAAGATGCTGAGTGACCGTGGCCCCGGCACGCAACACCCTCCTTAGTGTCACTGTTCTGGACTCTGGGAGTCATTGATGTGCTGGTCTTTGACAGCCACCAAGCAATGTGCTGGGCCGTGTGCGTCCCTCTGTGCTCTGTGAGGTCAGTGGATCCCCTCAGAGGAAGGGCCCAGACACGTGATTCCTTCCCTCAGGGCTGCACAGCCCCAAGAGGGAAAAGGGGGAGGAAAGGGAGATGATGTGGCTGAACTGCTCCCCACGGGGCCCTGGGCAAGGCCAGACCATCTTCTAGTAAGGGGGACCCTTGCTCAGAGAGAAAAGTGGGACCAAACAGCCACTGAGTGAGGCACTCAGATGTGGGAGGGGGAACTGAGGGGTAACACACCTGAGGGGACCACACCTGAGGGGGAGCATACCTGGAGGAGTAGTTCACCTGAAGGAGAGTTCACCTGAGGGGAGTTCACCTGAGGGAGAATTCACCTGAGGGAGAGTTCACCTGAGGGGGAGTTCACCTGAGGGAGAATTCACCTGAGGGGGAGTTCACCTGAGGGAGAGTTCACCTGAGGGGGAGTTCACCTGAGGGGGAGTTCACCTGAAGGAGAGTTCACCTGAGGGGGAGTTCACCTGAAGGAGAGTTCACCTGAGGGGAGTTCACCTGAGGGAGAGTTCACCTGAGGGAGGAATTCACCTGAGGAAGAGTTGAGGGAGAGTTCACCTGAGGGAGAGTTCACCCGAGGGAGGAATTCACCTGAGGGAGAGTTGAGGGAGAGGACACCTAAGGGAGAGCACACCTGAGGGAGAGCACACCTGAGGGAGAACACACCTGAGGGAGAGTTCACCTGAGGGAGGAGTTCACCTGAGGGAGAGCACACCTGAGGGAGAGCACACCTAGGGGAAAGCACACCTAAGGGAGGAATTCACCTGAGGGAGTTTACCTGAGGAAGAGCACACCTGAAAGGAAGCATACTTGAAGGGGGAAACACACCTGAGAGAAGCACACTTGAGGGAGAGCACATCTGAGGGAGCACACCTGAGGGAGTCACCTGAGGGAGAGTTCACTTGAGAGGGAGCACACCTGAGGGAGAGCATACCTAAGAGAAAGCACACCTGAGGGAGGAGTTCACCTGTGGGAGGAGTTCACCCTAGGCAGAGCACACCTGAGGGAGAGCACACCTAAAGGGAGAGCACACCTGAAGGGAAGTACACCTGAAGGAGAGCATACTTGAGGGGGCGCACACCTGAGGGGAGCACACCTGAGGGGGAGAACACCTGAGGGAGGAACTCATCTCAGAGGAAGCCCAGCTTGTGGAGGAAAACACGTGAGGAGTTCACTCGAGGAACATGCTCACCTAAGGCAGAGTAAAGCAGAGTAGGCAGAGTAAAGCTGGGGCCTTTCCAGTGGAACCACTGAACAGGTCACCTGCAATCACATTGTCACGTCCCATCTGCAAGAGGTAGAATCGCTGAGGCTGAAACCGAGTCCCACAAACCAGACTGATTTCGGGGACAGATCAAACTCTCCCATTTGGGGCTTTGGCCCCGTCGCCCCTACCACACACTCTTATTTCCTCCCACCCTGAGTTCCTTCCTGAGGCCTGTGTGAGGTGGGACTCCACTCCTCATGTGTGGGGAGATGGATGGTTTGGTTTAAGGCACTGGCTTGTGAAACATGGAGGAAGCTGGCATCTGACTGAAAAGCTGGGACCTGGGCAAGCGTCAGGTGCTAGAGATGATGGGTGAGAATCTGATGGGGAGGCTAGAACCTGGGTGAAATGACAGGTTAGAACCTGACAGGGGAGGCTAGGATGTGGGCGAGGCCGACAGAGGCTGGAGACTTTGGACTGTCGGCCACTGGGGCCCTGTGCTGAGCCTGGAGCCCAGCGGTGACCCCAGAGAGCTCCTCAGGTTCCCCAGCCCCTTTCACTTCCAGGGGTTTCTGCCCTATCCCTGAGCACTGAGCTGGGCACCCACATCCACCGTCCCCTTCCAAACTGTGTCTACACACAGGAGTTCACACAAGGCCAGTCTGCGTGAGGCGGAGGTGGTGCCTGTGCCCAGGGCCAGCTGCCCGTGCTATGGGGGAGTGGGGCACCCCAGTGCATGAGGAGATGGGGCAGAGGTGCCCTGGGAGTCCCTTCATTTCTTCTGAACTAACAGCTGCTGGTTTCATTCAAATAATCTCATTTGAAATTCTGTTTCTGGAGCGCAGACAGCTCCTTCCGCCCAGGCAGACAAAGAGAGCAGGGCAAGGGCCTTTGCGGGAGATATTTAGGGTGTTCCAGTCATCACAGCTAACAAACTGCTCGAGCTCAGGGACTCTGACCTCTGGGCCTGAGGGAAAACAAGAAACTGGCCTGTGCCAGAAGCACCTCTGTGGGCCTCCCCTTCTGCGGGGCTGAGTGAGCTCAGCCCAGCCCAAACATCTGGAAAACAGGGTGGGGTGGGTGAGGGCAAGGGCGAGATGTCCCTCACCCCTGCAGAGAATCAGGACACAGAGCTGCATCCTTCCACGGCCGGGGACGGGGTTCCCAGGCTATCACATGCGCTGGGAGGCCCCGTCTTGCAGTCTCGCAGCTGGCCTGGCAGAAAGGGCGGTGGGTCAAGGGAGGTCAAGGCTGGCGCTGATCTTCTGTCCCCAGAGGCTCAGCCCAGAATTGCACCAGCTCCCCCAGGGGTCACTGCCCAGGGCTGAGCTACCACAGTGCTGGGCTGCATCTCTGGATTGCTCCAGAAACATCCAGGATTCGTGGCAGTCTGGGAGCTGGTCCTGGGTGAGACAGTGGGTCTGAGAGCAGCAGCTGGGCTAGAGCGTTGAGAACGTTCCACAGGGCCACACTCAGGCCTTTCTCATGGACGTGTGGGCAGCGCAGAGAGCCTGCCCCCTGCCCTGAGCCCCGCTGGGCTTCTCCACCTGCTCTCAGGTCACCTGAGGGACAGGAGGACACTGGCACCTGCGGGGACCTGCCCTCTGCCCATGGAGTCAGGTTGTTCTATCTGACAGGTACAAGTGGGGGAGCAATGCTTGGTGGAGGGGGATGCCCCCTGTGGGAGGGTGCAGGGAAGGACCTTAGGGTGCTGCCTGAGGGGGACTGAGGCAGGACACACACTGGCAGGGTGAGTGACCAGGAGCGGGGCCCGGATCTGAGGAAGGGGACACCGAGGGGAAGAAGAGACCAGTCCAGCTTTGGGGGCACCTAGGCCTGGCTTGGGGGTTCAGGACACAGCTGCTTGGCTTCCTGGGAAGGGAGCTGGAGCAGGTGGGCTCTCCTCTGGGCGACCCTGCACCCTCGCACTGGACGGGAGAGGTCACGCAGGGTCAACCGGGGATACAGAGGTCAAGGCGGAGTGTCCCAGAATACCCTGGGGCACAAGAGGGGTGAGGAGGGCAGGGAGGATGTGGCCTGGGGGGGTCACAGGAGGGGGTGAGGAGGGCGGGGAACATGTGGCCTGGCGGGGCACAGGAGGGGTGAGCAGGCCTGGGAGCGTGTGGGCAGGACGCCAGAGACAGCCCAGGACCCTCGCTGCCCCGGGACAAAGTGAGCTGGACTCCTCTCCTGTGGGGTCTGAGCCCACTCATACCTGTGGGGCCACAGCGGGGGTGGCCTGGCCTCAGCGGCTGAGGGGTCTGAAGGTGCCCCGGAATCCACGTGCTGCACCCCAGCTCCCTCTCCTGGTGTCCGGGGGCCCCAAGGTCTCCGTTTCCCGAGGGACAGGCAGGACTGCACTGGGTCAGAGCACGCCCACAGAGAGCACCCGGCTCAGAGCATCCGGGAGCAAGGCCAAGGGCCCATCCCGGGAAAGCAAGAATCCACCGGCTTGCTGAGGCCAAGGAGACCGGCCATGAGTCGCCTCTGGGCTATCTCCCGGGGCCTGCGCTACAGTCCCCAACCTTCCACGGACAGGTCGGTCTGCCCATTCCAGCACAGCTTGTGAGTAACCTGGGCACGTCCTGCGTGGGGTTCAGAAGGTGCCTGGTTCGCTGGCACATGCACCAGGCACCCCCCGAAGTGGTGTCCTGGGCATCTTCCTCCCCCAGAGCTGCTCGTCCTGGTGCCACACGCCTCAAATCCTGGCCGCTTCGGTCTTGCTAACAGGCGCCCAGCAAGCGTCCCCTCAGCCAGTCCTTCCGGGGTCCTGTGACGCTGTGGTGTTCCCAGGCTGACTTCTCTGGGGGTCTCGGAGCCCTAGGGCCCTCTGCAGGTCTGGACATGGAGCTGGGCCTCACCATCACACGGCTGTAGACGGTGAGGGACATGGACCAGGCCGTGGGGCTAGTGAGCAGAGCACTGTGGTGGGGGCGGGCGGTCACCCCAGCGCAGGCAGAGACTGGCCTGCTTGAGTGGTCCAGGAGGCCGTAGGTGTGTCTGAACAAAGCCTGGTTCAGTGATGACGGGTAACATCAGCTCTGGGCAGTGCCGGGGGGAGGGGCGCTCAGAGCCCCTGGGTGTGGGAGCCCCGAGGGGTCAGGGCACTCACCTGGAGCATGGAGGCAGCTTTGGTTATGAAAAGAGTCACTGCCAAGGCAGAGTGAGGTAGCTGTGATCTGCCACGTGGGGAATCTGACCAACGAGTCCACGAGTCCACGCCTGCCCTAGCATGCCACTGTGTCCAAGCCAGGGCAGCGGGCAGGCAGCCTCGCACAGGCCCCAGGCTCCTTCTGCCAAGGAACGGACCTGCCTGGGTGCGTGAGCAGGGTTTGAAGTCTGGTGCTGGGAGTCCACGCAGCTGATGGCCCAGGCGACTCGGGCAGCCGCAGCGTCCACACTGCCGTATGTGTGGGTACAGAGAGGATGTCCCCTCAGGCAGCTGGGAAGGGGGTTGTCCACGCACCCCTGCTCTCACCACGTCCACCAGAGAGCACGTGCGCTGCGCGGCCAGACCCCATGGGTGGCAGAGTCCCGTCCCTGAGAGGTCTAGGCTGAGCTGAGCATCCGGGCTCAGGAGAAAGGCAGGCAGGTGTGCACCTGCCTCACGCCCACTCTGCCGCTCCCTGCAGAGCTCCGCGCTCGGTCGGGCCCTCCGCACTCCCAGCAGCTGCTAATCCGTTCACGCTCTTCACAGTTTTGCCTTTTCCAGAAAAGCCACATAGCTGCAATCCTACAGCCGTTCCAGTTCATTCATGCCCACGCAGGGAGCCCGGCCCAGGGACGCGGGAGAGGGTTCCCGTTCTGTGCACGCCCCGAGTTCTGGGTGCTGGTGCGGGTGGGGGCGACCGGGGCTGTTTCCTCTCCCTGCTGACGCCACCGGCTCGGTCTTGGGGCTTATCCACAGCTCCCTGACTTCCTGAGGCACTTTGTTCATTTTCGTTCTTGCCTCCACTGCGCACTTGTGAGAGTCTGTGGGCTCTGGGACCAGAGATGCTTATCAAATGTGACATTTACGGTCTTCCCGCCCTAAGAGTCCTCAATGAAGAAGCAGTGACCTAAGTGACTCTTGGGAGCGTCTGTCTTGCACCAGGGTATAGACAGGAGAAGATCCAGAAGGAGAAATGGGATATGAGTTGGCTTTCTGAGCTGGGGCCTGCCTGTAAAACTGATCATACACCCTAGAGCCCAAACTGATTGGGACAATAATCCTGGCAGGCACATTTTCCCCACGTGACCTCAGAGCCCCTCCCCTTTAGGGAGTAGCTTTGGGAATCAGGCAAGACACACCAATCCTGGCAGGACGATCTCCCCATGTGACTCAGAGCTCCTCCCCCTCAGGGCGTGGCTGCAGGACCCAGGGGAGGCACTTCCACCAATCCTGGCAGGACAATCTCCCCATGTGACTCAGAGCTCCTCCCCCTCAGGGCGTGGCTGCAGGACCCAGGAGGCACTTCCACCAATCCTGGCAGGACGATCTAACCATGTGACTCAGAGCTCCTCCCCTCAGGGCGTGGCTGCAGGACCCATGTGACCTACGAGCTTCTCCGGCTTAGGGGAGGGACCAAGTTTGCAGTGCGGAGCAAGCTGATTTTCGGACCCTTCTCCCTTCTGGGACTTCCTCGCTCTCGGTCCAGTACCACTACAGATGAGACGTGTCTGGGTTGCAGGATTCTCCTGTCCCCATCCCTGCTGCGTCTTCTGCCTTTAGAGTCTGGGGGCACTTGGCATTTGGGTGGCTCAGGGGACCCTCCTTCCCCCCTCTGCTGTTCTGACCCGTTCCTGCCTCCACATCTCTGTGGGCACTGCCCAGCCCACCTGTCTTCTCAGTTGAGGTCCCTGTCGCCACCTCCCAGAGCCTGTGCGGAGCCCCTGAGGTCCAGATCAAGTTGCCGCGGACAGCTCCGGGGACAACAGTGTCGCCGGCTCTGCATCCGCATGGGGCCTTGCTCTCTCCCCTCCCTCACCTTTCAGTACTGCCCCGCTCCGGCCCCGGAGGGTCTGTCCAGCCCCAGAGCATATTTTGACGTAGCTATGTGTGAAGGTCGCTTGCCTCGCTCCAGAAACTGGAACTGCCAAGCCCAAGCAGCGACGGTCTCCGCTGGTGTCCAGCACCTCGCCCTGCTCGATCGTCTGGGGACAGGCGCCTGATCACTGTCCTTCCCTCTTCTGGAAGGTTCTGTCCCCGGGTGCCGCTGCTTACCCCAGTCATCTCTCAGACCTGGAGGCGGCAGTTTGCACCAGTCTGGTCCAGCCCTGCTGTGCAGGACGTGTTTGGTCAGGAGCCCCAAACTACAGGGTCGGCTGTCCGCTGCCTGGAGGCTGCGAGTTCACAGGCCTGGCTTGGCCCGCCAGGCACCTCTGAGGAGGAGGGGAGCTGGGGGGCTCCCGGGCGGGCTGTGTGCAGGTGGGCTTTCCCCTGTGTCCACATCCACAGTGGCGTCTCCGTGAGTGTGGGGGACATGTCCCTCCCTCTGGACATGAGGCTGCCCTCGGTTGTGTGTGGGTCAGCCTTATCCCACGTGTCCTGGGAAGGGGACGCTGTCCTTCCCTGGGGGGACCGATGGGCGCCCTCCACTGATCTGCGAGCTGCTTAAACAAACAGGACGCCCTCCCGGGTGGGCTCTCCCAGCCTGAGCCCACCCCGCTAGGCAGCCTGACATTTGAGGCGGCTTTTCTTCCGCTGCAGGAATATTCTCAATATGAGAAGATAAGACCTTGTTGTTTGCCGAGAAAATAACACTGCCGTCCTTCAGGCGGGGGACCCAGGTGCTGCGTGCAGGGAAGGCCGCAGGCTGGGAGCTCCTGGCAGGGGCCCAGGCCTCGCTGTGGGGAACGGGGTGGAGTGCAAGGAGGGAGTCCGGGTCCCAGCAAACCCCTGGCTGGAAACCACGGGTGTCCCCAGAGGCAAAGTGCAGCAGAGACCTTTGCCCCCTGGAGCTCACGGGGCAACGCACAGGCTCAAGCACGGCAGCAGGGCTGCTCAAGGGGCTGCACTCCCGCGCCCTGCTCCTGGGGGCTCCTGGGCGGCGAGCCAGCCTGCGCTTTTCAGAGTCTTTTGGACTCAGGGACTCTTTTCCCTCCCGTCTGCCCCCATTCAAGCCCAAAGGAGGTGCGTGGGTCTCTGCAGGGTAAAAAGTCAGATCTGGAACCCTCAGAATGGAGGTTGCTTGTCCCGAGGAAAAGGGAGGAGGAGCAGAGAGTCACAATCCACAACCACCCCTCCAGCCCTTTAAGCGATGCTCCTCCCCCTGGAAGCCATGCTCCTCCCTTTAAAGCTACGCTCCTCCCCTGGAAGCCATGCTCCTCCCCTTTAAAGATACGCTCCTCCCACTTGAAGCGATGCCCCTCCCATTGAAGCGGTGCCCCTCCCCCTTGAAGCCACGCTCCTCCCCTTGAAATTATGCTTTCTCGTATAGATGTGCTCCTCCCCCTTGAGTCTATGCCCCTCCCACTTAATGTGCTCCGCCCCTTCAAAGCTTTGCTCCTCCCCTTAAAGCTGCACTCCGCAGAGGAGGGAGACTGCGTGGACCTGCTTGCTGGAGTAGGAGAGCACAAATACTCTCTGCTTCGCGGGGGGCACAGTTTTGAGCCCCGGGACTCGGCTAGGGGCTCCTTTCCTCATCCCCTGTGCACCCCAGCTCGCACCCTCAGCTGGTGGCAGTCCCGCGCCCCTCCCCTCCACACCTAGTGACGAAGCGTGAGCTGCTAGGAAAAGCACGAGGCAGCGCCTTCCAGAACCAGACAGCGGTGTTCAGACACTCCCGCGGGTGTGAAGCTGGGAAGTTATTTCCGACTCTCACTCTAGCCCCTGAGCTGAAGTGGAAGCGGGCGCCTTGTCCGGGTGGGGCTGGGGCGCGGGAGAACCGAACTGAAGAAGTGCTGCGGGTGCAGGCCCTGCCCGGGTGACCGCCGCGCCTGAGTGTGGCCTGGACGCAGGGCTGGGCGCCCGCCCAGCAGAAAACTCCACTTTGTGTGCTCTGACAGCAAGAATTAGGATTTTATAGGCTTTGCCCCAGGAAGTCGTGCCCTCCTGTGTGGTTCAAAACGGCTTTTGGGCCTCACTGGTGAGCGAGCCACGGAAGCTCTCGGGTCAGACATTGCCTGTCACTGCCAGGCAGGGTCAAACCGTCCCTGAATGCCTGCAGGCTCCTGCAGCGACACGCTCTGCGCAGCGGGATGCCAACGACGCCCCGTCTACGCAGGGCTCGCGAGGTGCCTTGTCTATGCGGGGCCACGAGCCATCAGACCCGTGCAGGGTGCACGTGGCCCCACGCAGGCTGGGCCAGCAGGACCCACGTGGCAGGACCCCCTCCCTGCTCAGGCCTGTGACTTCTGCCCTCACGTCACTCAGTCCCACGTCTGGGAGGAAGCCCGTGTCCACGGCCCGAGGTGCTGCTCTCACCCTGGAAGGCTCTTGGCGTGTGTCGGGCGCCTCCCGGAAGGGGCCAGGGGCGAGGGTGGGCAGCACCCGTGGGGTCAGTGAGCCGAGCACAGTTTCCCAGGTGCCCCGCGTTTGTGGGCTTGGCCTCGAGTCCGCAGCTCTGTGACAAGTGTGGGAGGACCTGGCCACCCCCGTGCTGGTGTGGACCCCTGACGCTGTCCACCTCGCCCAGTGCCTGCCCTGGGACGGGGCTGCGGCCCCAGAAACCTGAGCTTGGAGCATCACCTCCCAGGAGACCCCACTCTGCGCCCCACGTGGCCTGGCGGGAAACCTTAGTGTTGTGATTGGCTGGTGCCGTGATTGGCTGGTGTCGTGATTGGTTGATGTCTGATTGGCTGGTGCCATGATTGGCTGATGTCGTGATTAGCTGATGTTGTGATTGGCTGGTGCCGTGATTGGCTGATGTCGTGATTAGCTGATATTGTGATTGGCTGGTGCCGTGATTGGCTGCCGCGTGGCTCCTCTAGGAGGAACAATTTCTAACAATTTTCCTTGTCACTCAGGGTGGCTGCTGCTCGCAGAGCCGCATGGGCCGTTATAAATACACCATCAGGCACTTACAGGTAAAAATAACCCCGGCATTTGCACGGGAGCCCAGATGCAAGGTCGCCCGCAGCGGTCTGCGCTGGGGATGGGACCCCATGGGGTGCCGAGAAAGTCAGACCCGGCACCCCTGCCCCGCCACCCTCCCAGACACAGGTGCGGGCACGTCAAGTCGGTGAGGTCGTACCCAAAGAGGGCACCCCGGGGCTTCAGGGTCTCACCTCCGAGCCTCTCCAATGCCCAGAGGGCCCCTGGCAGGCCCAGAGCTGGGAGAGCTTGTGTCTCCCACCCGGCGCTGGCACAGCCTCATAGGTGGGATCTGTCCCCTTCCAGCAGGGATGAGGGACGAGGGTGTGCAGCGGGGAGGTCGGGAGCCCCCTCAGGCGCTCCAGGCTGGCCAGCCGGGGTCTCCTCTGCGTCTGCCCTCTGTGGTCCTTCCCGGGCCTGACCCCCAGTGTTGCACTCAGGGTTGGTGCTGAACCTCCGGGCTCAGGCGTCCAGAGGGCTGGGGTGGGCGTGTGGAGTTTGGATCCTCTTGGGGCATCGGGAGCGTCACAGCCTGCAGTGCGGAGGCTGTTGCTGTCCACTGCCATGGCTCCGTGTTGTCCGGCTGAGCCAGAGAGACCCTAAGCTAGTCCCCAGTACCACCGAGGGTCCCCCTGAGTTGACCCCTGAGCTCAGAGCCAGGAGTAAACCCTGAGCACTACTGGGGCGGCCTGCCCCAAATCACACCTACACAAACAGCCCCAGAGCTCTGGGGCAGTGGATGACGCTTGGATTTGCCAGAGTAAGGGATGCGGGATCTCAGGATGCCGGGAGTAAGGGTGCCGGGAGTAAGGGGTGCCGGAGTAAGGGATGCCAGGATCTCGGGGTGCTGGAAGTGAGGGGGTGCCAGGACCTCGGGTGTTGGGAGTAAGGGTGCTGGAGTAAGGGTGCTGGAGGCTTGGTACCAGAGCGGGGGCAGGTTTCTCTCAGCCCTCCAGGGGGTGGGGAGCCCCAGGCCCTGGCCAGTCTCCTCTGGTAAGTGTCCGCTGTCCCCACGGTGCGAGCCCTTCACCCTCACAGCGGCTCTGACACCCTGGGCAGACACCGGCCCTCAGGAAGTGTGTGAGGGAGCCGGAGCGAAAGCACAGCAGATACAGGGTTGACCTTGCACGTGGCCGATCCGGGTTCCATCCCCGGCATCCCATAGGGACTCCGAGCACCACCGGGAGTAATTCCTGAGTGCAGAGCCAGGAGCAACCCCTGAGCATCGCCGGGTGGGACTCAAAAAGCCAAAAAAAAAAAGTATGTGAGACCCTCCCCTCGAGGGCAGAGTCGGGGCCTGCACTCAGAGCGGCAGCTGGGCCGCGGCCAGGGGTGGTCCCCTGCGGGGAATCAGGTGGAGCCACAGACAATTTCGGGGGTTCGACTCGCCACTCTCTGACCTTGTGCACCTGCAGACCGAGGCTGGGAGACCCTCTGGGTCGTGTCTCCGCAGCACGGTCCCACCCCAGGAAGCACAGCCGTGAGAACCCACACGGGGGCCGTGCTCACCGGCCACGCCTGCCGCGTGGTGAGGGCAAGAGCTGAGGCGGAGGATTCGATCTTTCCTCCAGAGACGGGTGCTTTGAGCGTCTCTACTCGCTGCTTAGCTGCTGTCACGATGAGCCCTTCAAAGGCGCATTTTGGGGTTAATGCACCGGAAATTATTTACACTTTAGAGCGACTCCTCTCCACTGGTGAAATTTCTCTGTGTCCAGGAGCAGGGGTACCTGGGCAGCCAGGGGCAGCCCTGGGAGGTGAGACATGCTCAGTTCGTGGCGCCCGTCTCGCCAGTCATTTGGCCAGAGGATGGTTGGGGCCTGCCCAGGTGGGAACGTTAACTCGCAAGCACGCTCGAGCACTTCACCTGCGCAGGGAGACGGTCTGGAGAGCTAGAGCACAGAGGTGGCCGGCGAGATCCCGAGATGCGGCCCAGGACGTCCACGAGTGCCCGGACCCGGCGGAGAAGCAGCTCAGCAGGGCACGTCAGGCACCGCGCGAGGCACCGCACAGGCACCGCGCAGGCACGCGCGCAGGCACCGCATCAGGTCACTGCTTCTCTCTCAGTTGCTCCTAACTGCTCACGTCTTCGCATCGACGCACCAACCTGCAGATCTCCCCATGGGCTCTAGTTCGGTTCAGTATGTCGGGGAAGCCGCCGGGGTCCCCGACAGTGTCAGGACAGAAGTTCTCTTCTACCTCCGAAGACGCTGGGTGAACGGATGAAAACTCATCCGGTGCAGTTCCAAAAAGGCTTTTAATAGTACAAAAGCTCTTCCACAGCACTCCAATATAATGAACAAACTCTAGCTCTGGTCTGAATTTACACCATACGAAAGAGCCTGAGTCTCCCACCAAAGAGAGAGGATCTCACCCGAGATGAGTCCTACCCAGAAGAAGGAGCAAAAGGCCAAGGAGCCAAAGCCACAGGAGCCAAAAGCCAAAAGCCTAAAGGCCGAAGGGACCTCAAGTCAGTCCCCTTATATACACCAAAGTAATACAGGGAGGGTCATGTCAACAAAGAATCCTAAACAGAGTGTAGAAGAGCAGTGCCACACCCTATTGCAGGTATAAACAAAGGACTAATCCGAGATTATCTCTTATGTAAAACACTGGAGAGAGAGGACTGATATAAAGTAAAACATCTTAATTTCATGAGCTTCATGTAATCTAGATGGTACCACAAGTTCCTTCTTATTATTATCTGCACCAGGGTGATTCTGAGTATCTTGTTCTCATGTAACTGAAAGGGTCACACTCGCCTGCTTAGAGCAAACTAGTATGATCCTTCCTATAGTCTTCCTATAGTCTCAACATAGCCAGGGTGGTAGTCTCCTGGTAAATTCTAACTGTCCCACGTTGGGTGCAGTGGGTATAAAGAAGAGCTGTGCCCAATCTAGAAAACATAGAAGTCTTAATAGCTGTATAAGTCAGAAGTTATTCAGTCAAGGTGACTTCTGTAACTGCCACACCCTCTAGCAGTGTTTACATAGAAGAGAGGGCTCATTAGAATGAACCTTGGCTTAAATAGATTAAGCTGGGAGTGGGCAAAACAACAAAACTCCCAGAATAGCTAAACCTGTCCTCCAACAAGTATATAATGCTTTCATTAGAAATAGAACGTCATTAAAAGATGCTTCCTAGAAACGGTAACTTTCCGGCACTCCCGTCCATCACTCCGGGATTCAGTCTTCCAGGCTGCGGGACTCTCGCGTCTGGGCCCATCCGCAGAGGCTATATTTCATTCTTCCTGCCGATGAGCTTCAGAAACTCTCATGTTCTAAAATCCCCCAAAGCCGACGTGTTTATTGTGCCCTGTAGCCGCTGAGTTGTTGCCACCAAACTTCAGAGGATTTGCTTTGGAGAGCGCCCAAGGCCGGCAGAGCAGCCGGATCACTTTTCAAAGGGTTTGGCGAGGCTCAAGCTGCTGGAGTCTGACTTCACGGGCGGGCGCAGTGAAGGGGGACTCGCGTGGGCGCACAGGGATCATTTTCCTCCTGTGCAGGAGGCCTGGGGCGGAGGGTGGAGGGTGTGGCAGCCGCTGCTCCTGGATTCACAGCCTAAAGGGTAGGTGCAGCTCCCAGCATCGGGGATCACACCTGACCCCACAGGGAGCCCCTGGCCCTCGGGGGGTTTTAAATCAGAACCCGCCAGTCGCAGAACCTCACCGCCTGCCCTCGAGTTTCCGCAGCCCATGAGCTGTCTCTGATCCCCCTGCGGCCCCCTCAGTCGGGCTGGTCCCTCGCTGTTCCTTCCTGTGATCCCAAATGCCTCAAGACTCCTGTCAGACAGGCCAGTCGATCACCACCGCAATAAAACAAATCATTTGATCTCCAGCGTGGAACACTGGGACGGAATCTGCCGCCGGGTCCCCGAATGGGCTGGCCTGCTCCCCAGTATGGCCTCAGTTCTACTGTGAGGGGCCCCTCGAAAGTTGCCCCCTCTCACCTGATTTCTTGCTCACCGGCATTCCTGGTGCTCCTAAGGGACCCCTGGGCCTTGGGCCTCATCCGGGCATGTGCCTCGTCCCTTTCACGGCCCCAGAAGTTGATGTGCCGCGTGGGCAGTCCCAGCCCGGCCTTGGTAGGGTGGGTACATAGTGTGGCTGCTCTAACTGCAACTGAATTTTAACTTGAATTTTTTTTTGGGGTGAGCTGATCACAAGGCGTCCAGGAGGGAAGGCGGGTTCTAGCCCTGGCCTGCCATCCCAGCAGAGCCTCGCAAGAAGCCAGAGGAGCCCCCACACCATGAAGGCCGCCATTTTCAACATCCGAACTCCACCCTTTTTCAGAGCTCCACCCAGCAGAAGAGCTGACAGCAGTCTTTTGCAAGCCCAGCCAGGTATGCCTGATCCAGAGACTCATACACACGGGGCAGAGCTGCTACCGGCTCTCCCTGTGCCCAGCTGATCACGAGGCAGCTTCCCTCTGGGAGGGAAGGCAGGTTTTAGCTCTGGCCTGCCTTCCCAGCAGAGCCTCGCAAGAAGTCAGAGGAGCCCCTACACCATGAGGGCTGCCATTTTCCACATCCGGACTCCCCTCTCGTCAGAGCTCCACCCAGCAGAAGAGCTGATTTTTCCCTGTTCGCATGGTTGCAAAGTGGCTGCTCAGTTCATCAATATATGCACGAGATGAGAGGCTACTAGAAGAGTATCCTACCCGCACGGCAGAGCTGGCAAGCTACCCATGTTGTATTTGATATACCAAAACCCAGTAATAATTATAGACCTCATCCCCATGACCTGAAGGAATGGTCTGAGGCTCTTCATGTTCCTTTAGCGAGCAGGTGCCCTTGGGCTACACTAGCATGAGACAGGACGTATGGAGATGCTACTGGTGCCCGCTCGGGCAAATCGATGATCAACGGGAAGACAGTGATACAAGCAATACAAGTGAGGTGGGGTTGGTTCATGCCTGCAGTGCTCATGAGCTGCTCCCTCCTCTGTGCTGAGCGTCAGCCCTGGAGGTACTCGGAGAGACTTCTTCAGGGACCACAGTGCTCACAGGGGCCCCAATCCCTATGTCGCCCTAGAACCAGGAGCAGGGGAAGAACTTTCCAAGCAGGACCCGCCGCGCACGGTGAGGCAGAGCTGGCACAGGCAGAAGGGAAGGGCCGCAGAGACCGTGTTAGGGCTCATGCTGGCGCAGAGCAGTGGGCAAACGGGTGGCACTTGGTGTGTGCGTGTGTGTATGTAGACGCAACCCAGAGTAGACCTGAGCTGAGTGTGTGCTTGTGTGCCTGTGTGTGTGTGTGTGAACATGGCAACACAGCCCAGTGTGGACCTGAGCTGAGTGTGTGCTTGTGTGTGTGTGTGTGTGTGTGTGTGTGTGTGAACATGGCAACATGGCCCAGTGTGGACCTGAGCTGAGTGTGTGTGGGAAACACCCTGGTTCACTCCTCTTTAGTGCCAGCCGAACGGCAGCGGCCGATCTAGGGGGATGCTCAGATTTCCTAAAGCCCCCCAAGGCTGCGGTTTGGAGCCCTCTGCTCGTGGCCTTGGGCACCCCGCCGCTGCTCTTCCTCCTCACCCAGGCCATCATCTGGTAGTGATCGAGCCGGTTCCCTCAAGGTCCCGAGAGCCCACGTTAGAGGACGCTTGTCACAGTGCTGTGCTGGGCTGAGCACACGGCTGGGGCGGCTGTGCCGAGGCGCAGTGCTGCGGGTGCTCACGCCGCTTTCCTCCTGGCCGGAGCTCTTGGGCCCTGCAGTAGCCCTTGGACTCGCTGGGGGCCTGCAGGCAGCGGAGTCCAGGACAGCTCGGCAGCTCCAGGGCTCACGTCCACCAGCACGGTGGCCTTGGAAGCGGAGTGTCCCGCCTGGCCCAGATTCTGTGCAATCCCCTCCTGGAGGCCGACAGAGCCATCAACAGCAGCGGCGAGGGAGCTGCCAGGACCTGCGGGCAGCGACACGAGCCTTGTCCCAGGCTGTGGCCACTGCCTTTCTCAGAGGCGGCCAGGAGCGGCCTGTGGCCAAGAGCCAAAGGCAGGCTACAGAATCTTCTGCAAAAAACTGACAGGACCCACCAGAGCTGTGCATCTCAGCACGAGCCCCGATGGCCACCCTCCTCTTCGCTGCCCGGGGTGAGGTAGGAGCACCCACAGACGTTGAACTAAGGGTCCCTGGTCAGGCAGGAGTCGGAGAGGTGGGAATGGGTCAGGAGAACATTGCTGGGGTCACTGCGGGGTGACGGGGCTCCTGGGGGCCTCACAGCTGTTTCACTTCCCCTTCCTGGATCAGCGCGCACCATCCAGAGCCTCTGTCCCAGCAGGTCAGCAGGCCCTGCCTGCATCCGGCATGGGCGCCTGGCCACCTACTGAACCGCCTCACTGGTTTCCAAATGAATGAATGAATCAGTGAGTGAGAGTGGGTGGGCGAGTGGGCGAGTGAGTGAGGGAATGAGCTGTGAGTCAATGGCTGAGAGTGAACGAATGATTTAGTGAGAGTGAGTTAATGAATGATTTAGTGAGAGTGAGTGAATGAATGTTTTAGTGAGAGTGAGTGAATGACTGATTTAGTGAGAGTGAGTGAATGAATGATTTAGTGAGAGTGAGTGAATGAATGATTAGTGAGTGAGTGAATGAATGATTAGTGAGTGAGTGAATGAATGATTAGTGAGTGAGTGAATGAATGATTTAGTGAGAGTGAGTGAATGAATGATTAGTGAGTGAGTGAGTGAATGAATGATTAGTGAGTGAGTGAATGAATGATTTAGTGAGAGTGAGTGAATGATTAGTGAGTGAGTGAATGAATGATTAGTGAGAGTGAGTGAATGAATGATTTAGTGAGAGTGGGTGAATGAATGATTAGTGAGTGAATGAATGATTAGTGAGAGTGAGTGAATGAATGATTAGTGAGTGAGTGAATGAATGATTTAGTGAGAGTGAGTGAATGAATGATTAGTGAGTGAATGAATGATTAGTGAGAGTGAGTGAATGAATGATTAGTGAGTGAGTGAATGAATGATTAGTGAGGAGTGAGTGAATGATTTAGTGAGAGTGAGTGAATAAATGATTTAGTGAGAGTGAGTGAATGAATGATTTAGTGAGAGTGAGTGAATGAATGATTAGTGAGTGAGTGAATGAATGATTAGTGAGTGAGTGAATGAATGATTTAGTGAGAGTGAGTGAATGAATGATTAGTGAGTGAGTGAATGAATGATTAGTGAGAGTGAGTGAATGAATGATTTAGTGAGAGTGAGTGAATGAATGATTAGTGAGTGAATGAATGATTAGTGAGAGTGAATGAATGATTAGTGAGTGAGTGAATGAATGATTAGTGAGAGAGTGAATGAATGATTAGTGAGTGAATGAATGATTAGTGAGGAGTGAGTGGATGGAGTGTGTCTGCAGCCCGTGCCAGGCCTCTGAGAGCTGAGCTCAGCCGACTCGAGACCTTCGCCCCTCTCCCCTGTCACACACGACAGCTCTTCACGTGCATAACATTTTTATTAAAAACTTTCCCCGATCTTTAGATCTTGAAGGAGGCTGGGAGGCCTCTGGACTGTGCTCCCGCCTCCCTTCCGGGCCTGCTGCTGGGCCGCGCTCGGCTTTGGGGTGTCCCCGGTGCGGCCGCGGAGCAGGGCAGGGCAGTGCGTCCCCGTCCCCGCCGCCGTTGCAGAGCTTCTCGGGGTCCTGTTTGATCCTGGCCCAGGCTGGTGGCGGCGGCTCTGACAGCTGGCCGGGCTCTCTCTCTGCTGGCCGCATTCAGGCCGGGCCTGAACCGAGCTCCCCATGCTGGTGTTTAACGGCTTAATTGCCTTGTGATCCCCCACTGCCCCATTTGGCAGGTCAGCCATGCGAGGCGCCCGCTGTCACTCACATTCCCATGTCGCTGTCCCACCATCAACTCCAGCCTGTTTTCAGCTCCTCAGAGAGGGTGGGGCCAGCTCTCAGCCCGCCTCCTGCTCTGAAGCCCACACACCTGTCCAGAAACGTCGACAGCAGGCTTGCAAGGACCCCAACCTCACAGGGGGAGACCCTTCCTAAGCAGTTGGGAAGCCTCTGCTGTGGAATGTTGAGGGGTCCCTGGGTGCTCGCGGTCCTGGTGGGCTCCCCAGAAAGTCTGGCAGCACTTGATGGGGGAGAGCTTGAGCGACTGGGTCAGCGTCAAATGGGAAGCTCCAGGCAGGGCCACTCTGGGAGGGGGGCGCGAAGGACTCCCCTGGGGACTGCACCCATGTGGGCCGCCGTCTCCCCAGACCGGGGCTGTCCGTAAGGCTCCTGACCCCTTTGGCAAGGCGCCACTGCAGGACGGCGTCCCCGATGTTAGGGGTGGGGACTGCCCCGGGGACCTGCCGTCCCCCTCATCAGCCTGACTCCCAGGTTGCTCGGTCTGTCTCCTGGAACTCTCCAGAATGGGATGGAAAGTTCCTTTGCCTGGAGTTTCTGTCAAAGCGCGGAAGGGCGGCCTGTGCCTGACACAGCCCGAACTCTCGGCTGAATGAGCAATGAGTGAGCACCGGGGCGTGAGGACGAGAGAGGAAGGAGTGAATGTGCGGAGTCAATGAGTGAGCAGCAAACTGCACAGGAGAAAGCACACGTGTGGGGGTGAGTGAGTGCGTGCGTGTAGGGGAGGGCGTCCGGGCGTGTGAGGGAGTGAGCCGGGGACGGGGAGTCTGTGAATGAAGGTGTGAACACGGTGAATTAGTGAATGAATAAACGAGTGAGCAGAGAGCGAGTGACCGTGTGCAGGGGAGCAGACAGACGAGGGAGAGAGTGAATGTGTGTGTGTGTGTGTGTGTGTGTGTGTGTGTGTGTGCAGGATAAGGAATAAAGACGTGAACAGGGAACACGTGAGCACCGAGTCCTGTCGGAGTTAATGAATGAGTGAGTGAAGGTGCGTGTGTGTGCCGGGGTGGTGCCAGGCCTGCCAGCTCTTCCCAAAGGAGGCCCCGGGCCAGCGTCCCTGACCCGAGCCTCTGTGCAGCTCCCGTGGCACAGGTGCCACCCCGACACGAGCCCGTCCGTGGCCGCTCCCGTGGCAGGACTACGTGGTCTCTGTTTCTTGCTGTCTGCTGCGTCCACCCCGGTTCTGAGAGCAGCGGCGGCCCGAGCCTCCAGCCTGCTCGGGAAAGAGAGACTGAAACGCACAAAAGGGCCTGCGGGTTCCTCTGACCCCCCCAAGCCTCCTGGGGGAGGGTGCCCCTCCGTGGGCGTTCCGGGTGCTGCCCTGGGGAGCAGTGGTGGGTGGGGAGCGCCCGTAGCCCCGGATCACTCTCACTGCTTGTGCACGGTGGGCCTGAGTCGGCCCCCAGTCTGTCTGCACGCTGCCCGCAGAAGCCCCTCAGAGCAGGCGCCTCCTGCCCCGGGAGACCCCGCTCCCCCAGGAGACCCCGCCTCCCGCTCCCGCCATGTGGGAGCCCAGTGGCTGAGCCAAAGGTGGGGGGCAGCAGAGAACCCCAGCTCCGTCCCTCTCACGTGGACTGGCCTCATGGTGACAGAGTGGCTGCTTCGGACTCTTGCATCCTGCCTGTATTCCAGGCGGTTTAAGGCTGCGAAGGAAAAGGCGCATCCAAAGGGCCCCCGATGGGCTCCACCAGCCTGGCCGCGACCCCTGAGCCTCACTTTACTGCGCCCCACCTTCTGCACTGGGGCGATGCCAAGCTTGGGGCCAGGCGTGTTTCCTGTTCACCTTCGGCACTGGGGTGATGCCAAGCTTGGGGCCAGGCGTGTTTCCTGTCCACCTTCGGCACTGGGGCGATGCCAAGCTTGGGGCCAGGCGCGTTTCCTGTCCACCTTCGGCACTGGGGCGATACCAAGCTTGGGGCCAGGCGTGTTTCCTGTCCACCTTCGGCACTGGGGTAATGCCAAGCTTGGGGCCAGGCGTGTTTCCTGTCCACCTTCGGCACTGGGGCGATGCCAAGCTTGGGGCCAGGCGCGTTTCCTGTCCACCTTCGGCACTGGGGCGATGCCAAGCTTTGGGCCAGGCGCGTTTCCTGTCCACCTTCGGCACTGGGGCGATGCCAACCTTGGGGCCAGGTGCGTTTCTTGTCCCCGCTCATGCTGAGCCTGACTTGGAGAGGGCAGCGAGGGCAGGGCAACGGCTCAGCACGCTGGTCACGGTCTCAGGGCGAAAGGCATTTCCGGTGGACTCAGCGGCCGGAGGGGAGCACAGGGGTCAGCCCTGCTGCACGGCCCAGGGCCATGGCCTCCTGCCCCTCCCTCCCCGCGCCGGTTTCCTGCCTATGGAGCAAGAAGCTCTGCAGAATGAGGATAAGTTTTGTGGTCGCCCTGTGACAGCCGAGTGTCAGACCTGCCTGGCTGGACCCTGAGCCGTCCTGGCCCTGCCTGGCCACGTGGGCATCACTGATGTCTCCTTGATGTCTGGTTTGGCATCCTCCGGCCGTGTCTCAGGGCAGACACTGGAGCTCCAGGCTCCGGTGGCCCTGCGTGCGGCGTGCCCTGTGTGTCCTGTGTGCTGCGTGTTGCGTGTCCTGCATGCCGTGTGTCCTGTGTGCCGTGTGTCCTGTGTGTCCTGGCGTGTCCTGCATGCCGTGTGTCCTGTGTGCTGTGTGTCCTGTGTGTCCTGCGTGTCCTGCATGCCGTGTGTCCTGTGTGCAGTGTGTCCTGTGTGCTGCGTGTTGCATGTCCTGCATGCCATGTGTCCTGTGTGCCGTGTGTCCCTGCGTGTCCTGCATGCTGCGTGTCCCTGCGTGCTGCGTGTCCTGCATGTCCTGTGTGCCGTGTGTCCTGCGTGCTGTGGGCCCTGCGTGCCGCTGTGTCCTGCGTGTTGACCCTGACCAGTCTCACCCCAGCTCAGGCGACCCTGACCTTCCCCAGAATGGCAGCTGCCTGCTCAGCGCTCACACTGGCCGACCACCCCGGCTGTGTGGGCCTCAGAGTGAGATCCCGGACGTGACCTGCGCCCCGCGGCTGAGGTTTCCGGGCCAGGCTGGATCTGGGGCCAGCCGGGGCCGCCAGCTGGGAACCCGGTAATGACACGTCTTCCTCCCCGATGGCGTGTTCCGGAAACCTCTCCGAGCCCTAGGACAGAGGCTTGGACAAGACTTCGTTAGGGAAAGTGGCTTTTTCGCTCCATTACTCTCGGCATCGGCTGTGAGCTAACCGGATGCCACTAAGCTGCGGCTGGGAATGACAAGCTCGAGTGACCACAGAGGAAGGGGCAGGGGCCGGCACTGCTCTAGTGGACAGGAGCGGCCCTGGGGGTTATCCTGTGTCCAAGAGCGACACTAGGACCCCACGGTGGTGACAGTGGTGACGGTGACTGTGATGATGGTGATTTTCCATGGCCTTTCCCTCTAGAGAGAGGCACATGCCCAGAGATGGACTGTCCATCTGCTTCACAGTTCGAGGGGAGCTGCCCCCTCCCTGCCCTCAGCAAACTCCTTGACAAGCTTGTGCTCCGCAGCAGGCAGCAGTGCCAGTCCGGGGCTGAGAGCCGAGGCCTGGCCGGGCCCCTTCGCTGTCTGGAGCTGGGAGGAAGAGGCAGAGACCAGCAGGTGTGCCAGGAACAAGCCCCCTGTGGGGGCTCCACGGAAGGAGCCGCAGAGTCCCCGGGAAGCCTGTGCCCTGCGCGTGCCCTCGCGGTCCGGGTGGCGCTTAGTGGGCGGTCCCTGCGTCCTCCTGTCCTCAGCCCACAGCCCAGCTGGGCTGTGACACTTGCTCGTCAGCGTGCTGGGCACTCAGGCACCACCCGGCCTGGTGCCATGTGTGGGAGACGGCGAAAACAGTGCTGTGGGCTGGGACCCCGCGTGGGGGTGGGTTGTGGGGCTCTGGATGCTCCGGGCTCGGGAGGCCGGGCTGTGAGCCAGGGAGGGGCCTGGGGACCGCAACGCTGGGCCTCCTCTGTGGTTCCCACCCAGCCCTGCCGCTGGTGTCCCCTTGCTGCTGGTGTTCTCCTTGCTGCTGTCCCTGGGCAGTCCCTCGTTGGTGCTGGTGGCCCCGTGGGCCTGGTCAGTAAGCTCCGAGTCAGTGGACGTCTGGTCCTCATGGCCACTGTCCACCCGCTCCCTGCAGGGCCTGGCTCCTTCGGTGTCCCTGAGACCCTCCCTGGTCATCGTTCACTAGAGCCGTGACGGTTTGACACCCCTCCCCTGGTTTCACGGGGGCTCAGCACCCTCCAGCTCAGACCCACCGTGCGACATGTGTGCAGCCCCCTTGCCCCGCGCCGTCACACAGCAGCACCCTCCAGCACCCCCAAAGGGCTGCTGGGCAGAATCCCTCCTCCAGGGACCCAGGGACCCCAACATCCCACCCTGCAGAGTGGTCAGTCAGTGGGGACCTGCGTCCCTCTGGGCAGCTCCGGAGAACCACCTGT
The DNA here is from genome assembly GCA_021461705.1 of Cryptotis parvus. Classification (NCBI taxonomy): domain Eukaryota; kingdom Metazoa; phylum Chordata; class Mammalia; order Eulipotyphla; family Soricidae; genus Cryptotis; species Cryptotis parvus. The sequence continues at coordinate 207,866 of JAJIBD010001634.1, forward strand.
CAGCCCCTCCCACACACAGCTGCAGCTGCATGGGGCGGTGCTGGGGAGCCCCCCGGTCTGGACACTGCGCCGTCCCCGTGCGGGGTGACCTGTGCCCTCCCCAGGCCCCCCCGAAAGCTGGGGTGCCCGAGACGGTGAGCATGAAAGACAGTGTCATGCCTTGAAGGAGCCTCCGACACTCGTCAGCGTTTCCCCTTAGAGCCACAGACGGCGCCTCTGTCCAGCACCGTGGCCGACCCTGTGCAGGGGTGCCTCACCGCTCGGTGTGCTGCAACGGGCTTCAAAGGGCTCCTGCTGCCCTTCTGGCTGGGCGGCCACTTGCAGGCTCCAACCTCTGAGGACCCAGGAGGGCAGTGGGGGGTGGGGGACGGGTCATCCCACAGTGGGGGGACGGGTCATCCCGCAGTGGGGTGGGGGGGACGGGTCATCCCCGCAGTGGGAGTGGGGGATTCGGGTCATCCCTCAGTGGGGTGGGGACGGGTCATCCCACAGTGGGGGTGGGGGGACGGGTCATCCGGCAGTGGGGATGGGGGGTTCAGGTCGTCCCCCAGTGGGGGTGGGGGACGGGTCATCCCGCAGTGGGGGTGGGGGGACGGGTCGTCTGCAGTGGGGGTGGGGGGACGGGTCTTCCGCAGTGGGGGTGGGGATGGGTCGTCCCACCACAGCTGAGGCAGCCCCTGCTCCCCAGAGCTGGTAGCACATTGGTTCTTGCATGTGTAAAGGTGTGTGATGGCGTATGATGGTATGTGATGTGCCTGATGGCATGTGCTGTGACGGTGTGTGCTGTGTGCTGTGTGTGATGCTGTATGATGGCATACGTGTGGACATGTGTGCATGTGTGAGTGTGTATGACAGTGCATGCTCCTCTGTGACTACATCCTTTTACATGCATGTGACTACTTATGTGCGTGTGTTCCATGTATGTGATGCTTTGTGTGCACATGCGACGCCGGGTTCACACGACACCGTGTTCACTCTTACAGTATATGCACATGGTGACTTGCACATACTGTATGTGGACATGTGTAACGTAACACGTGTGCATGTGTGTGATGTACAGACGTGCCTGTGACTGTGTACCCAGGTGTGACCGTAAAGGACACGCTGCTTCTGTGACCGAGTATACCCACACTTGGTTTGTGCGGCCATGTGTGAGTCGTGGATGGGGTGGTGTTTGAGAGAGGCTGTGTGTGGCTGTGTGTGGTGTGGATGGGGTGTGTGTGAGAGAGAGAGACTGTGCGGTTGTGTGTGGCGCCTGATGGGTGTGTGTGGAGTGTTGTGTGATGGGGAAGGCCGGGCATGGTGCCCCTGTGACGGGGGTGGTGTTTAGCCACTGCAGGGCCCAGGGAGCAGCCGGGCCGTGAGGAGGCGGCACCTGGTGCAGGGCGGCCCTGCAGTCTGGGGCACCTCTGCGAACACAGCGGCAGCTCCTGTGCGCTCAGCCGGGGCCTCCCAAGTCCCACTGCAGTGGAGCAGGGCTGTGCCCCTCTCTGGGGCCCAGGGACCCCTGGGCAGGAGGCGGGATTTGTTCCGGCAGCTGAGAACGTGGCAGCTTTCTTGACGGGCTTGAACCTACTTGAGACCCCACAGCCCTCCAACTGGACATGCGGCCGAGGTCCCTGTCAGAAAGGGTCGACCAAACACACATGCACACAAATGCTCACATGCACACATGTGCATGCACCCGCACACAATGCACACACGTGTACACAACCTCTCATACACACATACACTCTGTGCTTACACATTCACACATGCACACAATGCAATAAACAATACACGCACATACACAAGACACAGACAACTCTTATGCACACATATGTACGAACGAACACACATGCCCATGCAATGCATCACAAACACACACACACTCACATACATGTGCACACACATGCACACACACACCCTGCGCATGTCGGGAGCCTCCCGGGAGCGGGCCGTGCGCTCCTTACTCCTGTTTAGATCTTGCTTGGGGGCTCCATCCCGGGCTCCATCGGGGCCGCTCTCGGCCGGCCGGTGCCGACTCCCAGGAGCCCGCCTCAGCTCCTCTCCCTCGGTGAGTCTGACGGGGAAAGGGGCTCGGTCACAGCAGTCCCACCTCTTCCCACTAGGTGGCAGCAGTGGGCCCTTCCTGCTGCCCACTGGGGCCCAAAGCGGCTGCCCTTCCCCCGCGGCCCCACATCGCTGGGCACAGCCAGCCGGTGCTCCTCTGCCGTGTGGCCGCCCCATGACGTGAGGCCTTCCTGAGCCCCAGGAGACCTCGCCTGGGCAGGCGTGTTTCCCAGGAAGCAGAGTCAGAGGCCTGGAGCTGGGGCCTGCTAGGGCCCTTGGGGACCCTCGCCATCCGCCCGGCTGCTGACCCCTCACTCTTCATGCCCTGAGTGTCTGGGGCTCCCAAACCCGGCTGGGGCTCTGGGTGTGACGCCCTGTGCAGGGACTCGAGCTGGGCTGGGAGTTGGCTCCTCTCTGGGCTGCGTTCAGACTGTGTCCAGGCCTCAGTCCACCCTGCGGCTCGTGTGGCCGGCACGCCGGCACCTGGAATGACCTTGCACGGATAGTCTCCGCGGCACTAGCAGCCCCTTGGGCGCTCATTTTCCCAAAGGTGGGCTGGGGTGGGGACAGCTGGAGCGTGGCCAGCATGGTTGGCCAGTCTTGGGGGTCCCGGAAGTGTCCTGCATGGACATGTGGGGACAGGAGTCCGGGGCGCTGGTGGGGAAGCTGCTGGAGCTGGAGCTGGGAATGGGGAGGCGCAGACTTCAGCGGGCGCCCCCACCCCGGACCCCCAGACCGCAAGCGTCTGCCCGACCGCGCACGCCACGCGGCTCTTCCCGGCCTCCTCTCGGCCGAAACTTCGCAGGCCCCCGCCGCGCCCCCAAGCGCCTCCGGCTACACCCCCTCCCCCGTCAGCTTCCCGGGCGGGCTGGGCGCGCCCGAAACCGGGTCGGAACCTCGAACGGCTTCGCTTGCCATCCGGTTACCGTGGCAACACCATCTCAGCCCGGCGGTTCAATCGGAGCCCGCGGCCTCGCTCCAGCCTTTGCAAGGTGGGGACCCGGCCCCCGGGCCCGCGATGGGGAAGGGGCGGCGGCGGGGAGGTTCCTGCCGGCGCGATCCCCGCGGCCCTCGGGCTCCGCGAGGCGGGGCGAGGCGGGGCCGGGCCGGGGCTCGCGCGCCGGTTCGAGGGCGGGGGAAGGCGGTGACGTGAGCCGGGCCGGGCGGGCGGAGTTGGGACCCGCTCGGGGAGGCGGGGCGAGCGCGCGGAGCGGCAGACGCCTCGCAGGAGGCGGCCGAGCGGCGCGGGCGGCGGGGCCCCGGGATCCCGCGCGCGCCTCCGCCGGCGCGGCGCCGCCGCCGCGCGTCCCCACGCCCCGCGCCCCACGCGCGTCCCGGCCCGCCTCCCGCCAGCCCCCGGCGCCGCGGCCGTCTGCAGCCGCGCGCTCAGACGGAGCCCCCGGCCAAGTTGCGTGGCGGCCGAGCCCGCCCGGCCCGCCCCTGAGCCGGCGGCGCGCCGAGGGGAGCCGCGTGCGCCCGCCTCGCCGCCGCCCGCACCCCCGAAGCGCGCCGCCCCCTCGGCGCGGGGCTCGCCGCCGCCGCCCGGCCTCCAGCCCCGCCGCCCCGGACACCGCGGCGCGGGCGTCAGCGCCGAGCGCTCCCTCCCGGGCCGGCCGCGGGTCCCCTGCCCCCGCCTCGCAGCCGCGCGGCCCCCGGCTCGCCCCCGTGCCCGGCCTCGAAGATGTGCGCCCCGCGGGCCGCCCGCCTGAGCCATGCGCCCCCTCGGCGCGCCACCGGCCGGCATGGAGCCCCGCGCGGCCGCGCTCTGACTCGCTGGGCGCCCCGCGGCCGGCGGACCCCGAGCCCAGACCCGCCGCGGGACGGAGCGAGCCGGCGCGGGCGCCGCGCAGATGGCCGGGGCCAGCCGCGTCTGAGGCTCGGCGCCCCGAAACGTGACCATGTGGCTCCAACAGCTTCTGGGACTCAGGTGAGCGAGCCGGCGGCGGGGCGGCGTGTGGGCGCGCGGGGCTGCGGGGCTGCCCGGCCGAGTCCGGGTCCGGAGCCGCGCGGTCCTCCCGGCTTAGCGCTAAGAGCGTCCCCGCCGCGCCCCCTCATCCGGAGTGAGGGGGGTCCAGCGGCCGCGTCCGGCTCTCCGCGCGCCACCGGGGTGCGGGCAGGGGACGCCCGCCCGGCTCCGGGCAGCGCAGTGTCCTGGCCGGCCGCCCTGGAGCGCCAGCGACCCGGGGCGCCTTCCCGTGGGGCTCGGGCAGCCGGCGCAGACTGGGGGCAGCCGGGCTCGGGGCAGGAACGGGGCGGCCGAGTTGTGGCAGCCGAGCCCCAACAAGGACTGCGCCCGCCGGCCCTTGCCCTCGCTGGGATGGGGGCAGCGAGGGGCCCCTGGGGCTTCCAGCTGCCCATCCAGCTGTTGGCCTGACCCCGCCCAGGGCCTGCGCAGCTGCCTGGCAGATGTGGCGGAGGAGACGCGAGGGCGCTGGTGGGAGACCCCCGCGCCGGCCGGGCAGCGGTCAGAGCCTGCGTGGGACTAGGTCGCTCCGAACAGCCGGACCCAGGGCTGAGCCCGAGCCCGTGCGGGGGCACCGGAGGGCCCTTTCTGACAAACTTTGTCCACGCTGCCAGCTGGGCTTCTTCTCCTCCCGCGCCCCCCCAACCCCCCCGGCTTGAACCCGGCGGGACCCAGCCTGCGCCCGGGCGAACCGGCGGCTTCGTGCCCGCTGTTTGGGTCCAGGCTTGCAGCGCAGCGGAGGACGCGGCGTGCGGTTCGGCGCGTCCGTCCGCTGGGATGCACTGCGCGCCCGCGCTGGGCTGCCAGCGCCCGAGCTGCCCGCGTCCTGCCCAGATCGCCCCCACCGCCGCCTCCGCCGCCCCGCGCGCGTCCTGGTTTCCGAGCGATCGAGGGCAGAGCCGCCTCCCAGCCGCGTGATGCAGGATCGGCGGCTCCGTGCGGGGAGTCGGCGCGGTGGGCAGCCTCGGAGCAAACGGGCCAGTGTTGTTACTGGGCCTCTTTTTTTTTCTGGAAATCGGCACCGCTTCCCCTGGGGATGCTCCTTTGCTCCCGGGCGGGCGCTAAAAGGTTAATCGCCAGACGTTTGCTGCCGGGCTCTGCTCCCCCTGGGCCCAATCAATACCCCAGACCTGGGCTAGAGAAGGGTTGGGCTTGGCCTGGCTGGAGCAAAATGGAGCAAGGACACCTCTGCCCGCTGACCCCATCCGGGGCCGCTGCCTCCCGGCCTCCGGGTCTCTGCCCCCGGGGAGGGCTGAACAGAGTGTCCCCCCAACCCCTGGGCGCACCCCTCAGCTTCCAGACGCTTCAAGCTGCTGTCTGGCACTCCGTGACTGACGGGAGCAAGTTATTGGACCCGGCATCTTTTTTCCTGACTAAGTTGCTGGATTGTAAGGGGAGAAAAGCGAATCCGGGAAGCCGCAGGCCGCCCAGGCCCAGGCACTGGCTCGAGGAAGCAGATCTGGGGCAGCTTTTTGAAGATTGACCTTTTGGTTTTTGCCTCCAGTGTTAGCACAGAGATTTCCTTAAGCCTGCCGGGCACCTGGCGGGATGCTGGCGGAGCGACTCCATCCAGTCTGGGAGTGCTGACCCCTGGCCAGGGGACCTCTGTGTCCCCGCTTGCCCCAGGCTCCGGGAGCTGGTGCTCGCTGGCAACCGGACATGGAAATGTGCTTTTTCCTTGAAGACACGCTGTCACCTTCCCAGGTGAGCCCTGGGTACCCGCTGGGAGCTGGCAGCCTGGCCAGGGCAGGCAGGCAGCTCCCCCAGGGCAAAAGCGGGGGAGAGGGTGTTCTGGGCCCTGCGTTTGTTGGTGCTGCCGTGAGCTCCCTTTGAGGACGCGGAAGCAGATTGCTGGAGTTCTTTGTATGTGCTTCTGGTGGGGAGTTGTTACACAGATACCTTCCGTCAGCAGGAGTGGGGTTTCTGGAGGGGGCTCTCGCAGGCAGCTGCCGAGCGAGCTCACACAGCAGGGCCCCCAGCCTTGCTTGCTCAGCGCCCAAGTGCAAACCGAGTGGGGCTGCCCGCCGGGAGCCGCCTTGCACGCGGACTGGCCGCAGCTGTGTGGGGCCGAGCGAGCGAGCGAGCCTCGTGCTGGCCTTGCTGGCCGTTGGCAGTTAGGCTGTGACTGGCCTCCCGGCCCCGCCTCCCCAGTCCCTGTCTGGGCGATTCCTGTTTTCCTGCTGGAAGGTTCCTTGGCTCCCTGGAGTGTGTGTCTCCCCTGGGCCTCCTGTCCTTTCCGGGGGCACTGGAGCTCCACTGCATCACAGAGGTGGGCGTGTAGCTGGCACCCAGCAGCCGGCTTCAGAGCAAGGGGCAAGAGCTCCCACATGCTCCCTCTCCGGCAGGGGCTCTCCTGACTGGAGCCGGCTGCCCCCTAAGGAGCAGAAGCCGGAACCGCGGGGGCTGTGATGGGGGCAGGGGTAGAGGTGTCTGGACTGAATGTCATTTGCGGGAGTGGCGGCATCCTCCAGCCACATGGATGCGTCCCTAACCGCAGCCCCTCCCCAAGATGTCCATTGTCCAGAGGAGGAGGAGGATGGGGAGGAGGATGTCAGGAGGGTGAATGTGCTTGGGGTTCACGTGATCACCTGCCCCGCAGAGGGTGCGAGCAGGAACAGAAACACGCAGCTCCCAGCCGAGCCCCACTGCCCGCGTCCTGCCAGCGCTGCCAGGCCTGGGGAGGCACGGGCTTCCCGGGCCGGGGTGGCAGTGGCTGTCTGGCTCCGTTCTCTGTCCCCTGGAGGATTGGCCGGGAAGCAGCAGGGTGCTGGGAGTGGACCAGCTTCCCGTGTGGGCCGTGACACGGGGGCAAACACCCCACCCAAGGCGGGCGCCCAGGGGCCACTCCCCGGGTTACGTAAGAGTCATCTGCTTTCTTCAAAGGGTTACAAGTCAGTGGAGACCGAATTGCTGTAGAGATTAGCTCGGACAGCCAAATATATCCTGCTCCAGATTCCCGTGTTTGAAGTCTGCCTCCAAGGGCTCCTCCCGCTCAGCTCCAGCGAGATGCAGGGGGTCCTGGGCAGAGCCCTCAGCCCCGGGCTCACCCGCCGCCCTCCTCCACCTCCTTCCAGGAATTTTGGGGGAGCTGTTCTCGGCCACTGGGTCAGGGGAGATCTCTGGGGAGTGCACAAGACCCGCACGAAGAAACTTGGGTCCACCCCGCGCCTCAGGGCTGCCCAGCCTCCCAGCACGCGGTGGGGTCTCTCCCTGCCTTCCCCCTCGGGCTGTGCCCACCCCAGCCATGAGCCCAGCAGACGCCCAGGCCCCCGCGGAGGACGGGGTGAAGGCAGGTTCCCGTGTCTGAGGGCCTTGTCGTGTCCTGCTGAGTCTGTGGCTCGGGAGCTGGCGCGGCTGTGATGGTGCCCAGCCAACCTCCGCGGCTGCTGGTCCTGGGCAGGGGCTCCAGGGTGGCCCCTAGTGGGTAGGCGCGCGGGGGTGGGGGGTGAGGCAGAGGCTGGTGGGCGGGGCTCGGCTGCTGCGTTTCCCTCGGCCCCAGCCCGCGCTGTCCTGTCCACCCCCTTCTCCCGCTGTCCACCTCCCTCCTCCGCTGTCCACCCCCTCATCCTGATGTCCACCCCCTCCTCTCGCTGTCCACCCCCTCCCGCCCTGCCCAGCTCACTTCCTGCCACTTCTGCCCTCTAGCTGCCGGGCCTCTGCCACTCACTGTCCATTCCCGCCACAGCCTTGGGGACTCGGGGCTCCGCCCAGGTCCCCGCTGCAGAGGCAGGAGGGTGCCCAGGCTGGAGAGGAGCCCGGGGGGGTTCCTGATTCATCTGCTGGCCCTGGGGGTCACTTGCCTTCACCCGACACTGAGGCCCAGCCTGGGCTCGACACTGCTGGGCCGGGAGGGAGATGGTGCAGGTGGCCGTTAGGAGTCGCCTCCGTTGCTGGACTGTGGAGTCGGCGCTGATGGACAGAACTGCCCAGCACAGATGGTCACACTGGGCGTGGGGTGGGCTGTGGTGCCCCTCCTCCTGGGCTCCAGCCTCTGCTGCAGGGCAGATCCTGGGAGTGGGTCAGGACAGACCCCTGGCCCCAGGCCCTGAGGTCGGCCACACAGCACTGTGGATGCCCTCAGAGGCCTGTAGCCGAGGCCAGAGGAAGCACCCTAGGGTGGGGCAGCTTCGTCCCGTGTCCCCAAAGGTGCCGCTTCCCCTGCCGCTGCCCCACGCGTGTGCAGACCCGTTTCCCTGCCGCTGCCCCACGCTGTGCAGACCCGTTTCCTGCCGCTGCCCCACGCGTGTGCAGACCCGTTTCCCTGCCGCTGCCCCAGCGTGTGCAGACCCGTTTCCTGCCGCTGCCCGCAGGCGTGTGCAGACCCGTTTCCCTGCCGCTGCCCCGCGCCGTGCAGACCCGTTTCCCTGCCGCTGCCCCACGCACACAGGCCTGAGCCCGGCCGAGTCTGCAGAGTCAGCATCTGCCCTCAGGCTGGCCGAGTCTCGGGGTCAGTGGCTTTGCTCCCAGACGACACCTCGGTGTTGCTGCCAGCGGCTCCCTCCTGCACCCCAGGGAGGGAGGGGACCCCACTGCATGGCTGCCTTTGTCCTGACAGGGGTGTATGATGGGTGACGTGTGTGTGATGGGGGTGGCGTGTGTGTGATGGGGTGACGTGTGTGTGATGGGGTGGCGTGAGGGGTGACGCGTGTGTGATGGGGTGACGTGTGTGATGGGGTGGCGTGTGTGAGATGGGGTGACGTGTGTGATGGGGTGGACGTGTGTGAGATGGGGTGACACGTGTGTGATGGGGTGACACGTGTGTGATGGGGTGACGTGAGGGGTGACGGTGTGTGATGGGGTGGCGTGTGTGATGGGGTGGCGTGTGTGTGATGGGGTGACACGTGTGTGATGGGGTGACACGTGTGTGATGGGGTGACGTGAGGGGTGACGTGTGTGTGATGGGGTGACGTGTGTGATGGGGTGACGTGTAAAGCGTGATGGGGTGACACGTGTGTGATGGGGTGACACGTGTGTGATGGGGTGACGTGAGGGGTGACTTGTGTGTGATGGGGTGATGTGTGTGATGGGTGACACGTGTGTGATGGGGTGACGTGTGTGTGATGGGGTGACGTGTGTGTGATGGGGTGGCGGTGTGATGGGGTGATGTGTGTGATGGGGTGACACGTGTGTGATGGGGTGACGGTGTGATGGGGTGGCGGTGTGTGATGGGGTGACGTGAGGGGTGACGTGTGTGATGGGGTGACGTGTGTGTGATGGGGTGGCGTGTGTGTGATGGGGTGGCGTGTGTGTGATGGGGTGACACGTGTGTGATGGGGTGACGCGTGTGTGATGGGGTGATGTGTGTGTGATGGGGTGACGTGTGTGTGATGGGGTGGCGTGTGTGATGGGGTGGCGTGTGTGATGGGGTGGCGTGTGTGATGGGGTGGCGGTGTGTGATGGGTTGACGTGAGGGGGCGGTGTGTGATGGGGTGATGTGTGTGATGGGGTGACACGTGTGTGTGATGGGGTGACGGTGTGTGATGGGGTGACACGTGTGATGGGGTGATGTGTATGTGATGGGGTGACGTGTGTGTGATGGGGTGATGTGTGTGATGGGGTGACGTGTGTGTGATGGGGTGACGTGTGTGATGGGTGTGCAGCTAAAACGTGTGCTGTGAGTGTTGAATGCATGACTCAGGGTTGAGTGCACAGTGTTGTGTTGACTGTGTACTGTCCTATGTGTTGTTTTGCGTATGTGCTGTGTTGTGTTGGCGTGTGCTGTGTTGTGTTGAGTGTGTGTTGTGTTGAGTGTGTGCTGGGTGTGTGCGGTGTGCTGTGCCGCGTGTGCTGGCGCTGCACGTGTGAGCAGACGCCGTGTGAGGCTGTGTTGGGGCTCAGGGTGTGGCCCTGTAGCAGGTTGTGATTCCAGCAGCAGCAGCTGTGTGGGGCTGCTGTGTCCTCTCAGTGTGAGGGGCAGGTGAGTGCTGGTGAGGGCAGAGTCCGGGGTGCTGTGGGCAGGGGACAGGCTGTTTCTCTGCCAGGCCCTCCGGGTGAGCACTGGCACTTGGCTGTTTTAGGGGCACAGGCTCCCGTGGAGGGTGAGGCCACAAGTCAGGACCTGTGCTGGGGCGGGAGCCTCTGGGGGCTTGTGTGTGCCCACCGCTGCCCTGTGTCACAGTCCTGGTGGTGGAGTGGACACGGTGGCTTCCGGGCCCCTCCCGTGAGCCGATCTATGGCGGTGGGCTGGGAGTGGCCGTGCACCCTCAGGCGGGGGCACCCGGTCACCTGGAGCCCCGTGCCCCACTCTGCAGTGCCTTCGGACCACTCCCCAGGTTTCTGGGTCCGGGGACAGGGAGCTGGGTGCGAGGGACATGGGCAGGGCCAGCACCACAGACGACACCCCCAGAGCCTGCACGCACTCCCACAGCTCCCCACATCGTGTTGAAATCGAGGGACCCCAAATCTGCGCCTGCTCACAGTAAACGTCCTTGTTTTGTGGGCAGGAGGACGGCCGTGGGGGCGTGTCCAGCGGGCCAGCAGCCAGCAGCTGTCCGCCAGGCTCATGGCGAACAGACAGTCCTCTGGTCTCACCGACTGTGGGGGCTGGATTCCTCCACAGATGCGCAGCGAGGGAGGACAGGGAGTGTCTCGGTCAGGGAGCACACGCAGACCCGACAGCTTCGTCCTAGCGCTGAGCCCGGACGCCCTGAGACAGGAGCAAGTCAAGGGGCAGCCTGGCGCCTCCAGCAGCCCTGTGCCCAGGGGAGAGTGGTGCTGCTCTGGGGAGGCAGAGTCCATCTGCCGCGTCCGTCTGTGGCCGTACTCGGGCCTGGGCCGTCACGGGAAAGATCAGGGCTCCAGAGACAGCTGGGCCCCATCCGGCCTGAGCACTGTCTTTGGAGAACTCAGGCGCGGGGGTGGTGGTGTCTGGACAGCCACACTGTGTCCACGGCACACTCGCTGGGTCGCTGGGGCTCACAGTCACTGGCCAGGCCACCCCTCAGAGCCCCACGGACACGCGCGTTGTCTGGGGAGAGCAGCCGAGGGCTTGGATGCTGCGAAGTTTCCTCTGTCGGGCCGGAAAGGCCGGTGAGGGCGGTGTGTGGCCCACAGCCAGCACAGGGAAGGCCAGACTCTCAGTGACCTACGGGCACTCGAACCTCTGGAAGGCGGCGAGACGTGTGCAGGGCGTGTACCAAGGGCAGGACTGGGGGTGGGGCCCGGAATGGGGTCGAGTTGGGAAGGAGGGTCTGGGGGTCAGGCTGGGGCCTGGGGCTGGGGCTGGGCAGGGGCGAGGAGTGGCCCAGAACAGGGCACAGAAGCCACAGAAGCCACATGTGTTCTCTGCAGTGCCCCTGCTGTGCCTTGTAGCCCAGCCACGGCCCCTGCAGAGCTCTGGGGTGCTTGTGGGCTCCGTGTTACAGAGCTCTGGGGTGCGTGTGGGCTCCGTGTTACAGAGCTCTGGGGTGCGTGTGGGCTCCGTGTTACAGAGCTCTGGGGTGCGTGGGGCCCGTGTTACAGAGCTCTGGGGTGTGTGTGGGGGATCCGTGTTAGAGAGCTCTGGGGTGCGTGTGGGCTCCATGTTACAGAGCTCTGGGGTGCGTGTGGGGGCCCCGTGTTACAGAGATCTGGTGTGTGTGGGGGATCCGTGTTACAGAGCTCTGGGGTGCGTGTGGGGGCCCCGTGTTACAGAGCTCTGGGGTGCGTGTGGGCTCCGTGTTACAGAGCTCTGGGGTGCGTGTGGGGCTCCGTGTTACAGAGCTTTCCACGGAGAATTTGCCTAGGATGAAAAATCTAATTGAGGAAAAGCGAGCTAATAATCTTCATTCATCTGTCTCAGATCAGATGCTGGCGTGCGTGGTGTGTGCATGCACACGGGGTGTGTATGGACACGTGACACACACTGGCATGCATGTGTCCCATGACTGCACTGTGGCATGTATGTACGTTGTGTGTGGTGTGTGCTATGTGCACAGTGTGTGGTTGTGGGTGCAGGTGTTTGCATGTATGAGCAGGGCGTGTTCATGTGTGTGTATGAGCAGGGGGTGTTCGTGTGTGTATGAGCAGGATGTGCTCATGTGTATGAGCAGGGCGTGTTCATATGTGTGTGAGCAGGGTATGTTCATGTGTGCGTGTTGGCGTGCAGGTGGGGGGCGCTTTGGGCGGGCACTAGCACACTGAGGAGCTGACCCAGCTGACCCTGGTGTGGTCCTGCCACGGCTTTGCCATTGCTCCAGAGCGTATGTTGCTGCCGTGTGACTGGCCGCCACTCGTGGGGGGCAGGGGGTCAGTGACCTGGGCCAGACCAAGCAAGACCGGTCGGGTCCCGGTCACAGCAGCCTCCGAGGCACCTCCCGGCCACCCAGGACCCCAGGGACCCCAGGACCCACCAAGACCCCCAGGGCCCGCTCAGCAGGGTCCCTCTAGGGTCCTCCAGGGTCCTCCGGGAGCGTGTGCGCACACGTACTCGCGGACATGTTGTGTGCTGGGGGGGCCCGTGTGTGCTGCCGGCCCAGCACCGAGGCAGGTGAGAGGCTTTGGTCCAGCCGCGTTCTGCAGCCAGAACTCAGAGAGCCCCCAGAGTGGCCCCCGTACCCGTGACCCAGATCCTGCCGCCCCGCCCGCCTGGTGATTGGGCGAGTCCCGGCCCCGTGGAGCTGTTCCGGAGCGCAGCCGAGAAACCAGAAACGGCAGGTGCCGACGCGAGAGTTTCAGATGCGTGTGTGCAACTGCAGGCTTGCTCACGGGGGCTTGTGTGCACGTGTGTGCACATGTGTGTCTGTTGGTGTGTGCTGCGTGCACACATATTCCTACATGCATTTGTGTGTGCCTGTGTGTCTGTGAATGTGTGTTCGTGGTGTGGTCCGCCACAGTTGCCCATAGAGCCTGTGTGTGCCTGTGTGTCTGTGAATGTGTGTTTGTGTGTGTGTGTGTGTGGTCCGCCACAGTTGCCCATAGAGCCTGTGTGTGCCTGTGTGTCTGTGAATGTGTGTGTGTGTGTGTGTGGTCCGCCACAGTTGCCCATAGAGCCTGTGTGTGCCTGTGTGTGTCTGAATGTGTGTTTGTGTGTGTGTGGTCCACCACAGTTGCCCATAGAGCCTGTGTGTGCCTGTGTGTCTGTGAATGTGTGTTTGTGTGTGTGTGTGGTCCGCTACAGTTGCCCATAGAGCCTGTGTGTGCCTGTGTGTGTCTGAATGTGTGTTTGTGTGTGTGTGGTCCGCCACAGTTGTCCATAGAGCCTGGGTGTGCCTGTGTGTCTGTGGAATGTGTTTGTGTGTGTGTGTGTGTGTGTGTGTGGTCCGCCACAGTTGCCCATAGAGCCTGTGTGTCTGTGAATGTGTGTTTGTGTGTGTGTGTGTGTGTGGTCCGCCACAGTTGCCTATAGAGCCCCTCCTGTCAAGTGTGTGGCCCGCCTGTGCTGCTCCGCCATGGGTGGGTACAGACCAGCGCTGCCACAGCCCCCTGCCCAGAGCCCTGAGCTGTGCCCACGGTGCAGGATGTGTAAAGGGCAGTGCGTGACCAGGCCTTGGTGTCCAGTACCCCCACTTGCTGTGTCCGATCCACACACCCTTGAGGCCTGACTTACGTGTGCTCCCGCTGCTGCGTGGGGCCTGCATGAGCCGTGGCCAGCACGTTCCTGGTGACCTGGGCTGGGCCGGCTACCATCTAGGCCCGGCACTGTACCAGCCCGACTGTAAACACTTTGGGGACCCCAGAGGCCCCTGGAGTGTTGCTGCAGTTGCCCCATCTGGTCTGTGTCGCCCCTTGGCTCTGCGAGCAGGCCCCACCCCTCATGGGTCTGGCCTTGCTTCCTGCGGGGAACCGGGAGGGTGGTCGCCTGGCCAGGGCCGGGTCCCGGTGACGTTTGGAGGAGCACAGGGCACCGTCCTGCCTTGGAGGGACCCAGCCCCTGGCCCCGAGCCTTGCAGTGCTTGAGGGCTGTGTCATTTGGGGTGCCTGTCCTGGCCTTCAGGTCCTTCCTCGTGATGGGGGCGTGGGTCTCCATCTGCGTCACGCTTTCCCTGAGCACCCGCTCCAGGGAGACGGACCCTCGAGAGGCTGACCCCAGAGGAAGCGAGGGTGCCAGGGTCACCGTGTCTGTACCCTGCTCTGCCCTGGGGTCCCGCTCGGCTGCTCCCCGGGTGCTGTGGTCAGAGAATGCCCAGTCGACTGCCCAGAGACTGTTCTCATCTTCCTGCCAGCCGCAGCCATCACGGCTGGTGTCTCTGGGCTGAGGCCGGTGCCAGCTGTGGGCACTTACGGCTGAGGGCCGGTGCAGGGGACTGGACACTGCCCCTCAGACTGGCTGCCTTGGTATTGGGGTGCACGGGGACCCGTGAGGTGACAGAAAGACCCATCCTCCCAAGGAGGAGCACTGCCGGGGAGCACCTCTGCCGGCTCATCCCAGGGAGCACCTCTGCCTTCAAATCCCTGCCTGGTGCTTCCTGAGCAGGCTTCCTGGCTTCCGTCCTCCCACCAGCATTGCTATGGAACAGGCCTTTGAGGGTCTCCTTGGTCGCTGGTGTCCAGAGAGAGAGGTTGGTGTCCAGGCCAAGGTCACACAGCTCAGGGACTCAAAGCCAGGCTGGCGGGCTCTGGCCTGTCCCTGCAGCCCCTGCAACGCTCTCCCTGGTCCCACAGACAGCTGGACTGGGGGCATTTGAGGAATGCAGCCTCGGCTGGAATCTGCAGGGAGCAACCACGGCTCCGACTGAGGGAACCGCGGGCGCCTGGCCCCCGGGAAGGGGTGCCCGCTGCTGGGACGGGGGACTGACCATGGCCCGGAGCTGCTCCTGCTCCGCAACGCCTGGGCCCTGGCTGAGAGCCTGGTGGCCACCCGCCCAGTCCAGGTGCGGCCTGGGGACAGTGGCTGGAGGCAGCAGTGGGTGCCGGCCTCCTGCTGTGCTGGGCAGCAGCTGCCACTGCCCACGGGCTCCCCAGGGGCTGCCAGGGGCCACACTGGAAACCCGCCTGCAGGGGGCGCCTCCCTCCCCTCCCCCTCTGGACCCCCTTCATCTCCCCTTCCCTAGCCCTGGGGCACCTCCCCGCCCCCCAGGGTGCCTCCCCTCCCCCACCCTGGGGCACCTCCCAACCCACTGGCCCGGCATCTCTCCCCTGCCCCCAGAGCCCCCCCCCCCAATCCTGGTTCTCAAGGGGAGTCACACCACACATGAGTCTTGGCGGCATGAAAGTCCCCACACCACGCGGCCACCTGGTGCCAGCAGCGCCCCCAGGCTTCCTGCTCCTCCTGCCCCGCTGTGGGCCTGTGGTCCAGATGCTCCTGCAAGGATGCGGAGCCTTCAGGGAGCCAATTAGGGCAGGACAAGAAGGAGCACGTCCATCTCCCTGTGAGGACGTCCGAAAGGCTGACCCCTGCCCCCGGCCGCAGCGCCGCCTTCCCTCAGCATTTTCCAGGCGAATGTGGTTCTCTTCACCAGCCCTGTGTCCCAGAAAGCCCAGGTCTCTGCTCTCTCGGGGACCTCTCGGGTTCTGGGGGTCCGGACGGCTCCGTCCAGCCCCTGCCCCGCCGGGTCATGCCCCGACTAAAAGGCCAGGCTGTGTCTGCGAAGGCATTGGGGAGGGGCTGGTGATGGGGGCTGGCGTGGGGAGCCCCCACACTGTGCTCCTGGGACAGACGACCCTCTGTTGGCCAGGAAGAAACTTCTGAACAGAGAGGAGCGGGCTGAGCACTGGCCCAGGCTCTGTCAGCTGCAGCCAGGCTGGGCTTCCTGGAAGAGGTGGCCTTTGATTCCCGTCAGGGCCCGGGAAGGCAGCCAGGTGGACTGGGAGGGGGCGCTTGCAGGTAGCGGACGCTTGGTGCGGTGTGCGCAGAGGGGCCGAGTCAGGCACAGCAGCTGCTGAGCGGAGCGGGAGCATCGGAGCTGGGCCACGGCTCAGCCAGCCGGGTGCGGGGCCGTGATCCACACCCAGAGCAGGGCTCAGGGACAAGCATGACGCTTGGCCTTCACGGTAGGCGGCCCCCACAGAAGCAGGGGCAGCTCCATGCGGCTGTTCTGATGCTGCGGCCAGACGGTGGGTCTCGGCCAAGCACCCCACAGTGAGCACTGGTGAGCCCCAACAACAATGTGCCGGTGGGGCCTCCCTTGCCCACTCGGGCGCAGGCCGCTGAAGGGCTGCGAAGAGCCTGGGGAGTACGTGCAGGCACCGTGTGGGGGTGAGCTGCGAGCCGCTGGGGAAGGCGCCGGGCGAGAGTGACGGCATGTGGTCTGTGCGTGAGGGGTGCTGGGAGTGCATGGAAGAGCGTGTGGAGTTTGTGTGTGTGGGGTCGTGTGTGTGGGTCGGTGTGTGTGTGTGGTCGTGTGTGTGTAGAGTCAGTGGGTGGAGTCAGTATGTGTGGCGCTGTGTGTGGAGTCGTGTGTGTGTGTGTGTGTGTGTGTGGAGTTGGTGCTTGTGGAGTGTGGTCAGTGTGTGGGGGTGCCGCCGCCTTGAAACATCAATGAACGAGTCTCTGCCCTTTTCCATCCAGCAGCTGCCAAGCAGTTCAGAAACTCTTAATTAGGAAATCTCTTCTCCGCCCTTCAAGGTCAGGGAGTATCATTAGCCTTATTTCACAGGTGGGTAAACTGAGGCAGCAGGGCTCAGCAGAGTCGGCAGAGTCGGCCCAGGATTCCACGAGGATCTTACCCACGGGGCGGGCTGTGACCTCTCCTGCATCTGTGCATGTGGAGCCCGGAGCCCCCCGGGAGGTGGTGATGCTTCCTGCGGCCCCTCCCCTTGGCTTCATGCCCGGTGGAAGCATGAGAAACGGCACGAAGTGCTCGCCGAAAGCCTGCGTCTCGTCTCGGCACTCTGCAGGGACTCTGGGCCCTGGCGCATCGCCAGCTAGTGGAGTCAGCAGGGCCATGCCGACTTCATGAGAGAAACTGGATCCAGCCAAGGGAGGGAGCCAGGATCAGCCAATAGTAGAGACCCAGGATCAGCCAACAGGTGGGACACAAGGTCAGACAATGGGAGAGACCCAGGATCAGCCAATAGGCGGGACCCGGGATCAGTCAATAGGAGAGACCCGGGATCAGCCAATAGGCGGGCCAGGATCAGCCAATAGGGCGGGCCAGGATCAGCCAATAGGAGCGACCCTGGCCCAGCACCATGTTGCAGCAATGTCACTGACCTTAACCGTGTTGGTGGCCTTTGGCTCATACAAGCTGGTGCTCGCCCAGCGCTTCATGTCCTTTTGGGTGAGAGTCGTGTCTTGTAGAGGGGGCCTGATCCTTGGGCTGGGTGGCCGGCCTGTTCTAGAAGGTTCTCAGTGCACTGTTGGCTCTAGGGAGACCTGCCCTCGTGGCTGTGCGGCCGAGGAAGGACTGTCGGGTGTGGCGGGGCTGTGCACAGAGCTGCCAGGTCGCAGGGGTGAGTGTGTGCGTAGGGGCTCCTGCCCAGGCCCGGCCTCCCTGCAGCTGCCCCTCAGAGCAGCCCCCCGTGCCCGTGAGTCTAGAGTGGACCCTGCATTGCGCCAGCTCTGCTTGCCCGTGCAGGATGGGGGCTCCCTCCGTGGAGCAGGGGTGCTGGCCCTGCGCCTGGGGCCCTCCGGGTCACTGCCCGCCTGCGTGTCCCCCGGGAGACTCCGCTGAGAATTGGCCCTTGCTATAAGCTCCGCGCTAAAGAGGGATTAGGAGCCATTTGGGGAGAGGATTAGCCTTTCCCGTGAGCTCTCCGGCCGCCGGCCCTTGCCTGGCGGGAGCAGAGCCCGTCTGTTGAAAATCTCCAGCACTGACGTTGATCCTTTCGCGGCTGTCCATACCCTGCAGGGACTCCACGGTGACAGGGACCTTGGCGACCCAGCCACGTGCCCTGAGCCCCCGAGCAGCCGCCAGCCGGGGCTGTCGAGCCTTCGTGCGTTCCTGAGCAGGGAGAGGAAGCGTCTTCCCGCCTGCCCCGCCTCCCGAAACCCAGAATGTGCAGGAAGGAACCGCCAGCCCAGTCTGCTAGTGGTGATTCCTAGAACATTCTTCCTCTCTGTTCCGTTTGGGGCTAGAGGGCAAAGGCAGCCGATAGCCTCTCTGGGGGGTGCCCGTGCTTGGCAGCGGCGGGCCGCGTCTCCCCCTGCAGACAGCAGCGGCACACGTGTGTTCCCTTCTGGGGCTGTGGCCTTCTGGTCATTGCTCCCGTGTCCGTCTGTCCACACCACATGGCCTGCAGGGGGCAGTGCTCAAGGCACGGGGTGGGCTCAGGCCCTGCGTGGACAGTGGGGGCACCCCAGGCCTGAGCAGCCTGGTACCAGCCCCACGACGTATCCTCTCACACGCACACATCAGACAAGATTGCGGCCACAGCTTGTAGGCTTTTGTCATCCAGTGGTGGGGTAGCGAGCCCCGGGTGGGAGAGTGATGGGACCAGGCAGAGGGTCGCACAGACCCATGGGAAGGAGCCGGACCGAGCTGCTCTGCCACGGCAGGTTCCCCCTTGCACCCAGCCTGGGCTCCCGGCGCCGGACACGGTCTGAGAAATTGCTGCGGCTATTTCATGCCAGGCCATGTTCGTGTCCACTCTGTGTCTGCCCACCTCTCCTGGGCTCCTGGGATGGTCAGTTCGGGGCCAGGAGCCTGTGCTCCCCAGAGTGGACGGATCGGTTCCTGGGATCGTTTACTGCAGCAGGCCTGTGGCTGGGAGGGCGCCGTGGCGACCAGCGGCAGCAGAGCAGCTGAGCGGGAGCCCAGGAGCCGTGGAACGTCCCGTCTGCCACCAGCTCCGGGTGCGGCCTGCTGAGGCCCAGCCCTGCACTGTGGCTCCCAACCGGGTGTGCTGGGTGCAGAGCCGGAAAGGAGGAGGGAGCAAGCCCCTGCAGTAGCCCCACCCCTCCCTACCCCCTCCCCGCCTGCTGCAGGAGTGAGGCCAGGCTCGGTGGGCCTGAGTCCCAGCATTGCAGGAGGAGCGGAGGAGTCGGGTTGGCTGAGGGGGCCCGGGCCCGGCTGGTGCAGGTGCAGGTCCTGAGGGAGCCCGGGAGCTCTGAGGTGCTGGCGGCTGCTTCCAGACGTGCGTGGTGAGCGTGTCAGCCCCGACCGTGGCCTGATGTCCCCACACATCGCACAGGCAGACCCGGCTCTGGCTTTTGAGGCCCGGAGCCACGTGCTGCTGCCACCAGAGACGGGCTGGAGTGCCAGCCCCAAGGGGCGAGCGTGCTGCAGTGTGTGTGCACGTGCCTGTGTGCGCACGTGTGTACTAGTGTGCTGGACTTGCATGCACTAGTGTGTGCGTATGTGCACCTGTGTGTGTTGGGAATGCCTGTTTCACCCAGGACCCAGCACGCTGGAAGCCTGTTTGCAAGAATGATGGAGTTTGTGTTCAGCCGTTCACTGTCACCCCTGCCTCCGGCCGCAGGGAATGAATGACGATTAGCTGACACGCTCTGTTGGCTGACACGCTCCATGGATTCACATGTATTAGCTGACATGCTTCGTGGGTCACGTCTGTTGGATGACACGCTCTGTGGGCCACGTCTGTTGACTGACACGCTCCATGGGCCACGTCTGTTGGCTGACATGCTCTGTGGATTCACATGTATTAGCTGACACACTCCATGAGTCATGAGTCTGTTGGCTGATACACTCCGTGGATTCACATGTGTTAAGTGACACGCTCTGTGGATTCACATGTATCAGCTGACATGCTGCTTAGGTTACATCTGTTGGCTGACACTCCGTGGATTCACATGTGTTAAGTGACACGCTCTGTGGATTCACATGTGTAGCTGACATGCTGCTTGGGCCACGTCTGTTGGCTGTTGCACCCCGTGCCCCTGCTCTCTGGGGCTCCCGTCTCATCTGAGGCTCAGCTGGGGAAGATGCTTGGTGGGCCCAGCTCAGGGCCCCTGAAGGCCAGGACTGGGGCTCCCTGTGTCGCTGCCCGGACCCCAAGCCTGTCCTCTGGCAACGTTCTGATGCCCGGAAGCTGCCGGAGGGTCTGGCTTGATGCTGGAGGAGCTGCTGGGCTGTGGCCGGTCCCCGTCTTGTCTGCACTGTGCCGTGGACACAGCAGATCCAGGACTGGCTGCCCTGTGGGAACCCCTGGGCCAGTGCCCGACTCCTGCAGGCCACAGCACATGTGGACAGCGCTGACCCCAGAGACGTGCAGGCCCCATGTGCCAGCCCCTCTGTCCTGGCTGAGGGGTCATTTTGGTCAGCCCCTGGGTGTCGTGTCTCACGGTCTCCCCACAGCTGGCCCCGGGTGTCCCAGCATCCTGCTGCCTGGAGGGACCCACTGGGGCCACACAGATCCCAGGAGAGAGATGGCGGAAGAGCGGGAGCAGGTGGTCTGGCTGGTGTGTCCGTGAGCACCGGAGACACCCGTTGCCTTGGGGAGGGCCTTTGTCAGTCCCCAGGGAAGGTTCCGCTCTGCCTTAGCTTGTCCCCCCCCTGGGAGGGGCTGGGGGGTTAGACAACAGGATCTTCTTCTCTCCAGAGGCCAGAGGGTGCCACGCAGGCAGGGGGCACCTCAGCCCCTCTGGCTTCTGCAGCTAACGCCAGTGTCCCCACGCTCCTGGGCGGGTCTGTCCCATCTGCCTCTGCCTTCGCTGGGCATCTCCCGTGCTGTCTGGGGCCTTCTCAGCCCCTGACCGGGAGCCAATTCTAGCAGGTTCTGCAGAGTGACCTCACTGATGGTCTGTGTGTGTGTGTGTGCTTGTGCATTGTGTGTGTGCTTGTGCATTGTGTGTTTGTGCTTGTGCATTGTGTGTATGTGTGTGTGTGCTTGTGCGTGCCCATGCACGATGTTGGCACAGAGGCGCATCTGTTGTGTGTTCCTGACGTCAGAGCCTGTGTGGACACACGTGTCGTCATAGCACTGTGCAGGTGTTACGTGTATCTGTGTCATGCACATCACATGTGTGTGCTAGGATGTGTCTCCGCAGACACGTTTGCATGCTCCATGCCATGCTGTGTGCATATCACAGTACATGCATGCCCATGCTGTGTGCATATCACCGCATACATGCCCATGCTGTGTGCATATCACCGTGCATACATGCCATGCTGTGTGCCTATCACCGTGCATACATGCCCATTCTGTGTGCATATCACTGTACATACATGCCCATGCTGTGCGCATATCACCGTGCATACATGCCCATGCTGTGTGCATATCACCGTGCATACATGCCATGCTGTGTGCCTATCACCGTGCATACATGCCCATTCTGTGTGCATATCACCGTACATACATGCCCATGCTGTGCGCATATCACCGTGCATACATGCCCATGCTGTGTGCATATCACCGTACATACATGCCATGCTGTGTGCATATCACCATACATACATGCCATGCTGTGTGCATATCACCATACATACATGCCATGATGTGTGCATATCACCATACACACATGCCCATGCTGTGTGCACATCTCTATACATACATGCCCATGTTGTGTGCATATCACCGTACACTCATGCCCATGCTGTGTGCATATCACTGTACATACAAACCCATGCTGTGTGCATATCACCGTACATACATGCCATGCTGTGTGCATATCACCATACATACATGCCATGATGTGTGCATATCACCATACACACATGCCCATGCTATGTGCACATCTCTGTACATACATGCCCATGTTGTGTGCATATCACCGTACTCATGCCCATGCTGTGTGCATATCACCGTACATACATGCCCTTGCTGTGTGCACAGTACCGTACATACATGCCAATGCTGTGTGCATATCACAGTACATACATGCCCATGCTGTGTGCACATCTCTGTACGTACATGCCCGTGCTGTGGTGCAACACATGTCCCATGCATCGTGTGTACATATGTGTGTACATGTGTGTGTCATGCAGCCTCTGCACACACTGCGCCACCATCAGGCATCTGCGTGTGTCTGGGTGTGCCTGTGTGCACACGTGTGCTGCATGCACCATGTCCACATGTGTCAGACATGTGCACACTGTCCTGTGTGTCAAGAAAGCTCCTTGTAAGGAACTGGCTGGCGCGGCTGTGGGTCCGGCCCAGCCCTGGCTCTGCTGTTGCCAGCTGGAGGCCCCGGAGAGCAGATGGTCCCGTGCCCAAGCCGTGGCCATCCCGGCTTGAGAGCCGCAGCGGAGACAGACTGAGCTTCACATTCAAAGGCAGGAGCTGCTGGACGTGGTCTTGCGCAGTCAGGTGGGGGGCAGGGGGCCCTGCTCTCCGTTCCTCAGAGACCCAGAGGGGCCAGTGCTGAACTCATGGCTCCTCACACCTGGGGTCATGCTGGGCCACGCCGGGTGAAGCCCCCGCTCGCCCATCTGCTGCCCCTCTGAACTCAACCTCGCCTGCAGACAGGGAAGAGTGGGCAGGGTCCACTCTTCACTGTTGCATCTGCTAGTGTCAGGAGACTTGGATTGTGGGGACCCTGGGTGAGCTTCCCTTCCCCACAGAGCCCCTGGCCATGACTCTGGCCACTGACCGGCTGCCACTGTCCAGAGGTCCCTGGTGGTCTGCTCTGGGGCCAGGAGCCCGGCTGCTGCATCGTGGGTGTGGCCTACACAGACGCCCCAGGGCTCAGACCCCCGCAGGGCACAGGTTCTGGGGACAGACCCCAGGGCATGGACCCCTGTGTACAGACCCCCTAGATCCCCTAGGGCACACTCCCCAGGGCACAGACCCCTAGGCAAGACCCCAGAGCACAGACCCCCAGGCACGGACCCCCTCATGGTGGCCTGGCTGAGCTGCTCTGCTGTGGGTTTCTGGCTGAGTGTGGAGACTCGGGGGGTCTCTGCAGGGCCACGTTTAAGGCCTGGTGACCCACACGACGTCTGAGCTAAATGATAGGTCTCCGATGTTAGAACTCGGGCAGATTTGGAAATATTGCAAAGATAAACTTCTGAAGCAAGTTTTGTGGGAAATGGAGTGTTTTCCAGCTCCCGATATTGGCTTAAAATCCTGGGGGGAAGAGTTAAATAAATCAAAGAGACAGGTGCAGTTTTTAGATTAAACAGCCAAACTCGTACAAAAATCCCTTTGTCTAGACTGGACAAACATCGAGTGTTATTTCAGGCAGTTTGATGAAACGCCCAGTGTGAGCCCGGCCGCTAAATGCTCACAGTGTTTGGCAAAGTCTGCGCGAGCCGACACACCAGGGCGGCTCACCCCTGCCGCGACGGGCAGGCTGACCGACAGGCATGTCACCAGGCCACACTGGCAGCGTCCCCGTCTGCCAGCCGCAGGACTCGGACAGAGGCCAGCATCCCCTGGGCACGCCGTCCACCGGGCTGGGCTGCGTCTGTCTATGCGGCGTCCGGCTACCCTGGCTGGCCAAGGATGGGGGAGGGGAGGCCGTGCTGGGTCAGGAGAGCACCCCAGGTCCCACGGAACCCTCCGTCTCCTCGTGACCAGGGAGTCCAGTAGGTCACCTGCAGAAGCCAGGCATACCTAAGTGGGGCTTTCCTGATCAGCTCTGAGGTCCTGGGCAGTCAGTGGGAATTCTGCAGGACAGAGGAGGCCACTGTCCATGGCGAAAGCTGCTCGGGCCCTGAGTTTAAGTGCTGCTCCCTCCACCCCGACCCCCTTTACAAGTGGGGAAACTGAGGCATGGCAGGGCAGGGCCCGCTTTCGTGGTCACTGCGGTGAGGCAGTGCCCAGTGCATGTCCGGGGCGCTGGCGTGGGGCTGTCCACTCCAGCACCCTAGCAGGGCCAACCCGGAAAAACGTCTCACCGCTCAGCATGACCCAGCACCTGCCAGTTTGGCCTTCGTCCATGAGCCCTGACCCCCCTCGACCCTGTGTCCCCAGGTGGCCTTTGGTCCTTCAGGGTCGACCTGGATTTGTCTCCTCCTTGCCCAAGCCCCACAGCACCCGGCTCTTCTGGTTCTGGGCTAGGTGGGATGATGATGATGATGAGGAGGAGGAGGAGGATGTTGATGACGGTGATGGGGGATGGGGCGTGGCAGTGACAGTTGGAGGAGGATGGAGACAAGTAGTGGTGATGGGGCGGGACGAGGTGAAGCTGGTGGTTTAGGAGATGGTGATGGTGGTAGTGATGGCGGTGGTTTAGGAGATGGTGGTGGTGATGGCGGTGGTGGTTTAATGATGGTGGTGATGATGGTGAGGATGATGGTGGTGGTGGTGATGTTATGTTGCTGACGGCCATGGCCAGGCCAGGCGCCTGCACTCACTGTCTCAGCTGGAATCAGCGGCTCCACTTTCAGGAGTCCTGGCTCTGAGGTAGCATCAGGGTGGGGGCTGGAGTCTTCCCATTTAACCTGGGGCGTCCCCAGCCCGCCCCACCGGTGCCTCTGTCTGCCCCGGCTGGTGGCAGGAGCACCCCGAGAGCAGCTGCCCTCACCCCAGGACACGCAAAGTGGCTGCTTCAGGGCCCCGAGAATTTTGCTGCCGTTCTCAGGCGAGGCCCCAGCGGGTGCCACGGGGGTCACCAGCACCCCTCACCCCTCGTGCTCCCTGGGGAGGGGACCAGAGCTGGGCCAGAGGAAGGGTGCGCAGTGCAGGGTGCGGCTTCCTGCCCGCCCGTGCTGACCTCTGGGGCCTCACAGTACCCTGAGAAGGAAGGAGTGGGGTCCGTGCCGGCTGCGTGAGGGGCGAGCGTGAGGCAGGTGGGCACCCTCGGTGCTGGGCTCACTCCTTGCATGTGGTGGGAGAGCCGGGCAGGGCAGTGCAGACCCCAGGGTCAGAGCAGCTTCTCTAGGCTCAGCAGGTTTAGGAGCTCCAGGGCGGGCGTGGGGGAGTGGGGAGCCGCCTGTAAGAGCTCTGGTTTCCCACCATCTGTTTCGCGACTGAGGCTTCAGGGGAGCAAGACTCGGGAGTGGGGGAGGGGAGGAGAACGGGGGAGCTCCCAGGACCTTGCAGGCTTGGCTCCCTCACTGCCTTCCTGGGCCCCCAGGGAAGCATCCGGCTCCCTGCTGATCTTGAGAGCTGGGTGGGCTGAGCTGGGGGGCAGGGGGTGGGGTCACCACCATGGCCAGGACCCAGAGTGGGCTCAGGGGGGTGCGAGCTCCCCCATGCCCTGTCTGGACAATCCGCTCTGTCCCCTTGGACGGACCAGTCTGTGCTCGGGCGCACTCTCGGGACCCTCAGCTGCGGCTCTACGGAGCAGACCGGACAGGCAGGTCGACTGGCGTCCCCCTGCTGGGGTCCCCTTCGCAGGGCCCCTGGACTGTCGCCATCTCCGTCACAGTGGAGCCTTCTGGGGGCCCGAGCCCCACGTTTGCAGATTGTGTCCCAGACCCGGAGCCGTGAGAGGCTGTAAATCACCGAGCACAAGGACGTAACCTTGGTTCTCCTGCGTCCGGCCATTATCTGATCCCGGTGCGCGGGGCGCCCATGAAGGATCAGCTCCGCTTTGCATTTTAAACGCGGCTGCGTGGCCTCGGTGATGGAGCAAGTGTCAGGCGGGGAGGAAAGAAACCCCCTCAGTGCGGCTGCCTCCAGCTTAGAGCTTATTCAGGGCCCCCTGAATGCGGCCGCGAGGTTCATTCACAAACGGTCTTCGGTCTTCTAGCAGCTCACGATTTGGCTCTCACAGTTGTGGGGGCCAGGCCACAGTCGCAGCGTCGGGCGCTGGCAGGTCACTGGGCCCTGCAGAGCTTCTTCCGGGAGTCCAGGGCCGAGGTGCCCTCCTAGGCTGCGCCCCAACCCCGGGAACGGGACGGTCTTGGGGACAGCTGTGCTTGGGGCTCCCCACCCACTCTGGGGCGTCCGTCTGGTCCACCAGCAGCTTCTGCCTGTGCTTGACCCTCACACCTCCGCTGGTCTGAGCTGGGGCCCGCGGGGTGCACCCCCGAGTCTGGAAAGACGCTTCCTTTGGGGATAGCTGCCTGTGGTCCGGGTCACCCCAAACACCCAAAGGTCTTTCTTGCCGCGCCGTCCCCCCCAAGACACCGGCGGGTGGAGCTGACAGTGACACGGGCCCCGCCTGTTCGGGCGTCCGGAAGGCGGGTGTGGGCTGCTCTCAGGAGGGCCTCCGGCCTCCTCCCGCTCCTGAAGGCTCCTAAAGTCCCAGGTCCAGCCTGCACCGTGGCTGTCAGTGTCCTGTGACCTTCCTGCAGGCCGGCAGCCTCTGTCTCTCCCCTTCTCTGACTGGCCACACGCGTAGCTGTCCCCTGTACGGCGTCCCCATAGTGGGTCCTTCCCGAGCACCTGGTGTCCCCATACTGCCCCCTCCCACCCCGGTGGGCAGTTGCTCAGTCCCAGGATGGGAGCTGAGGCTTGTGTGGGCGTGTGAGGGCCAGTGGCCAGGGCTGTGCTCTCCCGAGGGCCCCGGTGTACTCTGGTGCCCGCAGCCCTGGCCCCTGCCCTCGGCGGCTCAGCCTCCTGCGCCAGCCTTGCTGCTGCCAGCGCTGAAGACAGCAGACAGCTTGCCCGAGGCCGCGAAGCTTCCACGCTCTCACCCCTGCCCTGGGCTAACCGGGTGGCCCCTGACCTCAGGCCACTGCCCTGCAGGGGTCCCGTAAGACTGAGAAAGTGACTTTCACTGTCGCCGCTGCCCCGCCCCACATGCGTGGCTCCACCGTGTGTCTGAGAACCCACCGGTTCCGCACACGCGCCCTCAGAGCCAGCCGGGCCGCAGCTGTGAGTGTAGGACTGAGGGCGAGACCTCCACGCGTCCTGCTGCGGTGCCCGCCCACGGGCAGCCAGGAGAGGGTCCTTCCATGCTGCCACCCTTTTCCTGTCTCCTGCCAGCCCCCGCGTCTGTGTGGGGCCGGCTGGGGTGGCTTCGGGATCAGCGTCGGGGCTGGGCCCAGACCTGCTTCCCCAAGGTTGTGCTTCTTGATTGGAAATAAGAGCCTGATACGTTCCTGGCGAATGGCTCCTGGGTTTCAGGGAGGAGCGGGAGTGCCTGACTGTAGCACACAGAGGTGCAGTAAGCAAGGGACATTCACAGCACGATGACGCATGGGCTCAGCTGCTGGTGCCGGGTTGGGCTATGGTGAGCGTCTTCAGGGTCCGGAGAGCCAGGGCCAAGATCATGAGTGTGGAGGACCCAGTGGGGGGCAGACACAGGCGCCCTCCTGCCATCCACCCACGCACCACCCAGTCGCCCACCACCCAGTCACCCATCCATCCACCCACCTAGTCTACC
The DNA here is from genome assembly GCA_021461705.1 of Cryptotis parvus. Lineage (NCBI taxonomy): Eukaryota > Metazoa > Chordata > Mammalia > Eulipotyphla > Soricidae > Cryptotis > Cryptotis parvus. The sequence goes on from JAJIBD010001634.1 coordinate 234,859, forward strand.
CGCCACCCATCCACTCATTCATTCATCCAGGTTGTAGGGATGAGGTGGGGAGTTGCAGGGATGAGGGTGGGGAGGCTAGGGGGTAAGGGGTGGGGAGTCTGCGGGGAAGTGGTGGGAGGCTAAGGGGTGAGGGTGGGGAGTCTGGGGGGTAAGGGTGGGGAGTCTGCAGGGGTGAGGGTGGGGAGTCTGCAGGGGCGAGGGTGGGGAGTCTGCGGGGCGAGGCGGGAGTCTGGGGGTGAGGGTGGGGAGTCTGCAGGGATGAGGGTGGGGAGTCTGCGGGGATGAGGATGGGGAGTCTGCAGGGGCGAGGGTGGGGAGTCTGGGGGGTGAGGGTGGGGAGTCTGCAGGGGTAAGGGTGGGGAGTCTGCAGGGGCGAGGGTGGGGAGTCTGCGGGGATGAGGGTGGGGAGTCTGCAGGGGTGAGGGTGGGGAGTCTGCAGGGGCAAGGGTGGGGAGTCTGCGCGGGGGCTGAGGGTGGGGAATCTGCAGGGGTGAGGGTGGGGAGTCTGCGGGGGGTGAGGGTGGGGAGTCTGCGGGGGGTGAGGGTGGGGAGTCTGCAGGGGCGAGGGTGGGGAGCCTGGTGGGGTGAGGGTGGGGAGTCTGCAGGGGTGAGGGTGGGGAGTCTGCAGGGGTGAGGGTGGGGAGTCTGCGGGCATGAGGGTGGGAGTCTGCAGGGGCGAGGGTGGGGAGTGCCTGTTCCTGCCCTGAGGGAGGAGCCCACAGCCCCGCCCTTCGTGCTTCGTTCCAGGGTCGCTGTGTCCCTGCACGGCCTGCCAAGGGCTCCCAAGGACAGGGAAGGGCTCGCAGCTGTGGAGAGGAGGGGGCCGGCGATTGGACATTTGGCTGCTCAGACCAGACCCCCTACTGGGGTACCCAGAATCTGCCACTGCCCGACCGGCTGTGGGGCCCATCCTAAGCCCCCTGCCCCTGCCCTCACCCTCTCACCAGCTCTTTCCCTGGTGCAGGCTCCTGGCCCCCACCTGGCACAGCTCCGGCCCAGGGACCCCACAAAGGCTTTCAGAGACCCGTTGCTGGTGTCCAGGCCCGCCCCAGCAAGCTCCCCAGGTCGGCGCCGGCTCGTGGCTGTGGCGGAACCCTGGAACTTGGAGTCCCCCAAGATCTGCCCACGGGGCCAGCCTGCTGCCCTTCCCTGCTGGAAGGCCCCAAAGGAGGACCTGCAGCTGCCCTGGAGAATCCCTCAACCCCGAGGGGGTGTCCAGGGAGGCGGGGCCTGTGGGCGGGGCTTCGGGGGCAGGGCCCTGTGGGCGGGGCTCCGGTGTGCCTGGAGCAGCTCTGCTTGGGCTCTGAGTGATGCTGGCGTCCAGGTTGCCTGGCAACAGTCAGGCTCCTGCGGGCCGGAAGCAGTGAGAAGCCGTGGTGGGTGGGTAGCGCCGTGGGTGGGAATGTTCCCGGCCCGCGAGCGGTGGAGGAGCCGTCCGCCTCCCAAACTGCAGCCCAGAGCCCGCAAGCAGCAAGGTGATCCCACCTGCAGGCCACGCGGCCATGCCGCCACCCCCCAGTCTGCCCTGTCCAGAGCCCTGGCTTCAGCCCTAGTGCCTGCCAGCCCTCCTGGGCACAGGGACAGACTGGCCAAGCTCCCGGGGAGGACAGCATCCACCTGGGCCCACCGTCCCCTGGGGACGGGAAGCAGGCATGAGTCGGGGTGGCCCCAGGCCCCGGTCAGGGTCTGATTTAGGGGACACAGTAGCCCAGACCGGACCCACTCAAACAGCTGCATCCTGAGTGTGTGTGTGTGGGGGGGGGGGTTCAGGGCCGAGACCTCCCGTGGGCACCGGTGGGCACCCATTCCCACTAGGCCCAAGAGGGAGAGTCACGGAGGGCGCAGGGACGGCTGAGAAGGAGGCTCAGTACAGGAGGCGGGCAGGGGTTCCAGCCAGCACCTCCCGGCTCGTGGGCCATGAAGGACGATGCCTGGGGGTGTGGCGGGCAGCCTGGGGGCCCACGTGTCCATGCCCTGCTGGCTTGTACCGAGCTGGGATTTCCACTTGGGGCACGTGCCAGGCTTCCAGACCCAGTCCTGGGCTCCTGAGAGTGGGTGGTGACAGGGCAGTGGGCAGAGCTGAGGCTGGGCGGGGCGACGGTGAGGACTGAGCGAGATGCTGGTGACCGGCTTGTGCTCTTGTGGGGCCTCCTCCTCTCCAGGGGCCTGGCACCCACAGCCACGTGCTGTCCACGGGGCGGGGATCAGTGTCCCTGAGCTCAGCCCGGTGGCCCTCTGTGGGGTCTGAGGCCCTGCGCAGACGTGGATTAGCATGGAGGCCTCATGGGGCGGGGGTGGTCCGGGCGCCCCTCAGTGCGCTGAGGCCCTCCCTCATCTGTGGGTCTTCTGCCAGCTCTGGCAGACGGGAGGGTTTGGGCTGAGCTGTTTGGTGATCCGGGGTGAGCCTGTGCTCACAGACAGGCGGAAACGTCTTTCCAGAAGTTCCTCTCTAGCACGTCCAAGTTCCCCTTCTCTGAGCCAGATTTCACAGGACCCACAAAGAGGAACATTCTCAAAGTGTCTGCCTGAGGTTGTTCTAGAACATGGCAGGACTTTGTGGAATGTTCCAGATGCCTGTTGTCACAGGCAATACCAGGAGTATTGATCGCCCCAGGGAGTTGAGGGGTTTCTCAGCAAAGGGGCAGGATGGTGTTCTCCAGGGAAAGGGGGCACCTTTCTGGAGCCGGGGCTGCGGGGGTCTCCCAGCGAGGGTTGTTAGGGCCTGGGGTTGATAATTCCCCCTCCGAACCAGACAGAGTCCAGCCACTAATGCAAAGCACTTGATCACTTGATCACTTGAATCCCGTTATTCATCGATTTGCTCGAGCGGGCACCAGTAACATTTCCATTGGACCCTATCACGTGCCAATGTAGCTCATAGGCATCTGGTTGATTCAAGAATATGAAGAGCCTCAAATCGTTCCTCCAGGGTCTTGACAAGGAAGTCTGACCATCTTGCAGGTGGGCGGCCACGTGATCTTTTGACATCCCATGGGATCCAGTCGGTAATGGCTCTAGTCCAGCGGTTGTCTCCAAATCGCAGTACATGTCCAGCCCATCTGATTTTCGATGCCTTGGCAAACGAGACAGCATCCCTTATTCTGGAATAGTGAAGGAGGTCAGAACTCCGGATTCCTTCTCTCACTTGAGTGAGGCGTGATATTCCAAGCATAGCTCTTTCGATTCCTCTCTGGGAGACCCGAATAGCATTCTCATCCTGCTTTCATAGGGCCCAGGTCTCTGAGGCGTATGTTAATGCAGGGAGAACGGTGGAGTCAAAGAGATGTGCCTGGAGCCGGAGGTTCTTTGTCCTTTTAGCTATTTCTTTGATGCCTTTTGAAGGCATTCCATGCTGCTCTCTTCCTCCTGCGCAGCTCAGATTTTAGGTCGTTCATTATGTTGATATCTCGACCTAGGTACACATAACTGCTGCATTCAGAGATGTTTGTTCCATTGAAAGTGAATGGGGCCTCTGGAACTAGCTCATTTTTCATGAACATAGTTTTCTTCAGATTCAGCTGTAGACCTATCTTTCCACATTCTCGGTCAAAGTCAGCCAGAATTTGTGCTGCTTGGCTAATGTTTGGTGTTATTAGAACGATGTCATCAGCGAAGTGGAGGTGGTGTAGTTGCCGACCATCTATCTTCACTCCCATTCCTTCCCATTCTAATTGTTGCATGATGTTCTCGAGTGTGGTGCTGAAGAGTTTTGGTGAAATGGTGTCACCCTGCCGAACCCCTCTTTTGACATCAATGATCACTTCTTTGTAGAATGGTGAGATCCTGGTGGTGAATCCGTAATACAGCTCATGAAGGATCTTGATGTATTGGGTTTGAACACCCTGTTTGGCTAGGGCTTCGATGACTGCTTCAGTCTCCACAGAATCAAAGGCTTTCTGTAAATCAATGAACGTGAGACAGAGCGGCATCTTGTACTCCCTACAAACCTCAATGAGCTTGGTTACTGTGTGGATATGGTCGATTGTGCTGAATCCTTTCCGGAAGCCTGCTTGCTCGCATGGTTGTCCTTCATCTAGTGTTCTGCTAATCCTGTTCAGGATGACTCGTGTAAACAGCTTGTAGATGACGGACAACAGGCAGATGGGGCAATAGTTGCCGATGTCGTGAATGTCTCCCTTCTTGAACAGTAGAACTGTCCTGCTGGTTTTCCATTGGGAGGGCACCTTACATTTGGACAGGTAGCGTGTGAAGAGCCGAGCCAGTGTATTGATGAGTACCGACGGCAGATTCTTCAGGTGCTCGGTTCTGACTTTGTCTGGGCCTGGTGCTGTTCCCTTCTTTACCGATGAGATGGCATGTCGGATTTCAGAAGGGAGAAGGTTGGGAATGACATATCCATCCTGTGGAATTTGGTATGTGGGCAGGTGTATGTGGCTATCAAAGAGATTTGAGTAGAAGTCATGGATAATCTTCTCCATTGCCTTTCTGGAAGATGTGATAGATCCATCAGGGCGTCGGAAGGCAGTTGTCTTGGTCTTATAGTTGTCAAAGGACAGGCGGTCGGTGCGAATGCTTTTTCCCGGCTTCTGCTAGCATCTTCCAGTATTTCTGCACTTCTGTCTTTGAGGTCTTTTTTATCGCTTCTCTGCACCGTTTAGCAAGCTTGGACGTTAGCATTTGGTCTCCTGAGGCTCGCGCCTTGCCACATTGGTGAATGAGCTCAAGAGTTTCTGAAGACAAGCATCCTTTTGTGTCTTTCTCTCTCTCAGCATTCTTCGCACAATCATGGGGGTGCTGAACCAGTCGGTTGTATTCTTCATTGATGTTGTCAATGATGGTATCTTCCCATGTTGCTACAATGGTGCCAAAGAGTTCCCAGTTGGTGGTCGTTCTGGGAGTTCTCTTCTTAAACTTTGCAGCCTTTTCTCCCCGTTGAGGGAAGTAGAATTTTGCACGAAGGAGACGGTGGTCCCATCCTGTTTGGAATTTGGGGACGACAGCAACATCGGTCAGACAAAACCGTCGATTGAAGATGATGTGGTCAATTTCATTGTGGAACTGTCCGCCAGGAGATTCCCATGTCCAACGTTTTGCTTCAGCCTTCTGGAACTGTGAGTTCCCATGAATGGTCTTGATGGACATGATGAACTCAGATAGTCTCTCACCCTGTTCGTTCCATTCCTAGGCCATGGGTCCCGATGTGGAGTTCTTCAGCCGATCTTCTTGGTCCTATCCTGGCATTAAAATCACCGACTATGATCTTGTAGAAGGTGTGATCTTTTTTATAGAACTCCTCCAATTCCATGTAGAATTTCTCAATTTCATCTTCTTTGTATGTGGATGTTGGTGCATAGACAATGAAGATAGAAATTGCTGGCAGTGGGCCACATCTCTTCAAGTATAATCGTCCTATTTGGTTTGTTAGGCATTCAAATGAATCAATGTTGATGGCCATGTTCGTGTTGACAAGGACACCAACGCCACGGACACCTCTTTCGTCGCATGTTCCAAGGACCAATTCTTTTCTGGTGTCAAATACAGCATGATGCAACTGACGCTTCCTCGTCTCAGTCAGACCAATGATGTCGTACTTGATCTTTTTGTGCTTGCACCATCAGATCCTCAATATATGCTTCCGATGCCAGCGCGTGCATTGAGAGTACAGACAGTCATTTTAGTCCTTCTTCGTTTTGGTAGCCTAGGATATCCGTGAAATTTTATCAGGCACTGCTTGTTCGTCTTTCTTACTGCTGCCGTATTAAGGGCTCTTTCGGGTCAGGAAAATAAACATTTCTGTTACTGGATTTGGCATATCAAACACGCATCGGACAACTTGCCAGGCTCTGCCATGCGGGCGCTATATTCTCATTACTTTGTGGGGCTCTCTCAGAGGAGTGGGTAGAATATTTACGGTAATTTGGAGGTAAATCGTGCGGCCGGCGCAACAGGGAAAGCTGGTTTCTGCTCTGCCGGGAGTATCTGTGTCTTAGGCTCAAGCATTCCTGGGTTTGAAATACTCTCCTCTGAAGAGTAGAGTTTATTTATTTATGCAAAGCACAGATGGAGTTTATTTCAGCCAGCTGGCTGGGGTCGAGCTCTCAGGCATGGAGGCCGAAGCAAGACCCCGAGTAAGGGGAAGTTTTGGATTATAGAGCCACAATTAGCGTCATAGCCCACGCAAACTTAAATTCAAAGAATTATAACTCAAGCAGTAGAGAAGCAGGCTGGACAGTGAGCCCTATCTGGCTTTCTGGGCTTCTGGTTTTCAAAATACTGAGCCACAGGGTCAGGTGCGAACCTCAGAATAGCCATGAAGGGTCCCCTCACTCACAGCCGACATTAAATGATTTATTTGAAACACTGTGATTTATAAAGTACAAACTTTTTCACAATACGGTTGCCGGAAACATTCATTGTTCAGCACCAATCCCACCACCAGTGAGCCCCCCACCAGAGACCGCGCTTCCCCCATCCTCCATTCCCTCCCGATGCTGCTCACCTTACCAGCATCAATTGTGTTGGTCCTTACAGCTCATATAAGGGAACAGCAATGATCAGGTCACGCCTTTATTTTTTTTCTAGGTAGATGTGTGGGATTCTGGCCGGTTTCTGTTCTTGGATTCACTTTCTGGGTTTCCAGAGCACAGTGGTTTTCTGACCATCCCAGACACACCATCACTACCGCTACTGACACATTTATCTCAACGTCTGTTTGAGCTTTTCCTATGCATACACTGAACAATCCATTCTATATTGGTTGTTGGAGCTAATTTTCTAAATACAGTCGATGAACCTGGTGTTATAATCTCCATTGTGCCATTTGAGTCCACTGTACAGGAAATTACCGAGGTGGTCCCCCAGACCACACCTCGTGCCCACACACTTCGTTTCTAGAAATGCTCACAGCCTCCTTGCTTCAACTCCTGGTAACATCCCGTCATCTGTGGCCTAGTGTCTGGGCGCTTATGTTTATGCTCTTGGGGTCTGGCATGTTTTTTCTTACTAGGCTGTAAACTCGTGATCATGAAGCACAATACACAGTCCAGTGGGGCCGGAGCAATAGCACAGCGGGGGGAGGGCGTTTGCCTTGCCTGCAGCCGACCCGGGTTCAATCCCGGCATCCCATGTGGTCCCCCCACGCACTGCCAGGAGTAATTCCTGAGTACAGAGCCATGAGGAACCCCTGAGCATCGCTGGGTGTGACCCAAAAAGCAAAAAAAAAAAAAAAACCAAACAAACCCGTAGTGTAGTGCTTTAAGATGGAGTCACAGTCGTTCCGGCTCACCTTCCAGGGGCGGGCAGCGGCTCTGCTTCCGAACAGTGTGAACTTTGCTGTGCCCCCTGGCTGGGCAGGGGGGTGAGACGCAGGCCTGGGGGCTGGGGTCCCCTGTATGTTGGGAAGTTCTCAAGTGAGGGTGTCCTGCTCGGAGTGAGGGTGCCCTGCCAGAGCGAGGGTGCCCTGCCCGAGCGAGGGTGTCCTGCCCGAGTGAGGGTGCCCTACCCCGAGCAAGGGTGCCCTGCCCGAGCGAGGGTGTCCTGCCCGAGCGAGGGTGTCCTGCCCGAGCGAGGGTGCCCTGCCCGAGCGAGGGTGTCCTGCCCGAGTGAGGGTGTCCTGCCCGAGTGAGGGTGCCCTGCCCGAGCGAGGGTGTCCTGCCCGAAAGTGAGGGTGTCCTGCCCAAGTCAGGGTGTCCTGGCCGAGTGAGGGTGCTCTGCCCGAGTGAGGGTGCCCTGCCCGAGTGAGGGTGTCCTGCCCGAGTGAGGGTGTCCTGCCCGAAGTGAGGGTGTCCTGCCCCGAGTGAGCGTGCCCTGCCCGAGTGAGGGTGCCCTGCCCGAGTGAGCGTGCCCTGCCCGAGTGAAGGTGCCCTGGCCAAGTGAGGGTCCCCTGCCTGAGGGTGTCCTGCTCGAGTGAGGGCGTACTGCCCGAGTGAGGGTGCCCTGCCCGAGTGGGAGGGTGTCCTGCCCGAGTGAGGGTGCCCTGCCCGAAAGTGAGGGTGTCCTGCCCGAGCGAGGGTGCCCTGCCCGAGTGAGGGTGTCCTGCCCGAGCGAGGGTGCCCTGCCCGAAAGTGAGGGTGTCCTGCCCGAGCGAGGGTGCCCTGCCCGAAAGTGAGAGGGTGTCCTGCCCGAATGAGGGTGCCCTGCCCGAATGAGGGGTGCCCTGCCCGAGTGAGGGGTGCCCTGGCCGAGTGAGGGTCCCCTGCCTGAGTGAGGGTGTCCTGCTCGAGTGAGGGTGTCCTGCCCGAAAGTGAGGGTGCCCTGCCCGAGTGAGGGTCCCCCTGCCTGAGTGAGGGTGTCCTGCTCGAAGTGAGGGTGTACTGCCCGAGTGAGGGTGTCCTGCCCGAGCGAGGGTGTCCTGCCCGAGCGAGGGTGCCCTGCCCGAGCGAGGGTGCCCTGCCCGAGTGGAGGGTGTCCTGCCCGAATGAGGGTGCCCTGCCCAAGTGAGGGTGCCCTGCCCGAGTGAGGGTCCCCCTGCCGGAACGAGGGTGTCCTGGCTGCGGGCAGAGTCTGTATCCCCGTAGCAGGAGCTTCTCCTGAGGAACCCAGTGGGATCTTGGTTCCCTGAGTTCTGGTGGAAAAAGATCCAATAAAATTCCCAAAGGAGGGGCCAGAGCGATAGCACAGCGGGTAGGGCGTTTGCCTTGCACGAGGCCTGGCCTATGCCGCCGGAGTTCGATCCCTGGCATCCCATATGGTCCCCGAGCGGCCAGGAGTAATTCCTGAGTGCAGAGCCAGGAGAAACCCCCTGAGCATTGCCGGGTGTGACCCAAAAAAAGCAAAAAAAAAACAAAATTTCCAAAGGAACAGAGAGCTGCAGACAGCTCCAGACCCGCCTGGGGGCGGAGGCTGCTTCCTGGAGGAAGGGAAGGCCTCTGAGGGGAGGCGCCAGAGACACCGCGGGGACTTCCGGAGGGCAGAGGGCTGTGGGGGCTGGATGGGGGGCTGGAAGGAGACGTGGGGGCGTGGGAGGCAGCCGGGTGTCAGCGCCTGGGGCGGGCGTGGGGTCCGAGTGGCCTCAGCAGTATTGAAAGGGTGGTGGGTGTGCAGGACGGGGGCCCGAGCAGTGCTCCCCCATGCAGTGCTCCCCTGCACGGTGCTCCCGGTTCTGGTCCCTCCCAGAGGTGACACAGGCCCTGGCAGTGTCCTTGTCCATGCCTGGATCGTAGCCACTGCCCCCACATCCGCCTCCTGATGTGGGGATTCCCTCATTCCGTTATGGAGAGGAGCCACACCCCTGCACGCCACACCCCACCCGGCCCCTGCGCCCGCCCGTGCCTCAGGGTCTGGCCCCTGCGCCCGTGACCCCTCACCTTGGTTCCTAGCTCAGGTCCTGCCTGCGGGCCCACCTGGATTCGGGAGGGACCTTCCGGGGTCTGCACATCGGGTCTGCTGCTGTGCCGCCTCGGACAGCTGCTCCACCTCTAGAGCCCTGCAGGTCCCCGCAGCTGCCCCCCCGCCTCCATCCCGCAGGCCCGCCCTCTGTCCTGCAGGCCCCGCCCACCCTCCATCCCGCAGGCCCCGCCCTCTGTCCTGCAGGCCCCGCCCACCCTCCATCCCGCAGGCCCCGCCCTCTGTCCTGCAGGCCCCGCCCACCCTCCATCCCGCAGGCCCCGGCCCCGTCCCGCAGGCCCCGCCCTCCATCCGACAGGCCCTGCCCTCCATCCCGCAGGCCCCGCCCTCCATCCCGCGGCCCCGCCCCTGCTCAGCACCTGCACCTGCCTGTCTGCCCCTGCCTCTCCCTGTGGTGGCGCCCCGTGGCCCCTGGCTGGGACGTGAATGTGGTCTGACATCGTGAGTGTCAGGCAAGTCCTGGAGGTCTTCTGTGGACGTGAGGGGCCATCTGGGAGGTGGCCAACAGCCCCTGGTGCCTTCCTGGGGAGAGGCCTGTGGGGGGTGCTTGGGGGGTCCCTGAGAAGCCCCAGCTCCTGCAGAGCAGCTCTGCAGACAGGGAATCTCGGGCGCTGCCTGGACGGGGCTGGGGGGGACTGCGTGTGACCCCACACGCTGCAGCTCCGTGAGCCTGAAACAGCAGGGTCGGGCCCTGGGAACCGGTGGGGTCCCCCATGGCGTGGGGCGGCCCCCGCACCTGCCCGGCTGAGCCCACGCGCCCCAGTGGAGGTGGGGGATTCTCAGCTCAGCAGCTGGGCGGCGTGGAAGGGACGTTTCCGTGGCAAACAGGCCACGGCGCGTGATTGGTGGCAAACAGCAGAGTGCGCCTAACTGGGAAGTTCTGCCCGGCACTGGGGGCGTGGCGGAGGCAGCAACGTGTTTCCTGGGGGACCTGCCCACCCCCTCCGGCTTTGCTGCTCCACCTCAACCCGCCTGGGGGCGCTGCTCAGGCCTCTGGGCTCAGGGATCCCCAGGCCAGGAGCTCTGCCTCGTCCCGGCCAGTGTGAGGGGACGGCTGGGCCGCACAGCCTTGGGCCAGTGCTGACCTCATGTGCACGTGGGTGATGTCAGGCCGGCCAGTCTCCGACTGGTTGCCGGGCAGAGACACTGCTCAGCCCGGACCTGGTCCCTCGTACAAGGAGCCGCGCAGCAAAGCACTTTCCTCTGCTCCGGCCACAGCTGGCTGTGACTTTCCTCCCCTGCCCTGCACCCAGGGGCGGGGAGGGACACATCCGACTCCGTCACTCCCACGGCCCCTGAGACACCGCAGCAGCACACACAGGGACCTCGGGCACTGTCCACACACACCCTCTGACACAAACACACACACTCACCACAACACTGCTGACACGCCAGATCCCCTCCCCATACACCCTCACACCAACACAGACACACTCATACACGCACCCCGACACGACACACTCACACAGACATACCAACACACACTCACACACCCCGACACTCACACACACCTCAACACACACACACAACACGGACACACACACACATAGACATTCAACACACACACAGACACACACACACTTATACATACCCAGATGCACACTCACAGATGCACAAAAACACACAGACACTCGCACACACACACACACACACACACACACACACACACACACCCCTGCACTCAGCCACTCAGCATCTGCTTTCACTTGAGCGTGTTGCGCCTCCCACTCCCTGATGCTCGCTCCCTCCCTCACTCTCACACACTCACACTCATTACAGTCACACTCGCGCTCTGGCTTGCCTCACACATACACGCATTCTCACACACACCTTGACACTGGCCCTTCCTGCTGGGGCTTCTCGTGCCTGCCCGCTGCTCCCCGGGGCTGTCACTGACAGTAGCAGCGGGTGAGCCACGCCCCTGACCGCCCCTCCCTCTCTCTCCGCAGTGGCATGTCCTTCCGCTGGCCGGGCAGCCCCCTGGGAGGCCACACGTGGATCCTCATCGCCATGTTCCAGCTCGCCATGGACCTGCCGTCCTGCGAGGCCCTGGGCCCGGGGCCCGAGTTCCGGCTCCTGCTCCGGCCACCCAGCCGGCCACCGTCTGTGGGGGCTGCGCAGTGGACAGCCCACGCGGGTGCCCGCCCCGTGTGGAGCCCGCGGCCGCTCTCTCGCGCACATGGGCTGCTGCAGACCCGCGGGGGCCCAGGCGGGCACACAGACCCCGGGACCAGGCGGGCCTCGCCAAAGCCCCCCGCGCCGCCAAGTCCAGCCCTTCCCTGGGCACGGCGTCCACAGCACCATCCTCTCCAGCGGGCAGCGGGGCCCCCACAGGCCAGCAGCCCCTGAGCAGGGGTCGGCGGCACCTCCAGATGGCGCGCGGCGCCGCTTCGACAGCCGGCCCGGCAGGCCCACACCCGAGCCCGAGTTCATTGCCTGGGGCCCCACGGGTGAGGAGGAGGGTCCCGAGGCCCACACAGTGCCCGGCGCCTACGGCCCCACCACCGCCTCCGTGTCCCCAACCCGCAAGACCACCATGGCCACCACTGTCACCACGGCCACCGCAACCACATCCACGACACTGCAGAGCCAGGGAGCCTCGGAACCTCTGGGCCCGGGGGTCGTTTCCCCTTTGGGGCCAGCACCACGGAGCCGTCCACCAGGCCCAGCAGAGACGTCCAGCCCCCGGATCCTGGGGAGAGCTCAGGTAGGTCCCCAGCTGTGTCGGGGTGCGTGCGGGGGGCACGAGGCTGTGGCGCTCACAGCACCGTCTCCCCTTTCCGGCATGCGGCAGGGCGCGGTGTGGTGAGGTGGGCACCAGCCGGCACCCGCTGTGCTGGCAGCTCTGGCTGGCAGCCGTGTCTCTGCCCGGGAAGCTGGGTGATGCCACACAGAGGGCGTCCTGCGAGACCCTGGGCCCTGTCCCTGGCTTGATGATGAAGCTCCTGGGCGTTGGGGCCCCGCGGTCTCTGGAGTCCTGATGGCCGGGACCCCTGGACTGCAGCTGCCACAGGGGCCCAGAATAAGCCCGCCCAGCGGAGGGTGCAGGGTCCTTCCTGCTGGAGGGGTCAGGAGAAGGGCGGGGAGCTCTGCTGTGGTCAGGCTGTGGCCAGTGGTCAGCGGTCAGCCAGGCAGGGCTTGTCCCGTGCTCTTTGTTTTCTCTCTGTGCAGCTCCTCAGCCTCCGGGTACGTCCCAGGGCCTCATTCTGGCAGCAGCCCCAGCCCGAAGCTCCCGGAGTCGGGACCCCCGCCCCAGCCCACTCCCCACTGTGCTCAGTTTCCCAAGGGACCCCGAGGGTCCTTGCTGGCGAGGGACAGAGGTGAAGTGGGTACAAGACCCAGAGCACAGCCTGCAGATGTGGGGCCTGCGGCTTCTCCTCAGGTGCTGTTCTGGGGCCTCAAGTCCCTTCGCAGAGGCGCGGCCTACAGTGGCCGCGGCTTCCCGGGCGGCGAGTCCATGGCTGCGCTGGGAAGATTATGTGACACGTGGGTCTGGCTGGCGCTTGACTCTTCCGGTCCTTGTCCTGTGCTCGGAAGGCAGTGCTGAGTCTGGGCACGGGCGCCAGGGAGCGGCACGGTCACGAGAGCAGGGGAAGCTGTTTCCACCCACGGCCAGGCTTGGGGGCCAGTGCAGGGGGCACTGCGGGGACCGTGCCGGGCTCCCCTCCCGCCTGCTGCGTGCACGAGTGTTTGTGCCTGCTGCCGTGGACTCAGAAACCTCCCGTCTGGACGCAGGCGGATCTCTCCCCGCGTCCCTGCCCACGGCGGGCCCCGAGTGAGCTCCACATAGCGCCGCCACATTCACTGCGGCAAAGTTTCAGCATTAGGGACGGCCGGCCTGGCTTAGCCAATTAATTCGCAGCACAAGTGGACGCAGCTGATCCAGTCGCCAGATGTGTATCTGGGAAGGGCCACCGTTTCCCGCAATGGAGTCTGGTGCCGGGGTGAATTTGTTTAGCAAAACACATTTAAAAGGGGAAATTGCGTGTGTTCCTTCTGGTGCAGAGAAGTGTGTGTTGGCGGGAGCAGAGCTGAATGCTGCTGACCCCCACGGGTGCTGGGCTTCCGGAGGGACGGGCCGGCCCCAGGGTGGACACTGCTGACCCCACGGGTGCTGCGCTTCTGGAGGGACGGGCCGGCCCTAGGGTGGGCGCTGCCGACCCCACGGTGCGCTGCGCTTCCGGAGGGACGGGCCGGCCCTAGGGTGGACACTGCTGACCCCACGGGTGCTGCGCTTCCGGAGGGACGGGCCGGCCCCAGGGTGGACACTGCTGACCCCACGGGTGCTGCGCTTCCCGGAGGGACGGGCCGGCCCTAGGGTGGACACTGCTGACCCCACGGGTGCTACGCTTCCGGAGGGACGGGCTGGCCACAGGGTGGACGCTGCCGACCCCCCGGGTGCTGCGCTTCCGGAGGGACGAGCCGGCCCCAGGGTGGACACTGCAGACCCCACAGGGTGCTGGGCTTCTGGAGGGAGAAGCTGGCCCCAGAGTGGACACTATGGGCCCCAACGGAAGCTGCTGCTCCCAGAGAGGGCGCTCAGGACAGGTGTGGGTGTGTAAGGTTCGGTGGCTCCTGACCCGGCAGAAGGGCTTGCTGTCTCCCCGCGTGCTCGTGGAAGAGGGCAGCCCACTGTGGTCTGGCTGCTCCTCACCACGTCACCTCTAGTGAAGGCTCGGGGTGTCCCACCTGGTTTCCGAGTGGGGCTCAGAGGCTGGCCCTCCCCGCCCTCCTGGCCCTGGTGTTAGCGGGAGAGTGAGGGCGGCTGCTGCTCCCGGAGGGCCAAGTGCGGGGTGCTGAGTGGGACGCTGCCCCGGGCGGCGGGACTCGGGCAGGCCTGGGGCAGAGCAGCTGTTTGGTGTCGCTTTCTGCTGCCTGCGGTGACAGGCATGATGATGGTGATGCTGGAGGAGATTATGGTGTTGGTGGTGATGCTGGTGATTACGTGATGGTGATGCCAGGGACTGTGGTGAAGATCGTAGCAGTGATGAGGTGCTGGAGATGACGTCACAGGACGGGAGCCTGTCTCGCCTGTCACTCTCCGTGCGAGGATTTGCTCCCATCTGCTTGTCCGGGGTCCTTAGAGGGGCCCCTCTGTCACCCCTTTGTCCTTGGCTCAGTGTCCTGGGCGCCAGGCGCAGCCTTGCCCACGTGGGGCAAGCAGACCGGTCAGTGGGTCTAGATGAGCTCGGCTGTCCCCCGTGACAGGCTACCGCGAGGCCCGGGTGAGCAGTGCCGTGTCCGGCCACGTCCCGAGACCCCCCGCCGGGCTCGCCTCTACTGCTGGGTGTCCCGTGGTCCTGAACTGCACTGCCCAGCTTCTGCTCCCAAGGGGCCCACCGTGAGAGGCCATGCAGAGTCCGGCCTGGCAGCGGAATCGGGCCCTGCTGCTTCGGGACTCGGTGCCCAGTGCTCCGCCCTCCCTCCTGCCGTGCGGTGCCACACTGACCCACTTCCGTGTCTCTGGACATCTTCCCGCCCTCCGTGCTGTCACCAGGACACCACTGTCCTTCACATGTCCCCTCCCAGCTGTGGCCTCCTGCATGGACGCTCGGCTGACCCCACAAGTCCGACGCCCTGGGTGGTGGCCTGGGTGACAGACTCAGGGGGCAGGCTCGGGCCCCTGCTCGGAACCCTGCACCCCTTAGTACAGGCTGGTGCTCCCCAGGAAACACCTAAGTTTACAGCTACCTAAAGCCACTGACTCACAAGCTTCCAGCGTCTAGAGCTGCTCAGTTGGGGGATGGAACTGAGGAGGGGCTCACGGCATCCGGGGGCTGGCACTGGTCCCACCCAGTGAGTGGGAGGGCAGCAGGTGGGATGTGCCTGCCAGGTACTCCCTGCAATGCTCCCAGAGTTGTGCTCCTGTAGTACTCCCTGAATTGTGCTCCCTATAGTGCTCCCAGAGCTGTGCTCTTGCAATGCTCCCTGAATCGTGCACTCTAGTGCTCCGGAACTGTGCTCCTGCAGTACTCCTTGAACTGTGCTCCCTGCAGTGCTCTCTGAACCGTGCTCCCTGTAGTGCTCCCTGAAGCATGCTCCCTGCAGAGTTCTCGCGCAGCTCTGACTCACTAAAGGCAGCTGCTTCCGCGTCCCCACACGCCCCCACAGCTCTGGCTGCCCGCCCCTGGGGCTCATTCTGCTTCTGCAGCACCTCAGGGCTCGGAAGCTTCTCAGGTTCCTGCACCGCCACTGGGGAGCGCCTCGCTGTCCTCCAGGGCCCTGGTCCTTCCTCGCAGGCCCTGGGCTGCTGTGGAGTGGCCGGGCTCCCTCTGCAGGGCCAGTGCTCCTTGGTGCTGGCTGCCTTGCTGCCTTGGTCTTCCTGCTCCCAGCCGGGCCTGAGCGCTGAGGTTGCTGTCGGCAGCCGGATTAAAATCGTCTGACTTGAGCTGCTCGTTGGTGCTTCCAGACACTGCACGGGGAGGTCACTCCGGGCCAGATGGGGCGCCCTCGTCTAGGACTGGACAGTTCCAAGGGAAGCAGGACAGCATGGTCAGAGCACAGGCCTTCCCAGAGGGAGTCCCAGGGAGGGACGGGGAAGGGCCTGCCTGGTTTCTCAGGAAACAAGGCAGAGCCCTAACGTGGAGGAACAGTGCCAACAGCAGGCCTAGGGCGGGCAGGCTGGGTGCTGACGTGATGGTCGTAGGGCCCCTGCAAGCCTGGAGGACTGCATGGTAGAGGGGGCCTAGACAGGAGACTCTGGAAACCTGGAGGACTGCGTAGTGGAAGGGGTATGGACAGGTCTCAAAGCTAGAGTGGTCTCAGGATGAGAAACACTTTGGGGCCCCCCAGCAGAGGTGCCAGAGCCCTCCATGGCCAGTGTTGGGAGCCCCCTTCTGCGTGAGGACTTGGGGCCCAGCAGGTGACACGCCGGGAGGGTGTCAGGCTGGAACTGGCCACGTCTCCACCTGCAGCAGGCTCGGGCTGCCAGGGACGAGGGCTCTGGCCTTTTTGGTCCGCCACGCCCAAGGGCCCGGCAGGAACGTGTCTCTGCCCCAGAAGCTGCTCTGGCAGCAGGACTGGCCCTGGGGTGGGGACTGGGCCTTGTCCAGACCACAGGAGCCCGTCCTGACCCCGAGTGGGAGCTGCCCCCCCCACTCCTGTCCAGACCACAGGAGCCCATCCTGACCCGAGTGGGAGCTGCCCCCACTGCTGGCAGCTCGCTCTGGGGTGGGGTCCCCCAAGAGGTGCGGTGACCTGAGATCACCCCAGCATGGTATTATTTGGGGTCTCCCCAGGGGCTGCTGTGATCTGGGGTCCCCGAAGGTGCTGTAATCTGGAGTCTCCCAGGGTGCTGTGATTTGGGACCCCCGAAACCCCCTGCAGGGTCACCACAGTGAGGTGCTGGGCGAGGCGGCTGGGGGCCCGTCTCCACCTGTAGCAGCAGATACTACATGTCCGCAGCGGCCAGGGGGCAGGGACACCCCACCCCAGATCTCCCCTGGACACTGGCCAGGAGCGGCCCCTCACCCTGGGGAGAGACAGCAGCGCCCCCTCACTTGAGTTGTTGGCTTCATACTGTGCCAGGGGCCCTTGGGACCCCACGCAGGCCCTGACGGGTCCACTTTAGCCTGTGGTGCTCCTGGGCCCAACTGCTGCCCTGGCCAGCCCGGCCCTCGGAGCTGTGACTCCTGTGACGTGTGAGGGGGGGCTGCCTTGTCACGGGTCCTGCAGGCTGCCCCTCGTCTGGGGACAGGGAACGGGTCCGAGAGGGAGGGCACAGGCCCTGGCTGGGCTGTCTGGGACACTTCCCCCACCCCACATGCCGCCTGGAGGCTCCAAATATAAGCTCTGCCCACGCGTGTCCTTGGAGCCATGTCCAGAGACAGCATGGCAGAGCAGGGTGGGGGCACGGCTGGTCCGGGGCTGCAGGAGGCGCCCCTCAACCCTCTGCCTTGCCCTTGGGCCCTGTAACTGCCATGTCCCCTTCCCTAGCTCTGTCCCGGCCAGTGAGGGGCCAGGAGAACAGATGCTCTGTCCCGGCCAGTGAGGGCCCAGGACAACAGATGCTCTGACCCCTCTGGCTCTTCCCACCCTTCCCATTTCCATATCTCTGCACCTCCTTCTAGAGTCTCCCATCTCGAGTGGCTGGATCAAGCTTCACCTGCACTCCCCGGCTGCCTGAGCTCCTATCTCCTCCCCAGGCGTCTCCTGCAGGCGTGCATAGAGACCCACCCTGAGAGGGAGCAGAGCGGGATGTCTGGGTGTGAGAACACGACATTCTCTCGCTGAGTGACGGAGGCGCTGACATTTGCTCAGGCTCCTCCAAGACGCTGCCATCTGGGGCCCGGCAGCCTGCACCCTCTGTCCTCCCCTGCCCGGGTCCAGGGAAGGGGACCGAGCCCCAGGTGCGTGACACATAGCTGGGGGCACGCCCTGCACCTAGCAAGCCCCAAGGAGGAAGGAGCCCCATGGAGGGGCAGGAAGGGTCCCGGGGTCCATCACATCCAGCTGTGTCGGGACCAGCCTTGGGCCCCCCCACCTGTGGGGCCCCGGGAACCTGGACTGTCCTCTGCCTCCTGGAGAATTCAGGCTGGAGAGAGAGGAAGGACTGACCTTGCACCACGGCTGACTGGGCTCATCCCGGCATCCCATGGGATCCTCTGAGCACTGCCAGGAGCAATTCCTGAGTGCAGAGTCAGTAATCAGCCCCAGCATTGCTGGGTGTGACTCGAGACCAAAAAAAAAGTAATAAAGAGACCGAGAGAGAGAGAGAGAGACAGAGAGAGAGAGAGAGACCGAGAGAGAGAGAGAGAGAGAGAGAGAGAGAGACAGAGAGACGACAGAGAGAGAAACAGAGACAGAGTGAGACACAGAGAGAATGAGAGACAGTGAGACAGAGACAGAGAGACAGGCAGAGACAGAGACAGAGAGAGAAACAGAGACAGAGTGAGACACAGAGAGACAATGAGAGTGAGGCAGAGAGACAGAGAGACAGACAGAGACAGAGAGACAGACAGAAACAGAGACAGAGTGAGACACAGAGAGAGAATGAGAGAGAGAGAGACAGTGAGACAGAGAGACAGACAGGCAGAGACAGAGAGGGGCGCCCAGGAGCAGGCACCCACCAGTCAGGCTCAGAGCAGCTGAGGCCGTGGCAGCCGTGGCGCCTGCTCTGTGCCTGCGTGTGCCGCTCACTGGGCCCTCGGAGCTTTGGGAGACCAAAGCCCCTGGCTGGCACCTCCCTGCAGAGGAACCCGACCCAGCTGTGCAGAAAGTGAAAAACTGCCCCACACTTATTTTCCTCCTGGGAACCTTCATGGAACGTCCTGCCCATGAAGTCCCCCCATAGCTGCCCTTGTCCTTGGAGCTATGGACAAGGACAAGGGCAGCCCCCCATAACTCGGGGAGGTGAGAGCCTTTCCCCTAACCATGGTCGCTGCAGGCGCCAGGCTGTGAGGGTCCCAGAGCTGTGGACAGTACCCGGCAGGAACTGCTGCCTGACAGAGGCCAGTGTCCAGTGAGGGGCTGGGCCCGGGGGGGTAGCTACGCGGCAGCTGGGAGCCCCCACTGGACATACGTGATCCCGCCACTAGTGGGCTGAGCTGGGGTCAGGCATTTGGGCCCCCGACTAGGGACAGGAGAAGGCCACGGCCACTAGCGCTGCTTCCCAGAGCCAAGAGAAAATTCTGGCATTAAGATCTGCCCACACGCGGCGTCTGTGTCAGAACCAGAAATAGAACACGGAGACTCTTGCTCTGATTTCTGTGCTCATAATTCTAGGGCAAGATGCCCTGAGAACGGGACTGAAGGCGGGGAGAGGCGCAGGTGGGTGGGGGGGCCCAGGGATGCACCAATCAGCACCTGGGAAGCGGCGCACTCTCCTCCCTATTGGCTGTGTGGCCGGCAAGGTGAGGAAGCACCGCCCCTCTCAAATTGGGCTCTTCGGACCCAACAACATCGAGCTGGGACCAGTGACTGGACCGGAGCAGCTCAGCTGAGGGTGCGTTCATTAAAGCAGCTCGAGAGCCACTGACGGGTTCGGCGCCTGCCTTGGCCCTCGGTGGCCCCCCAGCACCACCAGGAGTGACCCTCTGCATACAGCTGGGTGTGGCCCCAAGCCCTCACCCCCTACAGGAACCCCTGCAGTCCGAGTCACAGGAAGCTGGACTTTAGACCAGGGGTTCGGGAAGGAGGAACCTTAGGTTTGGTCCCCAGCTCCGGCCCCAGGCATGAGCCGCTTTCCCGTTTGAGCTGCCGGTTCCAAGTCCTGCTGGGCTGTGACCGCCAGGGAGTAAGTGACTAGCCCAAGGTCACCCAGCCCGCGGCGTGGGGGGAGGGCTGGTGCTAGTTCCCAAGTGGTCACTCTGAGTCTAAGTTGAGTCCCCAGCTGCTTTCCTGTCCACTCTGCGTCTGAGTGGGCAGGCGGCCCCCTCCTTGTTCTGGTCTGAGTGCCCTGGCTGCCCCTCCAGGCCTTCCGTGACTCGGCCATCCCAGCAGTTGTTAAGTCATTTTTATGCACTGTGAATGTCACTGGCCAATTGAGGAGTCCGTGTGGGGCAGTGGACTCTGCTGCTCCCGCCGTGGCCACTGAGCTCCCTGGATTGGACTGGACCGTCCCTCTGTGGAGGGCTGCCGGGCCTGGGGAGCTCACTCCCTCTACCAGCCCTGCGGCCCCCAGAAACCCAGTTCCTGTCCACCCCTGCTGCCCCCTGGAAGCTCAGTTCTCGTCCACCCCTGCATCATTGTCACTTCAGGAGACTCGTATTGGGGGGCCTCAGGGGACGGGAGGTCTGGGGGTGCAGAGAGGCGGGACAGTCACGTGAATCTGCGTATTTGCGAGTTCAGTTTCTGCCTCGCATCTGGTGCAGCGGCTGGTTGTGGGGCTACTTGGGTGCCGACGCCCCAAAGCAGAGAACAGTCCTGACCTTGTGCTAGAGCCTGTGAGCGCCCACCTCCAGGGCTGAGTCCCCTGACACAGGCCGTGTGGGCAGCGGCCAGGAGGTCAAGTGGGGGTCGGCTCCAATGCGAACTGGTGGGTGGGCATGAAGCCGGGAGGGAGTGAGGGAGGCCTGAGCGGGTCTCCAGGGACCCTGTGGGCCACGGGCCAGCAGCAGAGATGGGCACAGTGTTTGGGCCCCCGACTAGGAGCAACACTTTGGGGCTTCTTGGGTGGGCTCACATGATCCTTCTGTCTCATGCAGGACACCCGGCCACTGTGCTGGGGGCAGCCGGGTCCCTGTGCTGGTGGTCAGGGAGTTAAGACGAGCTCCAGACTCCATGCCCGGCTCCACGGCAGGCAGGCAAAGGGGATGGCCGGGGGGCAGGTCCCGTCGCCCAGACTGGACTTGGCACTGTGGAGAGTCCCCCAGCAGCAGGCGCCAAGCTGCCCGGGGACCTGCGCCCGAGCTCTGCCCTCTGCTCCCTCCTGCGGCATCTCGGCCGGCGTCTGTCCTGTTCCCTCTGGACCCAGAAGCAACCCAGGCTGGGCTGCTCCTCCCGGAAACTGCCACAGCTGACAGGGGTGCTGGGGCTTCGCTCTGTTCCGGCATCCGCGTGCCTGCTGGGTGCCGTGCCACCGCCCCTGGAGTCCTGTCTTCGGGCAAAGGCTTTGGATCCATTTTCTTCTGGGGTGCAAGGTCCCCTGCCATGTCCTGGCCTTAGGCCACGGGGGGTGGGGCCCTACCCAGGTGCAGGCAGCTCATGGCCCCTACCCAGACGGTGAAGGTGGGTCCCTGTGTCCAGGGCAGCCTGGCAGCTGCACGAAAGGCCATGGGCAGGGTGCGGATATGTGGGTTCTAGAGTCAAGTTCTAGAGCTGCCTATCGAAGTTCTGTAGCTGCTTGCTGGGTTTTAGAGCCTCCCACTGGGTCCGCGGGCCGCCCTCTTGTACTAGATCCCCCGCTGGATTCTAGAGCCGCTGCCCTCTGTTCTAGAGCCGCCCACTGGCCCTCAAGCTGCCCTCTGTTCTAGAGCCCCACCGGACCTCAAGCTACCTTTTGTTCTAGAGCTGCCCACTGGCCCTCAAGCTGCCCTCTGTTCTAGAGCCGCCCACTGGCCCTCAAGCTGCCCTCTGTTCTAGAGCTGCCCACTGGCCCTCAAGCTGCCCTCTGTTCTAGAGCTGCCCACTGGCCCTCAAGCTGCCCTCTGTTCTAGAGCCTGCTGGACCTGGAGGCCTCACGGCTTCTGGTGCTGGCTGCCATCAGGCTGGTGCTTTCGCTCCTTTGCACTGCCTACGCGGGAGGTACCGATTTGGGGGACGCTGGCGGCGTCCACAGCCCAGGGCATGAGGCGGCTCAGCCCAGACCAGCACAGCCCCGGGGGAGACTCTGGTGGACCCCAGATGAGAGGAAGCTGCACGTCAGCCCTGTGTGCAGCCGTCTGGGGGCTGCGGGAGCCGAAACTTGAGCCAGGTCGGAGGCGGCGGGAGACCCCCAACTCTGCAGTGCTGCAAAAGGATTTGAGTCCCGTGGGGCCCTGAGCAGGGGAGACGGGGTGGGCCTGCCGCGGGGTGGGGCAGAGACAGCAGCTGTGGCTCTTCCGCGTTGGAGTGTGGGAGGGTGAGGCGGGGACGCTCCGGCCGCCCTGTGCCCCGCGGCGGCCCTTGCCTGCCCCAGCAGCCGTCCTCAGCTCCTCCCGCCATGCCGCGCGTCTGCCCGCATGACCTGGTGCTTGATTCCGTGTTCTCGTAGCAGGTTTGCGCAGGGAGGGAGTTTCTGCAGCGCAGGGGGTGCCCCCACCCCTCTCAGCACCCGCGTACCCCGATGCCTCCAGCTCTGGGCCCGAGTGAGCGTTACCACTGGCGGGCTCTGCTGTTCCACCTCTCCGCCCCCCTTGAGACCCCCCGCCTTCTCCACCGTGTCTCTCGTGCCCCCAGCTCTGTCCACGTCGCTGCAGTGGCTGATTCCCTCCTTTAGCCTGTGTTGCTTCTGCATGTGTCCAGGCCCTGGGTTCTGTCCCTCAGCCTGGCCCTGGCCTGTCCAGTGCATAGGTGCGTCTGTGCCTCCTCAAACCCAGAGGCCCTGGAATGGGGTCGCGAACCCTCTGAGCTTCCGTCCTGAGCCGCCTCCATCCGGTTTTCTGCAGACTCTGAGCCAGGGAGCATTTCTGCCGCGGGGAGTGATCCCCCTCCCCATCCCCCGCAGACATCTATCCCGGGGCCCCTGGACCCCCAAAGACCAGTTTGGGGCAGCAGCTTTGATGGGCCCGTTGTCTGCTCAGCCCATCTCATTTTAGCTCAAACACCCCAAAGACCCAGCTTCCCACAAGGTACATCCTGGGGTTCAGTGAGTGTCAGCTGGAGGGGCACCTCTCAAGCATGCTGGGGTGCTGGTGTGGACTGTGGCCCAAGCCCAGGAGCTTCCCAGAGCTCTGAGAGGTACCGAGAGGCAGCGTGGGCCAGAGGGCACCACCCCACCCCCTCCCGGGACCTCGGTTTCCACAGGTCCCCGATAGGTGCATGCAGCCGGCAGAGGGGCTGAGCCAGGGCAGGGCAAGGGAGGGGAGCTCCCTGACTGGCCCAACTGTGGGGGTCCCCTGTGAGGCAGGGCTTGGGGCTCATGGGAGAGAGTCAGACTGGCTGCTGCGGAGGCGGTAGGGTGGCCACCAGCAGCCGCCCGCGGGCAGAGGGTGGGCTCCACAGAGGGCGGGGCCGCATGCTGCAGGGCCTGGGCACAGCCCACTGGCACCCTGTCCTCGTTTCGTGACTTCCTCCCCCCGAGAGGCGATGGAACTGGGAGCCAGTGCCAGGCTGCCAGGGCCGAGCCGCCCGCACACCCTGGCTGTGCCAGCAGGGCAGACGGAGACCGGCAGGGCCGGGCACAGGGGGCTCCCACGCAGCAGGGACCTCCGCAGCCCGGGCTTGGGACGGCAGCGCCTTTCCCCGACCCAAGTTCAAAATGGTCTCACGTGAACAAGTCAAACAGCCAAAGAACAAAAGGGAGCCAGGCCGGAGTGACAGTGCAGTGGGGAGGGCGTTTGCCTTGAGTACTGACAACCCGGGATCAATCCCTGGCACCCCATACGGTCCCCCGAGTCCCACCAGGAGTGACTCCTGAGGACAGAGCCGGGAGTGACCCAAGAACCAACAGCAGAGGGAAAGATTCCTCCTACCTCTGCTGGTCCTCATGGTTTTCACATACATGTGGTACACGCAATATACACACGTGTGTACATGCCAGCACATAGCATCCACATGGGCACACACCAGGTGTGTACACGCACAAAACCATGTACTCCGGCATATGCATACGTGTGTACATACATGCTGGCACACGACACTGGCACATTCACACACAGTACCAGCTGGGGGCATGCATTTATATGTGCAGCCCCAACATGAATTCACATGTGCACATGTACACCTCCCAATATGGCCCCCAACATGGCATCCACATGTGCACATGTTCATATAAAACCCCAACATGGCATTCACATGCTCACACACCCCAACATGGCATTCACATGTGCACATGCTCACCACGACCCCATGTATTTGGATATGTATGTGCACATGTACATGCACATGTATGTGTGTACATGCATGCTGGTATGTGAAATTCATGTAGATACATAAACATGGCGTTCATACATGCACACATGTATGAACATAATACCATGCACATGGCTCCCTGCATACATGTGTGCCCAATATACTTCATATACACACACTTACCACATATGTGCAATAGCAATGCATGTACTGGCACATGCCCTGCACGTGTGTGTGCACGTGCACGTATGGAGTATCTGCCTTCAGGAATCCCGCAAGGGTTCCTTTCCCACGTGCTGGTCAAAGGCAGCCGCACGCCTGGATGCTTCCCTTGGCTGCGGCGGCAGACAGTGCCCAGGCCCGTGTGTGGACTCAGGGACCGAGTGGGGAGGCCCCGGCGCCCCAGTATCGGTGCTCCCTGGGACCCACCTGCCAGGCATGGTGCTGGCTCTGCGGGGAGCCACCGGGAGAATCGGGACCCTGGGACCCTGGGGCCAGGCATCGCCGTCTGCCCAAACAGGTGCCCAACTCCAAAGCCCCGCCCTAGCCCCTGGTAGCCCTGCCCACAACCACGCCCATAGCTCTGCCCTCACAGCCACACCCCACAGTCCCACCATAGACAGGCCCCACAGTCTAGGGGGCTGGTTAAAGGGGCGCTTCTGGCTGTGTACTGGGCTCAGTGTACTCGTCTGAGGTCAGGGAACAGGCAGGGACTGAAGTGTAGGGGCTGGACAGGGCGGGCACGCTGGCACAGGGTAGGCCGAGTTGAGGGCAGGGCTGAGTGGGAGAAGCCTCAGGGAAGCTGCAGGCGTCCTCTGCCAGCCCCTCATGGTCAGCCACAGGGCAGCTGTGCGGCGCCCTTTCCCCATCCCGACACTCATCTATCCGTCCATGTGTCCATTCATGTCTGTCTATCCGTCCATCTGCTCATCCATCACCCAGCCAGCCACTCATCCATCCATCCATATGTCATCTGTCCACTCGTCCATCACCCATCCATAGTCATCATCTAGCTACCCTCGCACCCACCCTACCGTCCATCCTCCATCTCTCTGTCCACCCATCTGTCCATTTGTCCATCCATCCAATCATCTACCCTCCATCCATTCATTCTCCATCCATCTGTCCATCCAAACATCCATCCATTCTTCTGTTCACCAGTCCATTCTTCCGTCCGTCCATCCATCCATCCATCCATCCATCCATCCATCCATCCATCCATCCATCCATCCATCCATCCGATCCGTCCGTCCGGTCCATCCATCCGTCCATCCATCCGTCCGTCCATCCATCCGTCCTTCCACCCACCCACCCACCCACCCATCCATCCATCCATCCATCCATCCTTCCGTCCATCCATTCGTCCATCCATCCATCCTTCTATCCATCCATCCGTCCATCCATCCATCCTTCTATCCATCCATCCGTCCATCCATCCATCCATCCTTCCATCCATCCGTCCATGTGACTCTCCATCCATACATCCATCCATCCGCTGTCCATTCGTCCATCCATCCTAATTCCATCCGTCCATCTGTCCATCCATCCATCGTGCGTCTCCCGTCCATCTTTTCCTTCATTTGTCCATCTGTTTCCCTGTTCTCTGTCTGTCCATCCTCCCAGCCTCCTCGTGAGCCCTGTGACAGTGGTGAGGGGCCCGCGGTCAGCGGCCAGCATGGTCCTCTGATCCCTCCGACCCCTGTGGCTTTGTCTCCCGTGTCCTAGCCTTGAGCAACTGCGACAGATTTGCAGGAACGGTCAGTCAGGTGGTCTCGGGCTGACCCACAACAGCCCTGACTTACCTCCTCAGCTGGGCATGACTCGCTGCCGGGCAGCCCTGGGCAGGCCCCAGAGGGCGACTGCGGTGGGTGGCTGTGACCATGCACCGCTTGGGGAGAACCACGAGGACAATAACAGGGACAGGCTGGAGGCTCAGAGGCGGCAGGAGAGGGGAGAGGGTTTGCCAGCTCCCGATCGGGACAGGGGCACAGGCGGCCCTCAGGGCCTGTGGCAAGTGGTCAGGGCATGGGGGTCCATGGGGAGCCCTGCTCGGCCCAGGTGGTTCCGCCCCTGGGGGCTGCGCTTTGGAGGAAGCTCCAGCTGTAGTGTGGCCGGAGGCGGCGACACTGACCCTGAGCTCCTGCTGCCCACAGCGGGTTTGTCCATCAACAAAGCAACGACGGGCTCAGAGAGCGCCAGCCAGGAGGTGCCAATCTGCTGCGCCAGGCAGACTCCCTGCATGTGGTGCAGACACGTGTGTGCCCATACATGTACACCCTGAGAAAATGCACACGCAACACACATGCGCATGTACACATATACACCATGCAGATGGGTGCACACGGCACACAGCAGCACACACAACAAACATGCGCATGTACACATATACACCATGCAGATGGGTGCACACGGCACAGAGCAGCACACACAACACACATGCACATGCACACATATACCATGCAGATGGGTGCACACGGCACAGAGCAGCACACAAAACACACATGCACATGCACACATATACACCATGCAGATGGGTGCACACGGCACACGGCAGCACACACAACACACATGCACATGTACACATATACACCATGCAGATGGGTGCACACGGCACAGAGCAGCACACACACACATGCACACATATACACCATGCAGATGGGTGCACACGGCACATAGCAGCACACACAACACACATGCACATGTACACATATACACCATGCAGATGGGTGCACACGGCACACAGCAGCACACACACACACATGCGCATGCACACATATACACCATGCAGATGGGTGCACACGGCACAGAGCAGCACACACAACACACATGCACATGTACACATATACACCATGCAGATGGGTGCACACGGCACACAGCAGCACACACAACACACATGCACATGTACACATATACACCATGAGGATGGGTGCACCACGGCACACAGCAGCACACACAACACACATGCACATGTACACATATACACCATGCAGATGGGTGCACACGGCACAGAGCAGCACACACAACACACATGCACATGCACACATATACACCATGCAGATGGGTATACGGCACAGAGCAGCACACACAACACACATGCACATGCACACATATACACCATGCAGATGGGTGCACACGGCACACAGCAGCACACACAACACACATGCACATGCACACATATACACCATGCAGATGGGTATACACGGCACAGAGCAGCACACACAACACACATGCACATGCACATATACACCATGCAGATGGGTGCACATGGCACACAGCAGCACACACAACACATGCGCATGCACACATATACACCATGCAGATGGGTGCACACGGCACACAGCAGCACACAAAACACACATGCACATGTACACATATACACCATGCAGATGGGTGCACACGGCACAGAGCAGCACACACAACACACATGCACATGCACACATATACACCATGCAGATGGGTACACACGGCACAGAGCAGCACATACAACACACATGCACATGTACACATATACACCATGCAGATGGGTGCACATGGCACACAGCAGCACACACAACACACATGCACATGTACACATATACACCATGCAGATGGGTGCACACGGCACAGAGCAGCACACACAACACACATGCACATGTACACATATACACCATGCAGATGGGTGCACACGGCACACAGCAGCACACAACACACATGCATAGGCACACATAACTGCACAGACGCAGACCCACACATATATGTAGGTGCACATATACAGGTATACATGGTTGCACACAAGCCGTCTGCCCCCACAAGCATACACATACCACGTTCACATGCGTGTGACTCCTGTTTGCACACAGGTGCGTGCCCTCAGGGGCACACACCAAGCCAAGTTTCAGGCTCCATCGAGCCCGCTTGGCACAGCGCCCCAGCTGCCAAGGCCTCTCTGGCTAGAACGGAAACAGCCGGAGTCGCCGCTGGGCCCTGACTCCAGACTATAACAGCCTCACCTCTGCTGGCAGTGCCCAGAGTGACAGTTCCTGAGTAGCTTCAGGGCCCTCGCCCAGCTCTGGGGGTCACCGGTGGGGGCCCTCACTCAACCCTGAGGGTCACCTGTGCCAGGGGGCCCTCACTCAGCTCTGGGGGGCATCTTGCGGGAGGGGAGGGTCTCTGGGAGGCTCCAGGCCCCTGTGGAGGAAGCCTCTGTCTAATCCCCTGCTCTCTCCTGCCTGAGCCGTGGGCGCCTCCCCCGGCCTGCGAGGGAAGCTGCCCCTGCCACGGCAGCTCTGGGAGCTCCAGGAAGGGTCCCAGGGGTCAGGCAATGCTGCAGCAACGCCCCGGGCCCGCATCTTCCCAAAATGGGCAGAGTCCTGGCAGAGCCCGGCGGGGCAAAGGGCAGCCTGGGCAGTGTGAGGGTCACCGTGTGTGTGTGATCTGGGGGTCTCGGGGTCATGGAGTCGGTCTCCTGAGGAACTGCCCGTGTCCCCGGCCCTCGCTGGGCTGCAGGGCGGGGCTTGGCTCTGGCATGGAGGGCACCTGGCCAGGGAGGCCGAGGGACAGCGGGGCCGACTCCACTCTCCAGTCCGGGCCTTGCTTTGTGGTGGGAAGGGTCAGGGCCTGACCCAGGTCCAGAGCTGTGGTAGCTCCTGGAGGAATGGGGGGGCTGCACCGAATCTCTGGGCCACTCACAGCTTCCAAGGGCTCGCGGCGTACTGGTAGGGCTGGGGCGGGGGGCTGTGGCTGGGCGCCCCTGTGGGCGTCCGTTCCCACTCCCAGCAATGCTCAGGGGTTGCTCCTGGCAGAGCTCGGGGACCATATCGGATGCCGGGGTCGAACCCAGGTCAGCATGTGCAAGGCAAACGCCCTCACGCTGCCGTCCTCGACCCTTGGAGCAAAGTTTGCTCCCCAGGCCCAGATGGGGCTCACAGTTTCTAGGGCGGACCCAGGTGGTCCAGACCTCGGGGACTGGCAGTGGGGTGCGGTGAACCCCTACGACCCTGCCCTTCTCTTCGTCCAGCTGCTGCTGTCCCTCCCCCAGACCCAGTTCCTGCTCCTGTGGGGTGGCGCTGTGGTGTGGGCCCCTGTGTGTGGCCCGGGGCCGCGGGAAGGCCGCTGCCCGCACTCCCGGTCCCTGAGGTGGCTGCAGGCTTGGGGGGACGTGAGCTTCGCTGGGACCTCGAGTGCCTCCACCTGGCTCTGCCCGCTGCCCAGGGGCTCTTGAGAGTGGCATGGGGTGAGGGCTGCGGGTCACGGCGGCTCCTGGGCACTCCCGGCCACAAAGCCTGGCTTGGGCATTGCTGCCTGGAGGGAGCGCCCAGCTGGCAGAAGCCCCCGAGCATTTCTGCAGATCTGAGCCCCGGCCTGAGTGGTGGGCGGCGGGCGGCCAGGAGGGCTTTTTGAGCCCGCTGGATTCCTCAGTCTCCAAGTCCATTTCCGCCTCCCCAGCCTGGAGGGCTGGACTCTGTCCAGCTGTGGAGGGGCAATGGGGGCCTGGGGCAACGGAGACCCACCCTCTGCACTCGGGGGCTCGTGGGCTGGGAAGGGACTGGCCTTCGTGTCCACTGTTGACCCCTGGGGCCACATCACTCTGTCTGAGGGACCTTCGGTGCTCTTGGGGCGCTCGAGCAGCGGCTCCTGCGCAGGCCCTGAGCACGGCCATCCCCGCGGGGCAGAGCCGGGCCCTCTGGTGGCCTGACAGACACGGGGAGGCTGAGGGGACTGACAGTCATGGAGCTGGGCCAGGCATTACTCTGAGGGCACGATTCTCCGGTCCAGCTGTGTGGTGGGCAGGGCTGGGCCAGAGGCAGGGCTGGGTAGTGGGCAGGGCTGGGCAGTGCCCTCCGTGGATCCCAGTTATGAGTCCTCTCCTGCTGTGTCCACTGAACGGGCGGCCACTGGGTCCCAGGGCAGCAGAGTCACTGCGGAGGGCCGGCCTCACACCACCCCCAGCGTCCCCCTGGGCAGGCTGACCCAGCTGTTCAGGAGAAGACAGGCTGCCCCGGGTCCTGGAAGGTGCCACCCAGGGGCAAAGGACACGGGCAGCTGCGGCGAGGGGAGGGGCCTGCACACGTGTCCCGGGGCTGCACACAGTTGGTGCTTAGTAAGTGCTCGTCATGGACGCCTGCGTGAAAAGACAGAGGCCATTTCATCCGTGCCTCAGCTGTCCTGTGGGGTGGGTGCGAGCTGGAGTCCCAGGGAGGCGGGAGGAGGCGGGTCCCAGTGTGGCAGTGCCGGGGCACATCGGCATCAGCAGGGCCGCAGGGGTGGAGAAGGAACCTCTGTGTGCCTGCTGGGCTCGCTGCCAGCTCCCGAGTGCTAGTGGACGCAGGGCATATCGGCTAGCAGGGGCTGACCTGGCCTTCCCTAAAGTACCAGCAGCGCTGCCTGTGGCCTCAGTGCCACTGAAGGTTACGGCCCGAGCCTGGACAGCAGGTGACCCCCACCCCCAGCAGGAGGCAGTGGCTGGTCCCTTGTGGCCTGAAACAGGGGGATGGAGCTGGGGCCGAGGGGACACATGGCTGTAGGTGCCAGGGCAGCTGAGGGGACAGGGAGAGAGCACACATGCGCAGTGACCACTTGGCCACCCTCAGAGCCCACTCAGTGGAGAAGCAGCCCTGGACAGGCCTGAGAGCCCCGAAAGAGAAAGTGCCCCCATGGCTCCCTGATACTCTCTGGGGTCAGCTGTATTCCCGGCTGTATCTCTGGGGTCAGCTGTATTCCCGGCTATATCTCTGGGGTCGGCTGTATCTCCGGGGGTCGGCTGTATCCCTGGCTGTATCCCCGGCTGTATCTCTGGGGTCTGCTGTATCCACTTCCCACCTCTCAGCCCCTCCAGAGGCTCCAGGGCAGGGTTTATGGTGGGCAGGAGAGGCCATGGGGAGTGGCCCCATCTCCAGAAAGCAGCCGGGGCCAGGAGCCCCACACCAGTACCGGCCAATCCCTCATGTGGTGTCGGGTCGCTCCTGTCCCGACAGGCAGCACAAGCGGGGCCAGTATCTGGGGGTGCAGGTGTGGCTGACCTCTGACCTCTGCCTTGTGTGCCCGCTGTCTGCAGGCCTGGCCGTGCACCAGATCGTCACCATCACCGTGTCTCTCATCATGGTCATCGCTGCTCTCGTCACGACGCTTGTCTTAAAGAACTGGTAAGGGCGCCGGGGCGGGGTGGGGATGCGCGGGGCGGGGGGGGGACGCGCGGGCGGGGTGGGGCGGCGGGCGGGTGGGGCGCGCGGGCGGGGTGGGGCGCGGGGCGGGGGGGGGCGCGGCGGGGTGGGGCGCCGGGCGGTGGGGAGCGGGGCAGGGTGGGGCGCGGGGCGGGTGGGGCGCCGGGGCAGGGTGGGGATGCGCTGGGCAGGGTGGGGGCGTGCAGGGCAGGGTGGGGATGCGCGGGGCAGGGTGGGGGCGTGCAGGCAGGCAGGGCCCAGGAGGGGGCAGCCAGGAGCACCCCCTGCAGCGCCGCTTGCCCATCCCAGCTCCTCCTGTGGCCGGGCCGTGCTGCCCGCCTGCCCGCCTGCCCTCCTGGCCGTCTCTCTGGCCATCTCGGCCCAGCTGAGTCACACGGCCTCGCGGCCCTTCCTGCCAGGCCCGAGTCTGCGGAACTAGGTCGCTCCCTTGCTCCCGGCGGCCCAGCTCCTGTCTCCTCCCGAAACCGGCCTACTTTGAGGGCCTCGCTGGGCGCACACCTGAGACACCCCTGGGAAAGTCGGACTGTGGCCACTCAGAGTGCCCCGAGGGCCTGGCCAGCCACAGCCGACCTCCTGCAGGGGCCACTCTGGAGCCCAGAACCCTGCACCAGCTGCAGGGGGACACACACAGGTGTCACCAGGGCCTGGGCTGCTGGGGTCAGTCAGGGTCAGGGTCATGGGGCCAGAGCCAGGGTCATGAGGTCAGGGCTGGGGTCATGAGATCAGGGCTGAGGTTAAATGAGGTCAGGGCTGCCGTCAAGCAGCCAGGCCTGAGGTCATGGGGTCAGGGTTGGGGTCATGCAGTCAGGGCTGAGGTCACAGGGAGGTCAGCACTGGAGTCATGGGGTCAGGGTTCGGGTCACGGGGAGGTTAGCACTGGGGTTACAGGAGGTCAGTGCCAGGGTCACAGGGAGGTCAGCACCGGGGTCAGGGGAGGTCAGCACTGGGGTCAAAGGGAGGTCAGTGCCAGGGTCGCAGGGAGGTCAGCACCAGGACCTGGGTGTGCGTGGGTGGGGAGGGCAGCCCCTCTCAGAGGGTCCTTCCGGAGCATCCCAGGACAGGGTCAGTGACCGCAGGGGTCCTGCCTCTCCTCTCACCTGCTCGCCCATGGGGGGCCCCTCTGTGCTCAGGGGCAGGTGGGGCAGGAGCCGCCCACGGGGTCCCCTCTTGCACAGGAGCCTGGATGGGCTCTGGGGCCCCCCTTTTCTCCAGGCTCCCCTCTTCTGACTTTGCCCACCCTTTCTCTGTCGGGGTGAGGGGCGCCTGCGGTGTTCTCGTCTGACTGCTAGGGTGGGGTCCCCGTGTCTGTGCCAGCGAACCAGCGCTGGGAGACTCAGGCCCGTCCCTTGGACACACAGCACAGCCCAAGACAAGGGCCCTGCCCCCCAAGCGCTCCCTGAGGATGATGGACCCCCAAGTGGCAGGCGGACCCCCAGCCTGTCTGAGAAGCTCCAGCCCCAACACCCTCAGGCTCCATTTCAGACTGGCTGTCCTGGGGAAACTGAGTCAGCTCCACTTTGACTTCCTTCTTTGGCAAGAGACCCCCCCCCACCCTCTGGCGGCTTGACTGTAGTGGCCACATTTAAAATGGAAACACACCCTGACCCACGCAAAAAAGAATACACACACACACACACACACACACACACACATATAAAGATATAAAGGACCAGAGGGTTGCTTGATTGTGGCTGAACTTCCTGCAGTCTGGGAATCACTGTTTAATGGGAACCGCTCCTTAGTGCGGGAAGTCAGGTGTGAGCAGTGCGGGGCGCTGAGGCGTGGGCGGTCCCAGAGAGGTGCCCCAGGCCCCTGGCGCCCCCGCCCAGCGCGCCCCTGTGCCCCCGCAGCTGCGCGCAGAGCGGAACGCGCGGAGGAGCAGCCGCCAGCGCAAGCTGCAGCAGCAGGAGAGGAGAGTTGCCAGAACCTGACGGACTTGGCGCGCGCGCGTGCCCAGCACCCTGGACGTCTTCACCGCCTACAACGAGACGCTGCAGTGCTCGCGACGAGTGCGTCGCGGCGCCTCCGTGCCCGTCCGCCGACGACACGCTGCGCTCCGTGGGCGAGTACAAGTCCACCTTCAACGGGAACCGGTGAGTGGTCGCCGCCGGCGGCGCGCCCCAGGCGGCCGGCCGGGATCCACGGGGGTGGGCGGCCCTCGCAGGCTGACCATGAGCTTGGAGGAAGCCGATGGGGAGAAGCTGGACAGACGCTGAGCCTCGGCGGTCCCTGCACCCTTGAGAGACCCTCAGGCGTACACGGGCTCCATGAGCGGTCAGCGCTGCTGGACTTCCTGCAGGGCAGGGGTCCCCAGCCACCACCCCCATCTGCCCCGTTGGCCAGAGGGAATCTAGCAGTAGTCATGGCTTCCCTGAAACTTTCCCCTGGGAATATCTGCCCTATAGGACCCAGGTCCTACAGGATTTGGGCATTGCAGTGGACTGTCCTGCCCCAGGTACTGATCCTACAAATCCAATGGAAACTCAGGGTGGCCAGAAGCAGTGCCCTCCGGCTCTCAGCGGGAAGGGCCGTCTCGCTGCGCCTGGGGTGGGTCCCGGCTGCCCACCCGGCCCCAGCCTCCCCTGTCCTGTCCACAGGCCGCCCTCCTCTGACCGGCATCTCATCCCCGTGGCCTTCGTGTCTGAGAAGTGGTTCGAGATCTCTTGCTGACTGGCCGCCGTGTCTTTTTAACCTCCTGGGGGCTGGGCAGAAGCCTTGCGTCCTCTTTATGGTGCGTATGTGCCTTCCCCTGGGGGTGACGGGAGCTGGGGGCATGGGGGGCTAAGCTTGAGTGTGATCATAGGGGCTGAGACACCCCAGCTGTGGAGCCACAGGGCAGCGGGTCGGGGGCTGTCCTGCACGCGCCCCCAGCCACAGCGGGTCGGGGGCTATCCTGCACGCCGCCCCAGCCACAGCGGGTCGGGGGCTATCCTGCACGCGCCCCCCAAGTTTGCCACATTCCGTATGTCTGCACAGGAGTGATCCCAGAGCACAGGAGTCAGCCCTGAGCACCACCAGGTTCGGCCCCAGACAAAAGCAAGCAGGAAGGCCCAGGCTGGGAAGGCAGAGAAGGTTCTGGAAGTAACCTGCCTCCAGTCCCAGAGACCTCACACACCTCCATCCCGCCCCACACAGAGGGAGGCGGGATTAAAACACAGCTTTGAAATTGGGTAGTGAGTGATAAGGGCCACCAGTGGAGACGCTGCGCCTCTGGCGCGCCCCTGGACAGGAGGGACCTGACACTGTGCTGGGCCGAGCAGCGGCTGCTCGCGGCCTGTGCATGGGAGCCGGAGTCCGTGGCTCCTCTGCGGGCCGTCTGCGGAGTCTCCCTCGGCTCCGTGCCAGTCCTTTGCCCGGCTCGCGGAGTCTCGTTCTCAGCTTGTGTCAGCACCGCGTCTCCTGGACTCTGAGGACCCGCATCTCACCCCCTGCAGACACTGTCCTTGCCCCTTGCAGAACGGGCGCTGAGACCGCGACTCTAGGAGGCGTCACGGGCACAAGCAGGGGCGGGGTCTGCTGAATGCGCAGATGGGGGCGCCCGCCCAGGCTCCACAGGTCACCTCACAGCTGTAGGGAGCAGCGGTCCACCTCGACTTCAGCGCTGCTGAGTGCTCACACTTCCGAGCCATTGTCCTTCACTGCCCTCCAGGCCAGTGTGGCCGGCTCATCCTGTGTCATCCAGCAGCAGGCCGGGGAGGTGCTTGGCCATGAGGGGCGAGAGTGGATGGACCCCAGAAAGGCCCTTGCTGGGCCCGATGGCGGCAGGCAGGCACACGGGGCCAGCGTGTCGCCCCACCGTGGACCCCTTATATTTCTGGCTATATAGCAACTACGACTAACGTGTGTCCACTGCGGGGAGTGTCCTTCAGGCCCAGTGGACCGGCCACCTCATCTGTTAGGTTTTGAAAAAATGCTCCAAAGCTTTTAGCTTGTGACACCGGAGGTGCATCCAACTCCCCCCCCAGACCTCTGCTCCCTCCCTCCGAGGCCTGGGACCCCCCCCCGCCCCCTGGCTCTGCTTCCCGCCTTGGACCTCTGTGTAGCCAGCACCAGAAGCCACAGTCCTGTCCTACAGCGGGGGACGGGGGCCACAGTCTCAGTGGACGGGACAGCTCACCCCATGGCTCACATCCCCCACCCCGGACCTGTTTGAGGACCACCATGTGGAGGAGACCCTCCACGGCTGAGGTGTCAGGAGCCGGGCGGGCAGACAGGTTGCTGCAAAGGTGAGCCCCTCACAGGGCTAGACAAGCTGCGGCTGCATGGCCCCCAGGCCCACAGTGGACGCCTGTGCAGATCGTCACAGAGAGGACCGCGGCCGCAGTAACGGGAAGCTTAAGTAAACCGATTAATACTCAAACCTCAGCAGGGCGCGGAGCAGGGCGCTGCCACTCGCCACCTGGTCTGCTGTCACCATGCAGGGGAGGCCCTGTACAGAGGCCCTGGCCTGCTCCCTCCCCTGGAGCCACGTCCACTGCACTGGCCACTCGGTTCTGGCCCCCTGGCCAGTGGGTTCCGGCCGGACAGAGCTGCTGTCCTTGGCCTGAAGCTCATTTCCTGTCCATCCCGCACAACGAGGCCGCCTCAGGGAACCTCATTAGTGCTCGGAGCTTTCCTGGACGCTTCGTTCCAACACGCCTGAGAAAGAATAAAAGCTCCTGGGTGCGAGGTGCGAGGAATAAACCATGTTATTATTTTCAAAAACACACCAAAGAGTAAAGAATCACAGTAACAATAACAAGACAAAGACATAAAGAACCATAGTAATAACAAAACAAACATGGCCTGTGCCGCCCCGCAGAGGCTGGACCCGGCGGGAGCCGAGACCATGTGACACCCCACCAGGCAGCCCCTCATGGCGGGGAGAAGCAGCAGCTCCAGGGACTCCTGTGCCTGCTGTTGCCGGGCCCCGAAGCACTGAAGCCCCCACACCGGCAGCCGCACTGTCCCGGCAGCTGGAGTGTCACCCTTGCCCGGGGCACATGAACCCCAGGCCTAAAGCTGGAAGACCCCATAGGAGCCTCCCGGGGCTCAGCCAGGCCAGGGGTATGAGGGCTCAACCGCTCTCATGCAGCCCCGGTGCTCCCCCTGGACTTTGCTGTGCTCCCCTCCCCCATTGACTCCCCGCTGTGCTCCCCTCCCCCCCCCAAACATACCCCCCGCCCTCAGTGTCCATCATTTTACTATTATTATTGTTATTTTATTATAAATCCGGGAACTAAACGAGCCTGGCAAGCTACCCATGTCATATTTGATATGCCAAAACCCAGTAACAATTATAGACCTCATTCCCGTGACCTGAAGCTCTTCGTGTTTCTGGAGCGAGCAGATGCCCTTGGGCCACAGTAGCATGTGACAGGACGTATGGAGATGTTACATGGTGCCCGCTCAAGCAAATGGATGATCAACGGGAAAATAAGTGATGCAAGTGATTTTATTACACCACTGTGAGATATACAGTTACAAGGTGTTCGTGGTTGAGTTTCAGTCATTCAGGGTCCAGCACCCAATACAGGGCTGGGTTGGGAGCACCAGCCGGGCCTGTCGGGGGGTCTGCCCCATGGGGACACAGGCCCACTCACTGCAGCAGGGTGGGGGAGGTGAGAGGTGGGAGGGTGGGGGGATCCCCCAGGGACGGACTCAGCATGGGAACCTCAGGTGGGACCCCCAGTGGGTGCGAGAGGCAAGGACCATCCGCGGTGTGGGGGGCTCAGCATTGTGGGCATCTCCCTGCAGCAATGAGGGGCGTGTAGACCCTCTGGGGCTCAGGCCACAGAAGCTGTGGTCTTGCCCAGGCCTTGCTTCTGACCTCTGGACCTGGGTTCCTGAGCTCCGAGGACACCCAGGTGGGGTCCCTGGAATCTTCACTGCAGCTTCACCAGCCCAAGGGCGCAGGGGTTGGTGTCCACGTGGCCTCCAGCTCAGCTCTCCTTGGGGAAGCCAGAGAGGAGCCGCCAGACACGTGGGGTCCCAGGAGGCCTGGGTCAGCTCAGACTGCTTGAGGCTGGCAGCTCTGGCGCGCCCACCCCACCTCATGGTTCTTGCCCATGGCCAGTACCTGTGTCCGGCCCCTCATTGTGTGTGTGTGTGAGTGGGAAAAGGACGCTGTGTCCACCCTACCTGCCACCCTCACTCTCTTCTTGTTTCTCCCCAGGATTCCGTCGGCGAACCTGTAAAAAATACAAAATATAATAAACACAAACCCTAGAACTCAGCCCGGCGTCTGCGGGGTCGCCGAGAGCCGAGCGCTGGAGGCCAAATCTATTTTTATAAAGTCGTTCACGTCGGTGGAAACTGCCTTCTCCGGAGCCTGCTCGCGAGGGGAGACGCGTGAGGAAGGAGCGGGAAGGGACGGGGCGGAGGGCCGCCACACTCACGGAAGCCGGCCCACGCCGGGACCAGCGCCTGTGCCAATAATACCATTATGTGCCATGTACCGACCCCCAAGACGCTGGAGGCAGCGGCCGCGCCGCGCCAGGACCAGCCAGCAAGCGGGCGCGCAGCTCCGCCGAGAGAGAAGCTATTTCTGGTTACTATACGTATATAAATATATAAATACAAACACACGTGCACACATACAGACACACACTTTTTTTTTGTACTGTAGCAATTTTTGAAGATCTTCCACGTTCCTTTTTAAAAAAACACAAAAAAACCACGTGCTCTCAGTCCCAAGAGCTGCTTTATTTAACACGCTTAGGGCGAAGAGAATCAACTGTGTTTTCTACTTGGCGTCGCTGCGTGTGCGCTCACGCATATATATATGCATATACCGGATTACAATTCCAGAGTGAGCGAGTGAGCGTCTGCTTCCCGTTGCCGCCCCGGGCCCTGCAGAGCCACACACACAAGCCCCCTCAGAGACATGCCGTCCACTGCGGTGGGCGCCGGTGGTCTTGTGCTCGTGGCCCTCTGGAGCAGAATGCCAGGGTTTTCTCTACAGGCCTATAAATAGATAAACGCACACACACTTACTCTGTTTTTCCGTTTCCTCGTCCGAAGAAGCCGCCCCCCCAGCTGCGCCCATGGAGCTGGCTGCTGAGGTCGGGTGCGGCTGGGATCTGGGAGGGTGGCGGGCTCTTGGCCATCTTTGTGTTATACATAGACTGAATTAAAGACTTCCTCAGTGCCAAGCACGCGGGGCAGTGGTCTCTCCCTTGCCTTCCCTCCCTCTCGCCCTCTCCCTCTCGCCCTCTTCCTCTCTCTCTCCCTCTCTCCCACCCTGGCTCTCCCTCCCTCTCTCTCTCCCTCTCTCCCCTCCCTCTCTCCCCCTCTCTCCCCCTCTCCCTCTCTCCTCTCTATCCCTCTCTCCTCCTCTCCCCTCCCTTTCTCTCCCTCTCTCTCCCCTCTCTCTCCCCCTCCCTTCCCTCTCTCCCTCTCTCCCCCTGCCTCAGCCCCACTGCACTGGCCCATGGGTCCCCCACTGCACACGGGCACTCCTTGGGGCCCCCAGTGGTCACTGTCTGTGTGTGCCCCACCCATGCTCCCCAATAAAGGGGCACATGTGGGCACTGCCTGCTGTCACCCGATCGGAGTCGGCCATGCCCGAAGTGGGAGCCCCCGCTGAAGCCCAGCCTGGGGAGGGGCACCTCAAATGCTGCGGGGCCTGCTAGGCTCAAACCCTGAGCCTCAAAGTCTCGTCCTTGGGGATCCCAAACAGGGAGGGGGTGGCTGGCCCCACGGTGACGTCTGGACCCTGACGTAGCTGGTGCCTGACCCCTAAGACACAAGGTCTCGGCCACATCCAGGAGGACCCCTAGTGTGATGCGTCACCATCAGGGCATGTAGCCCGACCAAGCCAACCCGGGGACAATCCAGGAGGGGGGACAGTGAGCCCCAGGCCTGCACACGGGGCACGATGGCTCCTGACTCGGCCCCATTTCGGGAGCTCCTGCCTGCTGCGGGAAGCAGGAAGGCCCTGTGCTCCCTCGGCCTGGGGCTGGGAGCTTTGCTCTGGGCCCCGGGTGCTCGGGAGCTTCTGCTG
This sequence comes from Cryptotis parvus, assembly GCA_021461705.1. NCBI lineage: Eukaryota > Metazoa > Chordata > Mammalia > Eulipotyphla > Soricidae > Cryptotis > Cryptotis parvus. The sequence goes on from JAJIBD010001634.1 coordinate 273,739, forward strand.
CCTGCACCTGCCGCCAGTGATCAGGCAACCGTGGCGGCCCTGGGTGACCCCACACCCTGGGGGCTTGGGGACGGGGTGGGGCAGGGACAGGAACCTGGGGACTGGACGGGGGCTTGTCCCCCAGCTGGGTGTCAGCCACACCCCAGGGCGACTGATGGTGACAGCACTGATCTCTGGAGAGAGGAGAAAGCGAGGCTAGGACACGCTTGGCCTCCAGGGAGCTCTTCGAGCTCACCCCAGGAGTGGACGGGAAGCCTGTCAGTTCTGCAGTCCAGCACCAGAGAGGCCCCAGAGCCCTTCCCTGCCTCGACCCAACCCTGGAAGTGCTTCAGGGAGATGCCAGTGACTCCCCTTGGCCCTGACCCTCCCTACGGGCGCTCGTGGGCCCTCCCAGAGGACGGGCGGGGGAGCTGGGAGGAGGCCCCCCTTCCCTCAGATCCAGAGGAGGCCCTGAGACCCCCCACCTGGTGTCACAGCCAGAGATCAAGGGACCCCAGCCCGATGCTCGGGTGGCCATGGGGTTTGCTGAAGACCCGTGAGCAGGGACCCGCTGGTGCATCTAGAGGGCGTGAGGGCCGCAGTGCGCCGAGGAGCCCCGCTGAAGGCCTCATGCCCTCTCCAAAGGGACGTGTCAGCTGCCCACTCGCCTCCCACGGCAGCAACGTGCCACACGGGACCTGGGAATGGGCAGTTGGAGGCAGAAAAGGTCCCCAGTGGGACGCTGGCCTGGTCTCTGCACCGTGTGCTGGGCTGAGGGACAGCCACGGTCAAGACCAGCTCTGGGATTCTCTCGCCTGTGTGAGGGCAGGAGCCAGGCGGGAGGGGGCGGTACAACGGGCTCAGGCCAGCGGGAGGGACGGTACAGCGGGCTCAGACCAGGAGGGAGGGGGGGTACAGTGGGCTCAGACCAGCGGGAGGGCGGTACAACGGGCTCAGGCCAGGCGGAAGGGCAGGTACAGCGGGCTCCAGGCCAGGTGGGAGGGTGGTACAGTGGGCTCAGGCCAGGCGGGAGGGTGGTACAGCGGGCTCAGACCAGGCGGGAGGGTGGTACAGCGGGCTCAGGCCAGGCGGGAGGATGGTACAGCGGGCTCAGACCAGGCGGGAGGATGGTACAGCGGCTCAGACCAGAGGGAGGGCGGTACAGCGGGCTCAGACCAGGCGGGAGGATGGTACAGCAGGCTCAGACCAGGCGGGAGGATGGTACAGCAGGCTCAGACCAGGCGGGAGGATGGTACAGCAGGCTCAGGCCAGGCGGGAGGATGGTACAGCAGGCTCAGGCCAGGCGGGAGGATGGTACAGCGGGCTCAGACCAGGCGGGAGGAGCGGTACAGCGGGCTCAGACCAGCGGGAGGGTGGTACAGCGCCTCAGACCAGCGGGAGGACGGTACAGCGGGAGGACGGTACAGCGGGCTCAGACCAGGCGGGAGGATGGTACAGCAGCTCAGACCAGCGGGAGGAGCGGTACAGCGGGCTCAGACCAGCGGGAGGACGGTACAGCGGGCTCCAGACCAGGCGGGAGGATGGTACAGCGGGCTCAGACCAGGCGGGAGGATGGTACAGCGGGCTCAGACCAGGCGGGAGGATGGTACAGCGGCTCAGACCAACGGGAGGACGGTACAGCGGGCTCAGACCAGCGGGAGGACGGTACAGCGGGCTCCAGACCAGGCGGGAGGATGGTACAGCGGGCTCAGACCAGCGGGAGGGTGGTACAGCGCCTCAGACCAGCGGGAGGACGGTACAGCGGGAGGAGCGGTACAGCGGGCTCAGACCAGGCGGGAGGATGGTACAGCGGCTCAGACCAGCGGGAGGACGGTACAGCGGGGCTCAGACCAGCGGGAGGACGGTACAGCAGGCTCAGACCAGGCGGGAGGATGGTACAGCGGGCTCAGACCAGGCGGGAGGGAGCGGTACAGCGGGCTCAGACCAGCGGGAGGGTGGTACAGCGCCTCAGACCAGCGGGAGGATGGTACAGCGGACTCAGACCAGGCGGGAGGATGGTACAGCAGCTCAGACCAGGCGGGAGGGTGGTACAGCGGCTCAGACCAGCGGGAGGGCGGTACAGCGGCTCAGACCAGCGGGAGGACGGTACAGCGGGCTCAGACCAGAGGGAGGGTGGTACAGCGGGCTCAGACCAGGCGGGAGGATGGTACAGCAGTCTCAGACCAGGCGGGAGGATGGTACAGCGGGCTCAGACCAGGCGGGAGGATGGTACAGCGGGCTCAGACCAGGCGGGAGGGATGGTACAGCAGGCTTAGACCAGGCGGGAGGGTGGTACAGCAGGCTCAGGCCAGGCGGGAGGATGGTACAGCGGCTCAGACCAGGCGGGAGGGCAGTACAGCGGGCTCAGACCAGGCGGGAGGATGGTACAGCAGGCTCAGACCAGGCGGGAGGATGGTACAGCGGGCTCAGACCAGCGGGAGGGTGGTACAGCGGGCTCAGACCAGGCGGGAGGGTGGTACAGCGGGCTCAGACCAGGCGGGAGGATGGTACAGCGGGCTCAGACCAGCGGGAGGGTGGTACAGCGGCTCAGACCAGCGGGAGGGCGGTACAGCGGGCTCAGACCAGAGGGAGGGTGGTACAGCGGGCTCCAGACCAGGCGGGAGGGTGGTACAGCGGGCTCAGACCAGGCGGGAGGATGGTACAGCAGGCTCAGACCAGAGGGAGGGTGGTACAGCGGGCTCAGACCAGGCGGGAGGGTGGTACAGCGGGCTCAGGCCAGGCGGGAGGGGTGGTACAGCGGGTCAGACCAGGCGGGAGGATGGTACAGCGGGCTCAGACCAGGCGGGAGGATGGTACAGCGGGCTCAGACCAGGCGGGAGGGTGGTACAGCGGGCTCAGGCCAGGCGGGAGGGTGGTACAGCGGGTCAGACCAGGCGGGAGGGTGGTACAGCGGGCTCAGGCCAGGCGGGAGGATGGTACAGCGGCTCAGACCGCTGTACAGCTGGTGAAATGCAGGCTGCTGGGGCCCCCTGCAGTGACAGTGAAGGTGGCAGAGCCCGGTGGAGAGTCAGGCTGGCAGCGGGCACTGGTCTGAGGGACGGCTGGGTGGCAGGGGCATCGCAGGGGCTGGGGGCGGTTGGGAAGTGCCGCCCAGCGGACCTTGGCGTCCTGGTTCCCTGCAGCAGCGGTGGAGCCCATGGCGGCTTTTCCTGCTCCCTAGCCCACTTGTGAGCGTTTCCTAAAGAAATGATTTCTCTTCATTAGCTCACAATTAACAATAGCACACTCGTATCATAGACATGATTCTAATGAAGAATTAATTCATTCCTTAAACAAGAAATTTCCTCATTTCTTCCATGATATCCTTTTATTATTATTTTTCATTAAGACACCGTGATTTACAGCATTATCCATGGTTAAGCTTCAGACATACAGTCTCACTGTGTATGTTTCAGGCATTTATTTCTCCTGCCGAAATCTGTGAGCTTGTGGGTGTGTATGTGTGGATGGTTGATATAAGTATATGTGGGTGTGGCTGTGTGTGTATAAGGGTGTATTGTGACTGTGTATGGGTGTGTGTGAGTGTATGACCATGTGTGAGTCTGAGTGTGTGAATGTGAGATTGTGTGACTGTGTGTATGTGTGTGACCATGTGATCATGTGTGAATATGTGGTGAAGGGGTAAGTGTGAGTGCATGAACATGTGACTGAGTGTGTATGTGTGTGTGACCATGTGAGTGTGTGACTGAGTTTGTGTGTCTGAGTGTGACTATGTATATGTGTGTGCTACCATGTGTTAGTGTGAGAGCTTAGGCTGTGTATGAGTGAGTTGTATGTGTGTGTGTGAATATGTGTGAATGTGTATGTGCATGGGTGTGTGTGTATGTGTGTGAGTATGTGAGAGTTCGTGTGATTGTGTAGTGTGATTGTGTGTGAATGTGTGACTTGTATGTAAACGTAACTGAGTTTTTGTGTGTATTGTCTGTGAGTGTGTATTTGTGTCTGTGAGTGTGTGTATCTGTGAGTGTGTATCTGTGTGTGTATCTGTGTGTATCTGTGTGTGTATCTGTGAGTGTGAGTGCGTGTGTATCTGTGAGTGTGTGTGTATCTGAGTGTGTATGTGTGTATCTGTGAATGTGTGTATCTGTAGAATGTGAGTATGTGTGTATCTGTGTGAGTATGTGTGTATCTGTGTGTGTATCTGTGGAGTATGTGTGTATCTGTGAGTGTGTATGTGTGTATCTGTGAATGTGAGTATGTGTGTATCTGTGTGTGAGTGTGTGTATCTGTGAGTGAGTGTGTGTATCTGTGAGTGTGTATGTGTGTATCTGTGAATGTGAGTATGTGTGTATCTATGAGTGTGTGTATCTGTGTGAGTGTGTGTATCTGAGTGTGAGTGTGTGTGTATCTGTGTGAGTGTGTGTATCTGTGTGTGAGTGTGTGTATCTGTGTGTGTGTGTATCTGTGTGAGTGTGTGTATCTGTGTGTGAGTGTGTGTGCACTTCACAATAGGCACCGCCTCTTTCCCGCGGCCCAGGGGCTGGTCAGGCCCTGCCCAGCCTCGCTTGCGGCGCCTCCCTCTTCTCCACAGCTGCTTCTCAGGAGCTGGTGAACACTCTCGGAACAGGGTGTGCGGCCGAGCAAGGCTGGGAGCGACCCACAGGGGGCGTTTGATCCCATTTCAAAGTCCTGTGTTCAAAGCCCTGTGTGGGAGCTTGGTGACGCGTTATCGGCTCCCCGCCACCCCGCCCTGCCCGTCTGACAGCGCTATCCACACAACAGTGCGGGAACAAACAGAAGCAGACGCCGCACGGGCGAGGGACCAAAAGGATTTATTTGCTTTCCAGGCGCCCTCGTGGCCCTATGCAGGAACAAGTGCCCGCTGGTGTCCTGGGTCACAGGCTTGGGGGTCCCTTGAGCGGGTCCCTGGGCCTCGGGCCCCAGCAACATGCCAGGGAACTGCTTGTTGGGCATCTCCTGGCCCGGTAGGGCCTGCGGTAGGGCTGGGCTAAGCTGCCCATCTGTGCCCTTGGACGTGCAGTGACTGTGTGCAGGTGTGACCGAGTCTGTGAGCGCATGTGTGAGTGTGTGGACGGTTTCACACAAGCTGCTTCCGAGGGTCCCGCTGGAGCCCAGCCTGGGGGGTGAGCATTTCTGCTGAGGTGATTTCAGAGGGCCGGAGGGTGTGAAGCCGTGGTGGACAGGGTCGAGAGCCCGGCCCTAGAGCCCACCCAGGGAGATCAGGAATTCACAGGGACAGGAAGAAGCACAGATCAGCTCGGGGCCGGGCCCACAGCTCTCGCCCAGGGGACCCTCTTGGCGGTGCTCAGGGGCTGCACACAAGGGCAGAACCTGGAGTCGGCACTTTCCGGCTGTTGCAGGTGGTTCCGGTCAGGCCACAGGGACATTCTCAGTGCCGAGGGCCCTACTGGAGCTGCAGTGGGGAAGTTGGGTGCTGGCACTGGGGCTGAGCACCCAGCTCTCCCGCCTCCAAGGAATTTCCTGGTAGCCTGGGGTCACTGGGCCTCTCAGGGGACTCCCGCAGGCTGGGTGCAACAAAGCCGGGACCAGGCGGCTTGTGCTCAAGGTGCCCCCGCAGTGCCCTCAGCTGAGTGTCAGAGCCCCCACCCACCCCCATCTCAGGACTGCCACCAAGCCACATGTCGGTGGCTGGGCGCAGACCAGGCACAGAACTGGACCCTACACACAGGCCGGAGGCCCCAGAGGCCCCCAACTCGCCCAGCTCCCAGGAGCAGAGGTGCCTGGGGTTTACCAGAGGCCCAAGTCAGGCCGGGACCTGCATCTTTCAGGAACAGAAACTCTCCCTGTTACAGACAAGCCAACGGCCCTACCCCAGGGGGAACAACCTGGGGTCAGAGCAAAGACTTTCTCGGAATTCGCTTGGGAGAGCAGTGGACAGCATCCTGCAGCGCCCGCAGGGCCCGGAGGACCCAGAGCCCGGGAGGATCCACCCGCGTCCTCACCTGGCTTTGTTCCCGAGGGGGTGGCAGCGGGTGGCTGCAGGGACCACCTGCCTGGGGGCAGTTCTGCAGGGCCGTCCGGGCTCTGAGCACGCTGCCTGGTACCTTTAACAAGCAGAAAAAAGCAATGCCACTGCAGTCACTTAACTGACTTAAACAAATCAACAGCCTGGATACCATTAAGATAAACTCAATTTGCTCACCAGCGAGAGGGGAAATTGGAATTCTGGTATCCATTTGCCGTGCGGAGTGCACTTGCCTTTGAACAGAAGCCAGGAGCTAAATGTGGCCCCAGCGTGACTGAGGCATGCGGTCGGGGTGTTGGTGTGTGTCTCTGAAGCTGCAGCACAGCAGAAAGTGCCGGCAGTGGAGACGGCTGAGACGGAGGGGCCCGAGCCCAGAGGGTCATCACGGAGCCCCCAGAGGGTAATCACAGACCACACCCAGAGGGTCATCACAGACCACACCCAGAGAGTCATCACAGACCGCCCCAGAGGGTCAACACAGACCGCCCCAGAGGGTCATCACGGAGCCCCCAGAGGGTCATCACGGAGCCCCCAGAGGGTCATCACAGACCACACCCAGAGGGTCATCACGGAGCCCCCAGAGGGTCATCACAGACCACCCCCAGAGGGTCATCATGGAGCCCCCAGAGGGTCATCACAGACCACACCCAGAGAGTCATCACGGAGCCCCCAGAGGGTCATCATAGACCCCGCCCAGAGGGTCATCACAGACCCCCGCCCAGAGGACCCCTCCCTGCCCTCCTGAGTGTGGACCTCGGGTGTAGGCACTGACTCAGCAGGCGCCTCTTGGGGATTCTTGCTGGCTGTTGACTCCTCAGAGAGACCTCTGCAGACTCCCGAGGGGCCGCACAGGGCCCCTGCTCCTTCAGACCCCTGCCTGACCTTGAGGACGTGGGGTCCTTTCTCTCACCCTGCAGGTGGCCGGGTCCTGTCCTACTGCTGCTCACTTACGTAGGGGACAGAGCAGGGCAGGGCACAGATGCCATCTGCGGACACGTCCAGGCCTGGGCTGCAGCACGTCCCAGTGGCTCTCGCTTGGCTCCGCACCAGCTTTCCCTGCTGGGCCAAGAAGCCCCATTGTAAACATCACCTGATGTCTCACCGGAAGCTTTCACTTATCCAATAAAAGCTCCCTGAGCAGCCCTGGCGGTGTGGGGTGGCGCAGTGCCAGGAATGTCTGTGGGACAGCGAGCCGCACCCTAGGGTCAGTAATGGTCAGACAATTACAGAGCCCCAGGGAGGGCTGGAGGCGAGTGAGGGCTGTGCTCCCTGGGAGCTGGAAACGCTTCCAGGGAAAGAAAACTCCAACGGGAGCGGGGCCAGCTCCCAGCGGCCTCTGCGCGGCAGGCGGATAGAGGAGGCAGAGATGCCACGTCTGACTGGAGACTGCAGGAATGGGAGAAACACAGAGATACATTCTAGGGAGGGAAGGGAAAAGGTGGTTCCGGAAGGGGGCTTGTGGGAAGAGTTGGAGCTGAGACGGGGGCCAGCGCCTGGTGCAGCCTCTCACCTGCCCAGGGCACAGGACGCAGGTGGACTGGAAATGCCGGGGTCCTGGTGCTTCTGCCATCTATGTTGCCCCCTTGCCTGCCCCAAGCTGGTACCAAGCCAGCAAGAACCCATGTCAGGACCTTCAATAGAAAGCAAGAGAAGGGAGCGGACCCCAAGCTCCCGAAACACAGCTGACATGCACTGAAAGTGGAATCGATTTTCAAAAGTAAATGGATGCTTAAGTAAATGTCTAAAGATCACTAAGATTCTGCGCTCCAGACACAGAGAAAGTGCAGCAGAGCTGACGCTAAAGAAAGATGAGGCTTGGCTGGAGTGCAGTGACTCCGCGTTGCGGAGGGCCAGGGCTGCCCGCAGGTGAGCAGAGACAGAGGCCAGGCTGGGCTGAAGGCTGGGCTTGGATGCATGGACCCAACGGTCAGCAGGATGATGCATTTCTCTCCCCTGCAGTCTCTCCACGTCACAAACACTAGAGCCCCGGCAAAGCACACAGAGTGCAGGTGAACCATCAGGACGACACGGGTGTGTGAGAGAAGCAACAGGAGGGCTGGCGGCTCTTCCCGCATGTCTGGATGCCTGTGGGAGGGAGGGAGGCCTACAGTGATGCCTCAGACAGTGATCTCGGAGTCAGGCCCACTGAGGCTAGAAAGAGTCGGAGCCCAAGACCAGCTCAGAGACGGGTCCTGCAAAAAACTAGCCCCAGAAACCTGTGCTGAGCTCCCTGGGCATTTATTTATAGGCTAAAAGGGTCTAAAAACATACTGAGCTTCTGCACTCACATCCACGCTAGAGGTCTGAAAATATATTTGGAAACAAGGCAACCAAGGCTCAAATGGATCCATTACTAAGTTCAATGGACATAAGGCTCAAAAGCTTCTCCAGGGTAGCAGAAGGCAGCCAGGAAAGGTGGAAAATGTGCATCATATAAAAATGGCCAGACGTGGCAAGAAGCAGGATAACACCCTCTAAGGAGAAAGCATATTTAATAGAAATAACCAAGGCAGTGAATGGTTCTCTCCACCCAGGGCCTGGATCCAAGGCTATGACAGAGCTGTAAGGGAAATAATGAAAGAAGAAGATGAAGTATGAAAAAAAGTTCTAACAATAGCAGAGTAAATTTTTTCTAAATAGCAAAGCATCTGGAAAGGCTCAAAGTTAGATTAGATGCTGAAGAAGAGAGAATCAATGGACTTGAAGATGTTGGAGTAGAAATCATGCCACCAAATCCTACGAAGAAAATGGAAAGTAAGCGAAGCGGATCTGAGGACCAGAATCCAGTGCTATCACATAGGAATAACTGGGAACCCCATAGGGAGACCGGAAAAGGACTTAAAGAACAGTGGCAGGAGCTCCCCAGTTTGCTGTTGAGTTGAGGTTCCTGGCAGAACCAATGGGATAAACATCAAACACACACAAGCACCCGCAACTGCTTCCCAGGAAGCAGGTATCAGGCTCTGAGCTCGAACCCCGGGGGCCACTGCTGGCTCAGTCTGAGTCTGCTGTCTGGAGACCCGGCAGCTGGGACACCCCACAAAGGCAGGTCAGCACCCCGTTCCTGAAAATATGGGGGGAATATCCAGGTGAGCCATGGTGAGAACAAGCAGATTTAGCTCTTCAGAAAGGCAGTGAGAGGATCTTGAAAATGGAAGATGAAGATACAATGAAGGCTGGAAGCATTCAGGCTGAGGAGTGATTCCTGAGCACTGCGTCGGTGGCCCCCAGCCCATATATAAATGTATAAATATTTATGTATCTTTATATAAATAAAATATATATATATATATATGAATCACACAGGCTTCATTCCTGATCATAATAAAATTTCTAATTTTACTAGAAATTGGTTTACTTTCACTTACTATTAAATAACATCTATCTGTATCTGAAATCTTTAGATATTAGGAAATATTTTAAAAATATTTAAAACATTTATTTTTAAATATTTTTTTAAACTATCTAAAAAAATTCAGGGGACATTGGAAAGTATTTTAAGCTGAACAAGGCAACTGAATGACATCAAAGAACAATCACTGCATTGAGTGAAAGGGCTCGGAGCTTACTTGGGCTGAGCAACGATAATGCATTCTCCAAAGCTCTTGGTGCAGCCAAGACTGTGATCAGAAGGAAGAAAATCATCTGAATGTTAATATGAGAAAGGAATCAAGTTGCAAACTTGGTGAATTTTTTTTTGGCTTTTTGGGTCACACCCAGCAATGCTCAGGGGTTACTCCCTGGCTTTTCGCTCAGGAACTACTCCTGGCGGTGCTCAGGGGACCATATGGGATGCCAGGGATCAAACCCTTGTTGGCTGCATGCAAAGCAAACACCCTACCTGCTGTGCTATGGCTCTTGCCCCCAAAATTAGTGAATTAATTTCGCACTTTAAGAATTTAAAAAAAGTAAGGAATAAAAACAAGAAAGGAGGGATGGAGAAATGGACAGCACAGGAGTTAAAGCCCTTCTCTGTGTGGTCAGCCCTGGTTTGATCCCCGGCATCCCATCTGGTCCCTGACCAGCACCAGGAGTGATCCCTAAGCAGAAAGCCAGGAATAATCCCTGAGCACTGCCGGGTATGGTTCAAGCCTTCCCCACCCTCTACACACAAGCAAGAATCAAAAACAATGAAATAGAATATTAACAAGAAACAGGCAGAAGGCAGTTGTTGGTGACCCACACCCTAGCTAGCCCTGGGTCTTTGCATTTGGGATGCCTCCCCTCCTCCTATAAGCCACTTGCACATCTTTAGGCCAGAGCTTTTTGCCAGGGATCTATTTCTGTGTAAACACTAAAAGAGGGTGTGGCAGTACAGGTGAGTCAGTTGACTATAATTAATGACTCCTGGAATATCGTCATAATTTTACTATATGTCCAGTTCAATCTAGATGGGCTATATTTCCTTTTACCCCAAGATCCCAGCGTGGGACTGGACAGTACCATGAAGAGCCACCCTGGCTAGGATATGGGACCACCCTGAGGGAACTTAGCTCTACAAAACACCAAAGGAGAGGCCACACTGGGCTGTCTCACCTAAAGCCAAGCCTGTGAGGCTTCACAGTATTGAAAGGCTTTTGATAAGAGCTTTTCAGAAATTGCCTTGGGGCAGAGTGGACCAAACAAAGGGATTTGTGGGGATGGAGATATCAAGCTAGCATGGAGGACTATCACTATCACTATCTTCCAGTTCATCATCGACTTACTCCATATGTCCTATCTCATGCTAGTAGAGCCCAAGGGCATCTGCTTGCTCCAGGAACATAAAGAGCCTCAAACCATTCCACAGGTCATGGGAATGAGGTATATAATTATTACTGGTATTTGGCATATCAAATACGACACGGGTAGCTTGCCAGGCTCTGCCGTGCGGGCAGCATACTCTTGTAGTCACATGGAGGACATAGTCTGAATTATATGATGTGACCCCCCATGAAAATACATCCTTAGATGTTGTGTCTTGGGTGTATCTCTTTTATGCCAGCCCCCTCTCTACAGTGTTTGCCCAAGAAGTTGGTTTGGGAAGAAAGGACATGGCCTGAATTAGCATCCTTTAAGCCTGAGCCAGAGGCATGGCCCACCTGGAATTTGCATCTAAAAGCTGATTTTGAACTTTGGTAACAATAGCCCTCCCTGGGAGGAAAGTCAGAGGCTTTTTCTTGGTGGGCTAGAGATAAAGGGGCTGCTTGGCCCCACGTGGAAGCACCCCATGGAGCCGACCTCCCAGTAAAGGTTGCTCACACATGAGGGGAGGGGCCACACTGGCCTGACTTGGAGCGGGGATTTGGGCTCCTCCGCCCTTTCCTCCACCTCCATGCTAGCTACCCCAGAAGAGAGACCCATGCCAGACCCACAGCTCCGACGGCACGGGGCCGCTCTGCAGTCGAGCAACAGTCTTAGATAGTACTAGATTTTAGGATCAGTTCCTTCCCAAGATCTTTTACATTTATACACTGTATATAGCTCTAGGCAGGTTCTAGCTGATACCTGTCATCCCAGTAAGCCTAGCAAGAAGCCAGAGTATCCCAGTAAGGGGCTCTGGCTTACTGAGATCAGTCATTCTCAACATCCAGACTCCACAGTTCCTCAGAGCTCCACTCAAGAGAAACCTGATCTTTCCCCTTTAAGTTTCATCAGTAAATGCTCGAGATGAGAGCCTTCTACTGAGAGCATACCATCTACACTGCAGAGCCTGGCAAGCTACCCATGTTTTATTTGATATGCCAAAAACCAGTAACAATTATGGACCTCAATTCCATGACCTGAAGGAATGGTTTGAGGCTCTTTCTGTCCCTGTAGCAAGCGGATGCCCCTGGGCTACACTTGACGTATGGAGATGTACTGGTGCCTGCTCGAGCAAATCCATGAACAACGGGAAGACAGTGATACAGTGATTGGTAAAGAGAGACACACGTTTTGTGGGACTTCTTGATCAGAGCATGTGTTCAGGATGTCTGATCAGCAGCTCTGGGTCTGGGGGAGTCGGCTGTCCAGGGTTATGGTAGAAAAGTGTGTTTAACTGTTGGTGAGAAGTAAAAAGCCTTTTGGATTTGTGCTGGACTTTGGATTTTGCTGGACTTTTGGATTTGTGCTGGACTTTGGATTTTGCTGGACTCATGGATTTTGTTCATCAGTTGTTGGTCCTGAGCGTGATCAGGGAACTCAAACACTAATATTGTTCGGGTCCCAAAGGGGCCCAACAGCCAATAAATAAAATGACATAATTGGATCATTGAATAAATATTCTCAAAAGCCATCAGCACTAGTGAAACTATCCAGAACAAAACAACAAAAATGTCAGATGGAGCCCGTGCCACATTTGAGGCAATGAGGGGTGTGCACCCCGAATAGAGAGAACAGGAAGGACATGTAAGGAACAGGTATCTTTGAATGAGTGTGACAGTTTATATAAAAGGAGGGAACTTTGGGAAGAGACGAATAACTGAAAGTGATCCAAGATGGAGAGATTCGCCCTGAAAGCTGTCGGACCCGCAGCTGAGACTTCCCGTCCAGCTTCTTCCTGCTGGTGTGTTATCAGGCCTGAAGCAACGGTGCCAGCTCTCCCCTCACAAGAAGAAAAGGCAGTTCCTGGCTTATTTGTGAATTAGAGCATTAGGAACTTGAGTATAAGCCTCCCCAAAGTATTATTTTGGCATGAGGATTATTTTGAGCTGCAGGCATTAAGACTCAGAAAATTCAAAGAGAAACTTTTGCCTCTTCTTTAATTACCTAGACGAGTTTTAATAGTCAACTTTGCTGTATGAAATATTGCCAAAAACAACTTTTTTAAGACCCAACTGTAGGGCACGGAAGCCTCTGCCCTTCCTCTCGACAGTGTACGATCCTTATCTTTAGAACCTCGGGTCCAGCCCGCTCCACCGTTCAAGATGGCTCATAAACATGAATTTACCTGCCTTCAGATCTGACTCCCAGCAGGCAAAAATGAAATTTTCCTGTTAATCTATTTTGTGTCCATTTCATCATTAGACCATCTGAAAAGACTTTAAGGGAAGGTTTTGCTTCCCAACAAGCACAGGAGGAACACGTCAGCACGGAGAGTCCTCGCTAGCCAGGGACAGACCTTACTACGCTCCAACAACTCAGATCCCGCTGACAAAGGGACAAGACCAGCTCCTGCTCTTCCCACACTTCGTTCAATCTCTAAAAACTCAATATTGTTAAGGTACAGTTAGTTCCATCTTAAAACCTCAATGAGGTATTGTTCTATTATAGAAACAGAAAGAACACTTGATCACTCCAATGACTCAAAAAAGCATTTGACAAGTTTGATTAAAAAGCAACATCAAGAAAGTTAACAGCTACCTGCAAAGTACACACACAGCGAATCATCCTTCATGGGGAATGAAATTCTCAAACCATCCACATCCAAACTGAAGCCTAGTCTTTTTTTTTAATTAATAGATTTTACCATTTTATTTTATTTTATTTTTGCTTTTTTTGGGTCACACCGACAATGCTCAGGGGTTTCTCTGCACTCAGGAATTATTCCTGGCGGTGCTCTGGGGACCATATGGGATGCCAGGGAACGAACCCGGGCTGGCATGGGCCAGCCGCGTGCAAGGCAAACGCCCTACCCGCTGGACTCTGGCTCCAGCCCCGATGAAGCCTAGTCTTTAGGGAGACACCGGTTCAAACACTTTCTCTGGCGGATGTACCCCACCTCTACAGAGACTCAGGAAAAAGCTGGGAAACTGTCTTTACTCAGGTTACATTACCCTGTATGCAGAGACCCTGAGACACTTTCCAAACAATTAATGCACAAGCTAACAGGGCGGAATTTGGGGATGGAATCTGGGATGAAGGGCCCCGGGGTTGGGTAAGCAGTGGTTTCATGGGGCACAGGACAAAGCCAAAGGCAAAGATGAAACCCACTCACTGGACGTTACCCAGCACTAAGGACGCAGCTGTGAGGCAAACACTTGGACATACTCCAATTCAGTCAGAGTGGACAGAGTAATTTCCAACAGGTAAAGAGCCCAACCAAACCGAAGGAACTTTATTCTATTGCTTATTTTATGTACTTGTTTGGCATCTGGGTCCCATCTGCTGTGCTCAGGGCTCTCGCCTGGCTGTGCCCTCCGGGATCAGTCCTGGCAGGTGCAGGGGACACTCTGCCCAGTGGCAGGATCCAACCTGGCTGGCTATGCTGATGCTCTGGCCCCAGAAACTCAGTTTTCAAACTGGGCAACATTCTGGGTAGCTGCTGGGTGAAGGGAAATGGATCGACCAGTGCTGAGGAGCTCGGGCATACGGAGGCGACCATTCTCTAGAGGGCATCCACAAGAAAAGGACACCCAGGAACCGTGGCTGGCGTGGGACACGCAAGCAATCGGCAGTCCTGGGGACTGTGTGCTGGGGAAGGGACCTAACTGCAGGCTGGAGGGAAACGTAGTTCTCACGGGCCAGCACTTGGGGGAAACAGTTCTCACGGGCCAGCACTCGGGGAAACATAGTTCTCACGGGCCAGCACTCAGGGGAAACATAGTTCTCACGGGCCAGCACTCAGAGGGAAACATAGTTCTCACGGGCCAGCACTCAGGGGAAACATAGTTCTCACGGGCCCAGCACTCCAGGGGGAAACATAGTTTTCATGGGCCAGCACTCAGGGGAAACATAGTTCTCACGGGCCAGCACTCTGCGGGAAACATAGTTCTCACGGGCCAGCACTCAGGGGAAACAGAGTTCTCACGGTCCAGCACTCAGGGGGAAACAGAGTTCTCACGGGCCAGCACTCAGGGGGAAACATAGTTCTCATGGGCCAGCACTCAGGGGAAACAGAGTTCTCACGGGCCAGCACTCAGGGGGAAACATAGTTCTCCCTGGCCAGCACTCAGGGGGAAACATAGTTCTCACGGGCCATCACTCTGCGGGAAACATAGTTCTCACTGGCCAGCACTCAGGGAGAAACATAGTTCTCACGGGCCAGCACTCTGCGGGAAACATAGTTCGCATGGGCCAGCACTCAGGGGAAACATAGTTCTCAAGGGCCAGCACTCTGCGGGAAACATAGTTCTCACGGTCCAGCACTCAGGGGAAACATAGTTCTCACGGGCCAGCACTCAGGGGAAACATAGTTCTCATGGGCCAGCACTCAGGGGGAAACATAGTTCTCACGGGCCAGCACTCTGCGGGAAACATAGTTCTCACGGGCCAGCACTCAGGGGGAAACATAGTTCTCACAGGCCAGCACTCAGAGGGAAACATAGTTCTCACGGGCCAGCACTCAGGGGGAAACATAGTTCTCATGGGCCAGCACTCAGGGGAAACATAGTTCTCACGGGCCAGCACTCAGGGGAAACAGAGTTCTCACGGGCCAGCACTCAGGGGGAAACATAGTTCTCACGGTCCAGCACTTGGGGAAACATAGTTCTCACGAGCCAGCACTCGGGGAAACATAGTTCTCAAGGGCCAGCACTCAGGGGGAAACATAGTTCTCACGGGTCAGCACTCAGGGGGAAACAGTTCTCCCTGGCCAGCACTCAGGGGAAACATAGTTCTCACGAGCCAGCACTCGGGAAACATAGTTCTCCCTGGCCAGCACTCAGGGAGAAACATAGTTCTCACGGGCCAGCACTCAGGGGGGAAACATAGTTCTCACAGGCCAGCACTCGGGAAACATAGTTCTCACAGGCCAGCACTTTCGGGAAACATAGTTCTCACGGGTCAGCACTCGGGGGAAACATAGTTCTCACGGGCCAGCACTCAGGGGAAACATAGTTCTCACGGGTCAGCACTCAGGGGAAACAGTTCTCCCTGGCCAGCACTCAGGGGGAAACATAGTTCTCCCTGGCCAGCACTCAGGGGAAACATAGTTCCTCACGGGCCCAGCACTCGGGGGAAACATAGTTCTCCCTGGCCAGCACTCTGGGGAAACATAGTTCTCAGGGCCAGCACTCTAGGGGAAACAGAGGTGTCTGGGTCAGCTGTTCTGTCCCTCATCAGCTCCACGACGTCTCACCTGTTCTGTCCATCGGCAGCTCGACAAAGGAACCGAGCTTTGTCATGCACCCCGATTCCACCCCTCCTCCCACGTGTCCACCATTCATTGCTCCACCTATTTGTCCACCCGTACAGGCGTCCACCTGCCCGTCCTGGGCTGTGATGGACAGAGTGCCGTCCTCTCACTGTCTGTATCTGCAGCTGGGCCCACCCAGGAGAGCTTCTCTTGAACTCAAGTGAAGAGAACACTGACCCTCACTGAGGTCCCCGCCTGCTGAAACCCTCTACTGAAATCCCAACCCTAACGCTGGTGAGAAGCGTCCTGCATCACAGCCACAGGCGCTCGGTGCTTCCCAGCCTGGCTCTGCCTTTCCAACACCAGCTTCTCCCAGCTGCCAGCCCTGGGCAGAGCTGAGACGTTCACACTCAGGGTAAAGGCCCCCACGGGGGTGTTAGGGCCAACTCTGCGGGGATCTGGCCTGAACTCCAACCTGACCTCGAGGGAGAAACCTGCAGGCAGAGAAACAAATGCTCATTCACACCCTGATATTTCCACGGGCCAGTGGTGGAGTCGGCCTGAGCGACAGCCAGGGGCGCCTAGAGTCTGCATCAGCGTGAGGGTGAGGGTGTGGCTCATCTCCGTTACTGCTCACACAGCCCACCTGGCCCTGGCTGGCATCGTGGGCACAGTCCCTCAGGGGTAAAGGTGGTCAACCTGAAGGTGTGGAGTCTCCTAGGACCCAGAGCTCCTCACCCGTCACTTCCTGTTCTGCAAACCCCTGTCCCAAATCGCAAAGACCGCCCCGGAGCCTGGCGCTGGAGCTGGACTGGTCCGGGCACGCTCATTGGTCTAATTAGCTGGTTCTAATTGACATTAAGATAAATAACTTTTCAAATTATTCTTCCCTGTGAAACTGGGTCTTGTGGGAGACCAACCATCTCTAATTTAAATCGATGAATTAAAACAAATGTGATTTAGTGGGTGCTGAAAGGAGAGGAAAAATTTAACGCTCTAATCAACTCATCCGTGCTGATGGGCGGGGAGAGTCGGAGCTGGCTAATCAGCGGTGGGTGCTGTGTGGCCACGGCGGTGCCGCTGGAGCCTGCCAAGCAGCAGGGGACGCGGGCCAGCCGGTGGGGCTTCAGGTGAAGGTGCTGGGCAGCGACCCCAACTACTTATCCTTCTCTTCCCTCCTCTGACGCCTGCTGACGCGTGTGTCGTGCTGGAAGGCACCAGGGCGAGTTTCTCTGCTGGCACCGGCCAGGGGAGGGATGCAGAGAGCAGCCTCTGCCCAGCGTGTGCCAAGAGCTGAGGTGACTCACAGTCGCCCTGGGCTCAGGCTCAACACGGATAGGCCCCTACAACCCTTCTCAGGCCTGAGCAAAGGCAGTCCGAGACCTGGACTCCACTTCCTGTGGCTGTGAGGGGAGAGAAGCTCCACTTCCTGTGGCTGTGGGGGAGAGAAGCTCCACTTCCTGTGGCTGTGGGGGAGAGAAGCTCCACTTCCTGTGGCTGTGGGGAGAGAAGCTCCACTTCCTGTTGCAGCAGAGAAGTTCCACTTCCTGTGGCCGAGGGGGAGAGAAGTTCCACTTCCTGTGGCCGAGGGGGGAGAAACTCCACTTCCTGTGGCTGTGGGGGGAGAGAAGCTCCACTTCCTGTGGCAGAAGGGAGAGAATCTCCACTTCCTGTGGCTGTGGGGGAGAGAAGTTCCACTTCCTGTGGCTGTGGGGAGAGAAGCTCCACTTCCTGTGGCAGAAGGGAGAGAAGCTCCACTTCCTGTGGCTGTGGGGAGAGAAGTTCCACTTCCTGTGGCTGTGGGGAGAGAAGTTCCACTTCCTGTGGCTGTGGGGAGAGAAGTTCCACTTCCTGTGGCTGTGGGGGAGAGAAGCTCCACTTCCTGTGGCTGTGGGGGAGAGAAGCTCCACTTCCTGTGGCTGTGGGGAGAGAAGCTCCTCTTCCTGTGGCTGTGGGGGGAGAAGCTCCACTTCCTGTGGCTGTGGGGAGAGAAGCTCCACTTCCTGTGGCTGTGGGGGAGAGAAGCTACACTTCCTGTGGCTGTGGGGAGAGAAGCTCCACTTCCTGTGGCTGTGGGGGAGAGAAGCTACACTTCCTGTTGCAGCAGAGAAGTTCCACTTCCTGTGGCCGAGGGGAGAGAAGCTTCACTTTCTGTGGCTACTGGATAGTGGTTCCACTTCTATGGCCAAGGGGGAGAGAAGGTGGGATGCTCCAATTCTGCTCCAGGAAGCTCATCCCCTCAGGCACCCCCTTTATGTGCTGGGGAGCCTATTCCCTCCCAGGGCTGTGGGGACCCAGTGGGGGAGAGTCTCGGGGGACCTGGGCACACCATCTTACCCCCATCTGTGTCCTGATGGGCAGCACTAGGCAGCGCTTCTGCCTGTCTACCGGACTGGCCTCCAAATCCCCCAGAGAAAGGGGCGACCTGAGACCACGCAGCAGAAGAACCCACCAAACCGGGTCCTGGGTACTGGCCTGACGCAGCACCCAGCTCCACCCTGGGGTGCTGGGGCCCAGGACAGGCTGCTCAGGGCTCTGCGGCTGCCCACAGTTCCCACAGTCATCAGTCCTGTCTGTCTTTCTCCGCATGGCCACCTCAGCAGGTGTGGAGGGGCCGAGCTGTGTCTGTGGGACCCAGCCCACACTGTCAGAGCAGGAGCCGGTGGGGCTCACGGTTACAGCTGCCCCGGGAAGCCGGAGCATGTGTGGGAAATCTCCCCAGGATCAGAGCAGCCACAACACTGCCACGTCCACAAGGCGCCTCGCGGCTTCCTGATGATCCAAGGTCAGCAAATGCTCTCCAGCCCCTGAGGGACAGAGAGATAAGCAGCTGGGGGGTGACCGGCCATGGCCGTCTCAGAGACGCCACTTTCCTATCTCCCTGTGCCCAGCCCCAAGACACAAAGTCCTGCCACACACCCCTGCCAAGGCTCCCAAACGGGTACCGTTGCTGTTTGCTTCCCAGAGAAGCCGCACTGCAATCATGGGTCCCACATACGTGGGCCCTCGTTAAAGCGACCCCATGTGCCGCGGACTCTGCGGCTCCCCAGGAGTCAGGCGAGCCCTCGGAGCCCAGGGGGGAGCTGATTAAAAGCAGCAGAGGGGTGCTGCGCTGAGAGGACCCTGCGGCGGCTAATCAGACAGGTATCATCACTGACATTCCATTCAGCGCCCAGCAGCCAGACGCTCCCCTGCGCAGCCGCTATTATGCCGTTTACAACACAGTAGCCGGGAGCTGATGAGCCACAGAACACTTCGTGTGTTGTGTTGGTGTGTTTCCGCCTGCACATGCCTCTGAGAAGCGCAGGGAGGGGCCCAACGAGCCTCTTCGGGTGGAAAATCAGGTGGAAAGAAAGGGCTCCCCATGCGGAGAGGGGCAGAGGGCGAAGTGGGGGAGCCCAGCGCTCCCGACTAGCTCCACGCTATAAATGCGGCAGGATGGTGGCAGGCCACATGCACGGGGGCAGGACACACTCCTGGGCAGTCGCCCCAACGTGGCCCTGTCCTTCCCTGGCATCTGGGAGATGTCGTGGCTGCATGTGCTGGCTGCAGGTACATCAATGTCCATTTTCGCCTTCAACAAGAAGACGCCAATCAATGATGTCTCGATGCGGCTGGACCCGTGACTGTCTCTGCTGTGTGTGTCCCCGCCCGGGCTCCATGACCCCGCCTCTCTGCCTGTCCCCATGTCTGCCCACACGCCCGTGTTTCTCTCCACATCTGTGCATGACGCCAGTTCCATGTGCCTGCAGCTGAACCTCCATCTCACACGTCTGTCTGTGCCCGCCACACTCGCTGCCTCTCACCTCAGGCCCTGCCGCGTGTCCACACCCGCCCGTGTCTCCACAGCTCTGCCGACAATTTCAGCCAGTCCTCTCAGCATTTCTCTCCTGCATGCACTGATGCTTCTGCTGCTGTCTCTGTCCTCCAGAGCTGGGGGCAGCGTCTGTTTCCTAACACAAGTGCAGCTCCATCACGACCCAGACGCTTATCGGGCATCTGCAGACGACACACGCGACTGTTACTCACACTCCGGCTGCTCGTCTACAGCTTGGCTGTGGCTGCCATGGCAGCTGAGGGCTGGAGATTGTCACTCAGATGCGTGCGCACCCAGCTTCGCATCTGGACTGTGCCTCGTGGGTTGACTCTGCTGCAAGAGGCTGGAAGGAACCCACTCACCCTTCACCAGGACACTAATCAGGGACACACTGTACCTTACACCAGGACACTAGTCAGGACACACTGTACCCCTACACCCAGGACACTAGTCAGGGACACACTGTACCCCTACACCAGGACACTAGTCAGGACACACTGTATCCCTACACCAGGACACTCGTCAGGGACACACTGTACCCCTACACCAGGACACTAGTCAGGGACACACTGTACCCCTACACCAGGACACTAGTCAGGGACACACTGTACCCCTACACCAGGACACTAGTCAGGACACACGGTACCCCTACACCAGGACACTAGTCAGGGACACACGGTATCCCTACACCAGGACACTAGTCAGGGGACACACGGTACCCCTACACCAGGACACTAGTCAGGACACACTGTACCCCTACACCAGGACACTAGTCAGGACACACTGTACCCCTACACCAGGACACTAGTCAAGACACACTGTACCCCTACAGCAGGACACTAGTCAGGACACACTGTACCCTTACACCAGGACACTAGTCAAGACACACTGTATCCCTACACCAGGACACTCGTCAGGGACACACTGTACCCCTACACCAGGACACTAATCAGGGACACACTGTACCCCTACACCAGGACACTAGTCAGGGACACACGGTACCCCTACACCAGGACACTAGTCAGGACACACGGTACCCCTACACCAGGACACTAGTCAGGGACACACTGTACCCTACACCAGGACACTAGTCAGGGACACACGGTACCCTCTACACCAGGACACTAGTCAGGACACACTGTACCCCTACACCCAGGACACTAGTCAGGACACACTGTACCCCTACACCAGGACACTAGTCAGGACACACGGTACCCCTACACCAGGACACTAGTCAGGACACACGGTACCCCTACACCAGGACACTAGTCAGGACACACTGTACCCCTACACCAGGACACTAGTCAGGACACACTGTACCCCTACACCAGGACACTACTCAGAGACACACTGCACCCTTCAGTATGGCTCCTAGATCAGTGCTTCGGGAGCCCTTGTCCTTGGGCTCTCTTTTGTGACTGTCCCTGCTGCTGACATGAGCATGACATTGTCAGCTGTAGATGTCCTCAGGCAAAGGCACTATCCTGCAACTCCTCAGAGACATGTCTGGTGTGTGCCCTGTGTCTCCTCAGAGACATGTCCCATGTGTCTCCTCAGAGACATGTCCCATGTGTGTCCTGTGTCTCCTCAGAGACATGTATCATGTGTCTCCTCAGAGACATGTCCCATGTGTGTCCTGTTTCTCCTCAGAGACATGTATCATGTGTGTCCTGTGTCTCCTCAGACATGTCCTATGTGTCTCCTCAGAGACATGTCCCATGTGTGTCCTGTGTCTCCTCAGAGACATGTATCATGTGTGTCCTGTGTCTCCTCAGACATGTCCCATGTGTCTCCTCAGAGACATGTCCCATGTGTGTCCTGTATCTCCTCAGAGAAATGTATCATGTGTGTCCCTATGTCTCCTCAGTCATGTCCCACGTGTGTCCCTGTGTCTCTCCTCACGACATGTCCTGTGTCAGTATTTGCTGTGCTCAGTGCCCTGGAGCACTCCTGGGGGTTCTCGGGGGGACTCTCCGAACTGGGGTGTCTCCTGCCATGCAAGACTGTACCCGCTGTGCTGCTTCCGGCCCCACAGAGCTGTCGTGCTGCAGCAACGGGGTCTGACAGGCGGGAGCAGGGCGTGGTGTGAGAGTTGCCCCTGCGTATTCCGTGGGCACGAACCGTCCACTCGACAGACACCGTTATCTCCACAGCTCTCCAAGGAAGAGGCAGACATGATGGGCTTGGTGATGGCCGCAGGGGCGGGGTGCAGGCCTGCGTGTGCGTGTCCTGGGACTGATCCCCAATATTGCACAAGGGGTGTGGGCAGTGCCTTACCGCAAGGTCCAAGGACTTGTCCATCAGGAGAGCCCGGGGAGTGGCCGCTGGCCTGAGCACGGCTGCGCACAGGCGGTAGGACACGAGTCAGGACTTTGTCCCAGGGGCGGTTCCCAGCTGGCCAGGCTGTGGGCATCTGCGGATGCAGCTCCATGGACAGCCCCTGACCGCCGTGCGCGCCTCACCTGCAGCGCGCCGGGCAGCGTGTGTGGCCAGCGGACCCTTCCCGGGATGCGCCCACGGGCTGGGCTGTCCGGGACCGGCAGGTGAGAGGTGGGGACAGCCCAGCGTGCCCAGTCGGAGTCCGTCAAATCCATCGTCTTCTTCGGCCTCGGGGGGTGTGACGGGACGAGAGCCGGCCAGGACCGGCTCCCGAGAGCCCTGAGCTGGCGCGGGCCTCCTGGTCAAGCCGCTCCGCCCAATGTCCACAGCGGAGCTCGCCGGGGGCCCCGGCCGCCCCCGCAGCCCCAAGAGCAGCCTCTGCACGGGCTCCTCCAGCCCCCGCCCGCCCCAGCTTCCCTGGAAGTGCCTCCGAAGCACCTACCGCTTCCCGCGTGGTACACTGGCAGATGCCCAGGCCTGGGAAGGGTCCAGGCTCAGCTGGGAGGGGCATATGCCCACGGGGTGGGCCCAGGCGTGTGGGCAGGGCCGGGCGAGTGCAGGGGCGAGTGCAGGGGCGGGCTTGGGTGGGCTAGAAAGGGTTGCTCGTGGGCGGGGCCTGGCGCGGTGGGCGGGGCCTGGCGCGGTGGGCGGGGCCTGGCGCGGTGGGCGGGGCCTGGCGCGGTGGGCGGGGCCGTGGGAGTCACCTCCTGCTTGGGTCTCACCCTGTGCAAGGGCGCCCAGTCTCCCACCTCCCGGGAAAGCCTGTTGCCAATGGAACCGCAGCTGTCGCGTATGTCAGTACCTGGCCCCTGAACTCTGTGGGCAGTGATGCCACACTGGCTATGGACCTGTAAAACGGGTTTTTAACTTTTACGCGGGCAGCGGCCTGTGCCGGCTAATTAATGAGGCGCGAGGTGCTGCCTGCCAAGCCCCCGCAACTAGCCTGGCCGAGGGCTCTTGTTGGAGCTGAGCGCTGGCCCCTGCAAGCATCTCCTCAGGGACCATCTCTGGGGCACCCGGAGGGCACGAACCTGCTGTCCTGGGTCAGGCCGAGCCGCCGAGCCCCTGGCGCGGTGCAGGGACCCTCCCAGCTCTACAGCAGCGGTGATGAGTAGGGCCCACACTGACCCACACTGACCCACCCTGAGGCCCTGACCGCGCACTGACCCGCACTGACCCCACACTGAGGCCCCGGCTTCCGCAGATGTCCATCTCAGTTCTGTGACCCGCTGAGTGCCTGCTCCATTATGCTGCTCAGGTCACTCTGCACTGTGGACGCCCCATGTCCGTATCTTCCTGCTGGGCAGCACAGTCTCTGCCCTGGGCCAAGTCCACCCTGGGGGTGCTCAGCTTCCACAGCCTCAAGGGGTTTGGCTGCAAGCTGGGAGCGTCTCCCTCCCTTCCTCTCTCTCTCTCTCTCTCTCTCTCTCTCTCTCTCCCTCTCTCTCTCCCTCTCCCTCCTTTCCTCTCTCCTCTCCTCTCTCCTCTCTTCCTCTCTTGCTCCCTCCCTCTCTCCCTCTCCTTTCTCTTCCTCTCTCTTCCGCTCTCTCCCTCCCTTTCTCTTTCCCTTCTCTCTCCTCCCTTCCCCTCTATCCTCTCCCTCTCTTCCTCCCTTCCTCTCTCCTCTCTCCTCTCTTCCTCTCTCTCCCTCTGTCTCTCCCTCCTCTCTCCCTCCTCTCTCCCTCTCTCTTTTCTTCACCTCTCCCCCCCCCCCCTTGCTAATATGGAAGCGTCTGGCTGGCTTTCCCTGGATTTTGTAAGTAGAAATTTAAATACAATATCCAAAGCTTTTAGTCTTACTTATGGCAACCCACAAAAGATGCAATTATCAATTAGAACTGGTGGCATTTTATAGACTGCCCCCACCCCCGCCGGATTGTGGCCAATTCCAGAAACTGCTTCTGAGAAGCGGCGCAGCCTAGGCTTGGCTGCTCCATTCTGCAGATTTAAGGTTCCGGCCAGAGCTGCTGAGTGGGGGGAAGGCGCAGGGCACCTGTCCCGACCGTGGCCCCCTGGCCTGGGAGACACCTCAGGTGACTCACACGAGCCTTCCCGGCCCGTTTCCTAACTGTGCACTTGATGGAGGCCTCAGCCTGGCTGGGCCACCCGAAGGGCTGCCGAGAGTGGGGGGTGGGGGGCAGCGTCCTGGCCAGCCCCCAGGCAGTGTTTGATACTGGGACCCTCGATTGGTGAGGCCGCCCCAGCACCCTCCGACCCCAGGCTTGAGTCTCCAGCCAGGGACAAGCCCAGCACTATGGAGCAGCACCGAGGACGGCACGGCTCATCTGTCCAGCTGGGCGCACCCGCCTGCGCCCAGTGCCCCCTGCCCATCACGATACTTTCCTCCAGCAGCAAGGTGGACCCTCAGAGGGGCTGGGCCAGGGGAGCTTTTCTGGCGGAGGGGATAGCTGGCGCCTGGGGGCAGGGGTGAGGCTCGGGAGGAGGGTGGCGGTGGGTGGGGGGAGGTCGGTGGGGGTTGGGGGATCCGGGGCCAGGGGGGTGTTTTTCGGAAAATGGAACCTGTCCACCCCGGGTGGCCTCCAGGCCCTGATACCTGTGGCTGCTTGGTCTGACCCTGCCCCAACCCCCTAGTCCAGAGCTGCGGCTGCTCACGTGCCCTCTGCCCAAATACTAGAGCAGGGCACCTGGGGAGGCAGCGGGGGGCCCTGGGCTGACCCTAGCCCGGCTCCTCATTCTGGCCATCAGACTCATGGGCAGGCGGCGGATATGCGCGGGGCTCCCTGGACGCTCCTGGACCATCCCCGGCACAGCCCCACCCTGTCGCTGCCAGGACACCAGGGACATCACGCACGGACTCCCTCCTGGGCAGCCTGGGGTCCAGCTGACCCCCGCTCTGTGGCCTCCATGGTCCTCCCCCTGAGGCTCAGACCTGCGCTTCGGGTCCATCTGTTGAGTTCCGAGGACCGAGGACTAAAATGGGCAGCAACAGGGTCTAGGGCAGGGCTGAGGGGCTGCGGTCAGTCACTGTCCCCAGCTGAAAGAGGAGAGACCAGGCGCCATTTGGGAAGGACATTTCAGGGCCAGGGTGATGACTTGAACTGTCCACCCTGGCAGCCCCTGGCAGCCCCCTGGCAGCCCCTGGCAGCCCCCTGGCACCCCCTGGCACCCCCTGGCACCCGAACATGCTGGGTGAGTCCCACGGGCAAAAGAAGACATTTAGGGAAGGTAAAAAATCATCAGGGGACATTGAGGAGATAATGACAAAACTCTAAGATGCAGAGGGAAAGGTGCTAAGAGCCGAGGAGCTCTCAGGAAAGCAGGAAAAGGCAAAGTGACTTTCAGAAGGGGGAGATCAAGTGGATCAAGATCAAGGGGAGGGGAGATCTGAGAGAGGGAGGAGAGAGAGGGAGGGGGAGGAGGAACTAGGGAGGAGGGGGAGGAAGGTGAGAGGGAGAGGGAGGGAGGAAGGAGAGAGAGTGAAGAGGGGGAAGGAGGAAGGGGAGAGGAGGGGGAGGGAGGAGGGAGGAGGAAGGAGGGAGGGGGAGGAGGGAAGAGGGAGGAAGGAGAAGGGGACAGGGAGGAGAGAGGCGGGGAGGGAGGAGGAGGAGCATCACAGGCTGAGAGAAGAGCACATTGCTGCAGAGGGAGCCAGTGCCCCCCAGCCCCCCCCCTGCCCCGCCCCCAGCCCCGCCCCTCCCTGCCCCATCCCCCACCCCCGCCCCCACCCCAGTCCCCAGCCCTGCTCTGTGGCCTAGATTTGATGCAGGCGCAGATGCAACCCCCTGAACAGTTTGTCTCTGCCTCCGGCTGGGGACACCCAGTGCCCCTAGTTCACGGCTGCTGCCCTCCCCAGAGCAGCAGAAATGTCACTCCGAGACCTCTGGGGTGGGGTCTGAGAGCCCCTCACTCCTGGTGCCTCGGAGAGCTGATGGTCTCTGGAACGGGCAGGGGGCTTCGAAGGAAAACACGGAGAGTACGGAGAGGGGCGGGTCCCGCCAACCAGCAGGGAGACCCCTATTCGCAGATGCCAAGTGAGCCCGGAAACGCGAGCCTGAGCCGAGAGGCTGCAGGCCGGGCTCCCCACAAGCTCACCCCCGATTCCTCCCAGGTGGAGAGCCAATGGCTGAGACCCAAACCTGTGCTCAGGCTCCCCCTGCCCCCTTAATCCAGCTGAGGCTGAAAGGCCTGAGCTCCCCTAAGAGGAATTCAGAGACAGTCAGGGCTGGCCGCGCCTCCTCTGGGTACACGCAGACTCTGGACAGGCAGCAGGACCGAGTGGGCGATGCAGACACTGCCCCCCCGTCTGTTTCCACTGACCATTGATTTACAGTATGTGGGAATCCAGCGTTTGGGGTTCAGAGCTTAACTGCACATACACCTGCACACCTGTGCACACGCATGCTCATCTGCACGTACACACACCCCTGTACATACACACACCCATGCACACGCATGCTCATCTGCACATATACATGCACACCCGTGCACACATATGCTCATCTGTATGTAACACATCCCTGCACACGTGTGCTCATCTGTACGTACACACACCCATGCACACATGTGCTCATCTGCACATACACACAACCCTGTACATACACACACCGCACACGCATGATCATTTGCATATCCATGCACACCAGTGCACACACGTGCTCATCTGCACATCCACACACACCCGTGCACACGCGTGCTCATCTGCACATCACACATTCCCATGCACACGCGTGCTCATCTGCACATACACACAACCCTGTAATACACACACCCATGCACATGCATGCTCATTTGCACATACACACACACCAGCGCACACACGTGCTCATCTGCACATCCACACACACCCGTGCACACGCGTGCTCATCCGCACATACACACATCCTCATGCACACGCGCGTTCATCTGCACATACACACATCCTCATGCACACGCCTGCTCATCTGCACATACACACACACCCGTGCACACGCGTGCTCATCTGCACATATACACACCCATGCACACGCATGCTCATCTGCACATACACACAACCCTGTAATACACACACCCATGCACATGCATGCTCATTTGCACATACACACACACCAGCACACACGTGCTCATCTGCACATCCACACACACCCGTGCACACGCTGCTCATCCGCACACACACACATCCTCATGCACACGCGTGCTCATCTGCACATACACACACCCGTGCACACGCGCGTGCTCATCTGCACATATACACACCCGTGCACACGCGTGCGCTCATCTGCACATACACACAACCCTGTACATACACACACCCATGCAAACGCGTGCTCATCTGCACATCCACACATCCCCATGCACACGCTGCTCATCTGCACATATACACACCCGTGCACCGCGCGTGCTCATCTGCACATACACACAACCCTGTACATACACACACCCATGCAAACGCGTGCTCATCTGCACATCCACACATCCCCATGCACACGCGTGCTCATCTGCACATATACACACCCGTGCAGCCGCGTGCTCATCTGCATATACACACACACACCCATGCACACCTCACCCCATGCTTTGCTCCTCCCGCCGCTGGACCCTGGAGTCTGGCCTGTGTTTGCAAGGCGCCTTGAGTGGGCGGCGGCCAAGACATGGCGCCATCAATATCAGCCCCACTTAATAGCGGGGTCTCATTGACTCAGAGCGCTAATTACCGGGAGGAATGACCCTGTCTGTTAACAGCAGAAAAATGATCAAACCCGAAATTGCATAATCCCGAATTGTTCGCATTCGGCGTGTCCTGTTATAAAGAAGATGAATCAGCTCAAAGGGGCTGCAATGAGCCCCGGGGCGGGCGGCAGGTGCACCGGGGCGGGGAGGCAGGTGCACCGAGGCGGGGCGGCAGGTGCGCCGGGGGCAGGGAGGCAGGTGCACCGGGGCGGGAGGCAGGTGCATTGGGGGGGCGGGGCGGCAGGTGCACCGGGGCGGGGAGGCAGGTGCATTGGGGGCGGGGCGGCAGGGCCAGTCCCTTGGGGAGCGGAAACAGTGTCCGGCCTCTAATGTGCCGGTGCAGCCTCTCCCACCTTGGTGCTCAGCCCCCAGCGGCCATAGTGGCAGTTCTGAGGAAGGGGTGCCCTAGGGTCTCTGGGGGAAGTCCGCACAGTGCAAACACGCATGTCCACATATGCTCACACACGCACAGCCTCACTTGCTTACACATGCAAATGCTCACACACTGCCATGCACACACGCATGCACACAAGGCTCTCTTCACTCGTGCTCACATGTACATATACATGCACACCCGTGCACAAACACGTGACCTGATAAGCACATGCACCCCTGCGGAAACATATACACACATACTCGAACATGCTCCGATATACATGCACATGCCCAATTGTACTGGGATTGCCTGTACACTCCCATGCACGAACATACACGCCCACTTGTGTGCCCACATATACACACGTGTGCACTCATGCACAAACTCTTATGTTTGGACAGTTGCACGGACACAACCCAATCACATAACTATGAACTCACAAACATCATGTGTCCACCTAGGTTCGAAAGCACCCCACACACACCATGCCATCCACACACCCAGGAGAGCACACACATGCGTGCAGACACCCCCCGTGTGCACTTGCTGCAGACTCAGGAAAACATGGTACATGCCCTCACTCAGACATGCACACATATGCACGACGCTCTGCACATCCAGGGCACAGGTGTACAGACACATGCTCATGTAGATACACACACATGTTTATACACCCCGATCACGCCATGGTCAGGACATCAGCTACTGCCCTGGCTGGGGCCGCTGCCTCCTGCAAAGGGCCTCCATGGGCAGCTCGCCCGGCTCTGGCCCTGCAGGGCTCTTGTGCTGCTTCAGTGTCTCGGTGACTCGGCACTAAAGGCTCCGTGGCCTGATTCAGGCAGCAGCTTTCAAAGGAATCTTAATCCAGCCGCTTCCTGGACATGGCTTAGCAGCTACATGCGGCTCATGGGGCTTCTCTCCGGCACCCCAGGGCGAGCATCAACAGCGCAGGTGTTGGCAGGAGCTGGTTCCCGGCACCGCAGCCTTGGGTCCTGGGCTAAATCTCGCTTGTCACCCCTCTGAGCTCCTCCAGCCAGGACCCCGCCTCCCGGCGAAGATTAGGGGGCAGACACGTGTGGTGGTCTCATGTGGCCTTGCCATCCTCGCAGACTCCACAGCTGTCTGCTGAGACCCCACTGAGGCCGGCGGCACCAGGACCTGCTGGCGTCCAGCACTGCCCGGCTCCGTCCATCCCGGCACTCAGGTGCCCGGTTTTGCTCATGCAACTCCCACCATGGAAAGTTCTGGACACGGCGCTCTGGCTGTGTGGACGGGAGCCACGTTGTGAGGATGGATCTGGTGTCTGGAAGGGATTGGTGAGGACCCCACTTAGTGAAGGCCGAGACCCCCGAGAAGGCACCCATACGGGGCCGAGACCCCGAGAAGGCACCCACGGGGGCCGAGACCCCAAGAAGGCACCCACCGGGCCGAGACCCCAGAGAAGGCACCCACCGGGTCAAAACTCCCGAGAAGGCACCCACCGGGGCGAGACCCCAGAAAGCACCCACTGGGGCGAGACCCCCCCGAGAAGGCACCCACACAGGGCTGGCCCTGCTAACTGCAGACGCCTGGAGAGGGTCCCGATTCCTGGGGGTCCCCGTGCTGTGGCTGGCTCCGAGCAGCGCCCTGGGGCTTGTCCAGCGGGAAGAGCCTCTCAGACGCTGGGGGCTGCTTTAGGGCGAGATTTACAGCCTTCCTGCTTCTCAGGAGAGGGGCCATCGGGACGCGCCTCGGCTGAGAAATACACGCGTCTTCAGAGGGTTTTAAGCACCAGAACATAAAAGGGAAATTGGCCGAATCCAGGCTCGGAGGTGGCGGCAGAATGTTCGGGCAATCTCATCAATAGGACTTTAAATAAGACACTTTGTTATTAAATAAAGCCTCCTCGCAGGCAGGGACCAGACGGCCTGGGGGGCAGGCGGGGCTGGGGCTCTCAATATGAATTTCTGGAGGATATTGCAAAGGGCTGGCACGGGATGAGTCAGCGGAGCCGTAAGGGCGTCTCTGCCGCCTCCTTAATGCATGTGCATGAGCCCGGCTGCCCCAGAGGTTCGCCACACGGACCTGCACCTCCCGCCACAGAGCCAGGAACAGGCAGCAATAGAGGCGGCCTTCCTGGAGGAGGCAAGAGCCCAGTGGCGGTGATGCGGGTCCCCCACCCACTAACCATGATGGGTCACACCCAGTGGCCGTGATACGCCCCTAGTGGGGTGGGGCTGTGTAGGAGACTCAAGGCTCTCCCAAGGCAGAGTCCACAGGGTGCTGAGAAGGGAGTGGGGCAGCATGGCAGGAGAGGCTGGTGGGGAGGGCGCCGTGGGGGGAGGGGCGCTGTGGGGAGGGCCCCGTGGGAGGGTGCGTGGGGGAGGGTGCCGTGGGGGAGGGTGCCGTGGGGGAGGGCGCCGTGGGGAGGGGCGCTGTGGGGGAGGGTGCGTGGGGGGAGGGTGCGTGGGGAGGGTGCCGTGGGGGAGGGTGCCGTGGGGGAGGGTGCTGTGGGGGAGGGCACCGTGGGGAGGGCGCTGTGGGGAGGGTGCGTGGGGAGGGTGCGTGGGGGAGGGTGCCGTGGGGGGGGAGGGTGCCGTGGGGGGAGGGCGCTGTGGGGGAGGGCCCCATGGGGGAGGGTGCCGTGGGGGGGGCGCTGTGGGGGGGGGCGCTGTGGGGGAGGGCCCCATGGGGGAGGGCGCCGTGGGGAGGGCCCCGTTGGGGATGGCCTGGGTCTGGGCTGGGACTCTTCTCTTTGGGATGCTCTGCAGTTCTTTCCATTCTAGGGGCAGAGGGCAGAGGGCAGAGGGCAGAGGGCAGCAGGCAGCATCTCCGGCCCTCACTGTGATACAGGTGGGCCTCACAGGAGGCTCATGTGAGGCCGGAAGGGGAGAGAGATGGTCGCTTTCTCCCCAGCAGCCTCTGCCAGCCGGACCCACTGGGCAGGCTAGGACTGATAAAGTCTGCTATGAGCCCCTGCATGGCGTGGGCCTGAGCCCCACCAGCACCACGAGGTGGCCAGTCCAGTCACACCTGATGTCCGCCTCATCTCTAGGCACAGGAGTTGATTCCCACCACCCGAGATTTCTTTATCTTGGGGATGTGTCCACGGAGGGCAGTGGCCGCCTCCCGGGCTCCTCTGCTGAATCCAGCCCCTGGGGTCTCCCTTGGGAGCAGTGGCCCCCTACCCCCACTTTTATACTATTCCCAGAGCCGCTTCTTCTCTGGGCATGGATCAAGCTGCAAGGAGGACCCTGGAGACTCGCACACGCACATGCATGTCTTGCTTCCCGGGCACCTGCGGGCTGCTGGCATGTGCCTGGGCCGGGAGAGCCACAGAAGCGCTGGACTGGGAGGAAACGTGAGAACAGAACCGAGGCTGTGTGCATGTGTGTGAGTGTGTGCGTGTACATGAGTGCATGTGAATCCATGTGTGGATACATGTGCATATGTGTGCAAGTGTACATGGATGTGCCTGTGTATACATATGTGTGTGAGTGTGTGCGTGAGTGCATGCGAATACATGTGTGCATACATGTTGCATATGTGTGCGTTTGCCTAAGTCTATGTACGTGCATGTGTACTCATATGAGTGTGCCTGTGCATGTGTGCATATCTGTGTGTGTGTCTGGAGCAGGCGTAGAAGGAGCGAGAAGGAGGGTGGGGAGAGGGCGGAGGCGGAGAGGGAGCCGGTGGGCTGCACCGGGTCCCGCTCACTGCTGTGGGGTCCTGCCCGGCCACCGACCAACTGGTGCTTCCCCTTCTCGGCAGGCCAGTGCAGTCACACCCTGTCCGGAGCCGAGGCTATGGAGCGCTTCAGCCGTGCGGCGCGGGAGAGGCCTGGGAGCAGGCGCGTGTCTGGTGCAGGCAGTGCTGGAGTCAACCGCGTGAGTTATACCCACCATTACCTCAAGACACACGGCCCGCCGCGTCAAATCACCCGTTTCTGGAGGTGATAAAGGAGCAGCTCGGCTCGCTGGCTGGGCGGTAGCCTGGAACCTGACCATTGGTCATTCCCTGTCCCCGCCCTGCCCCACACGAGCATGGCTGAATATCCCACCAGCCGCGCTTCCAGCCCTGGCCCTGCAGGGGAGTGTGTTTTCCAGAAAGCTGAGCGGCAGACAGTGACCCGTTGGAGGTGGTGGCCAGTGGCTGGGGACGTGGCCCCAGGAGGGCAGTGTGGATTCTGAGCACTCAAGTAGGAGTCCGGGCGTGAGCATGTCTGTCTGCACACACACACATGTCGTGTGAGCGTGTGTCTGCATGCACCCACATGTTGGTGTGTGAGCATGTCTACATGCACATACGTGTCCGGGTGTGAGCATGTCTGTCTGCATGCACACACATGTCGTGTGAGCGTGTGTCTGCATGCACCCACATGTTGGTGTGTGAGCATGTCTACATGCACATACATGTCCAGGCGTGAGCATGTCTGTCTGCATGCACACACATGTCGTTGTGTGAGCGTGTGTCTGCATGCGCCCACATGTTGGTGTATGAGCATGTCTACATGCACATACGTGTTCGGGCGTGAGCATGTCTGTCTGCATGCACACACATGTCGTTGCGTGAGCGCTGCATCTACATGCACACGCGTGTCCGTGTGTGAGTGCGTGTCTGCATGCACTCGCGTGCGCCTCCTGTTGCGCCAGCTCACGGGCCCCTCCCTGCGAGCCCCACTTCCCGCAGAGGCTGGTGCTGAAGTTGGGCTCTGCTGGGTCTCTTGTTTCTCAGGAAAAGGAAACTTCCACGAGCTGCAATTTAACTTGTAATTTTATTTGCTGTGGAGTAGCTTAAGCCATGATTGTATTTGATGGAGAGTTGAAATGCATAAAGAGATAAATGGCTTAATTTGAATCAATATTAATTTAGTGCAATTTGCTTTTAACTTTACTTCACAGCAAATGAAATTACTCTGCTCAGGAGTCCTTCAGAAACTTTTCCTCTGCTCAGAATCGGAGCTCGCGGGCACTGTTTGCTGGAGCTTGGGGCTGTTCGGCCCACGGCTCCCTGGGCAGGCGGCGAGGGAGGCCTGGAGAGCGGGGCCCGGCCCCGGTCCAGAGACAGAGCTGGGGACCCTGTGTCAGACCCATGACGCCGCCTGGGCACTGTGGGCCCTGCACAGTCCCGGCTTCTGGAGCCCTCGGCCGCTCCACAACCAGCACCACCCGCTGCTCTCAGGGCCTGGACGGGGTCTGGGCCTGACTTCAGTGACAGCCCCTCCTCCCCCGACCCTGGCTCCTTCTGCGACCTCACCCCCTTCTCCCATGACCTTACTCGGCCCAGACTATCTCTTTGTAGCCCCGCCTCCAAGCCACTCACAGTCAGGCCGTGGGTCAGGCCCCTGCATGAGAGCCTGGGAGACACAGACGAGCCCCTTAGCAAACCCACGGCCTCACCCTCCGCCAGGACAGGGGAGGTGACTGGGATTGGATTCACCCCAAATCCAGAAGCTTCTTCAGAACCAAGTGCAGACCCCGAATCTGACTCACAGGGCTGCTGCCGGGCCGGTCCAGGGAGCTGGAGGTCCCCGAGTGGACACAGCGTTTGCTGCCCAGCGTGTCCTGCACACACCAATTTGGGGTGCGGATGCCTGGACCTACGGGGCTGTGAGCTTGGGAACCAGGCGGTTAGTGCCAGACACAGTGACATCGGGACAGGCTGCACGTGTCCCCGGGGAGCCAGAGTCCAGCTCCGCACAATCCACACAGTGACATCGGGACAGGCTGCGTGTGTACCCGGGGAGCCGGAGTCCAGCTCCGCCACGATCCATGCAGTGACATCGGGACAGGCTGCATGTGTCCCCGGGAGCCGGAGTCCAGCTCCGCACGATCCACGCAGTGACACATCAGGTCAGGCTGCCCGTGTCCCCGGGGAGCAGGAGTCCAGCTCGGCATGATCCATGCTTGAGGTAGGGGGAGCCTGGGGGGAGTCAGGGGCTCTGAGGGGTTCACGCTCTGCTGCCAAGCCCTGCATGACTGGGGTGACTGGGGCCCTGATCCGTGCTCAGAAGGCCAAGACCCTACTAGATGTCAGTCCTGGGTGACCCCAGCTGTGGGGACCCCAAGCTCCCAGGAATCACACCTGCGTGGGACAGGCACAGGCCAAGCGCTCTAACCACTGCACTATCTCTCTGGCCCCCAGAATGACTTTGAGAATGGGCCCCGAGGGGGTGACTCCAGCAGCATCAGGAACAGATAGGGAATCTCAGGCCCCACCTCTGTGGAGCAGCCGGCCAGGAGCCCTGGGGTCCTGCCACTGTCCTCTGGCTGTTGCCACAGCCTCTGTCCCTGAGCACTTTGCCAGCAGAACTTGGGGTCACACACAGCAGGTCCGCTTAGCACAGGGCCTCAGAGCTGTGTTTAGGGGACTGCCACATGCCCCTGCTCTGTCCTCACCTACGGGGCAGACCCCCGTCCCCAGAACGGAGGCTCAGGTGAATGGGCACAGACCCCAGTGGGCC
Organism: Cryptotis parvus; assembly: GCA_021461705.1. Classification (NCBI taxonomy): domain Eukaryota; kingdom Metazoa; phylum Chordata; class Mammalia; order Eulipotyphla; family Soricidae; genus Cryptotis; species Cryptotis parvus. Next base: position 308,343 of record JAJIBD010001634.1, read on the forward strand.
TGGCAGCTGCTACTCAGGGAGTGACCGAGGGCGGGCGGGTAGGGAGGTGCCGAGGCCTGGCCGTGTCTGGGGGCTGCCTTCTGGTTTCCTTCGTGTAGGTGCCAACGCGAACACGGCTCTTAAATACAGATGCTCAGTTATGGGCAGCTTTATTGGCCTCTTTCCGTTCGGTAAATTAATTCACGTCACATTGCATCTTAGCGGGAGTATAATTTTCGCAGATCTAAGGAGTCTGTGGGTGGCTGGTCTGTGCGACACACTCGTGGATGTCACGCTCGTGTACGTCTCCTCGGAGCAGAAGACACTTCAGACCACAACTTGGCAGCGTCCAGGCGAGAGCGTGTGTTAGTTGGACATCAGGGGCCGGGCTGGGAGGAGCTGAGTCTGGCCGGCTGCATCTCGAGGGTTTGATTTGTCCACAGCTAATTGGCATGTGGCGAACTGCAGGCCCGAGCGCCCGGCGAGCCGCGGACCCCCTCCCCGCCCTGCATGGCGGAGCTCAAGGAGTAAGTGGAGGCTGATGACTCCAACGGGCAAAGCGCATCAGCCTGACCGCGCCCGCCCTGCCTGACCCAGGTGCAGAAGGGGCATCGGGCATGTCCCAGCAGAGGCTAGTGTAGACTGAACCCGGGTCCCCCTGTCACAGCGTGTCTGCTGGTGTAGACTGACCCGGTGCCCTGTCACAGAATGTCTACTGGTGTAGACTGACCCCGGATCCCCGTCACAGCGTGTCTGCTGGTGTAGGCTGACCCCGGATCCCCTACCATGTGTGTCTGTTCCCGCAGGAGCAGGAGGAGCCATTGGAGCCGACTTTGGGGTCCTGCCAGTCCCGCTGTTGGTGGCTCCACCAGAGGGCAGGTTCCCAGGGGCGCCACGGGCAGCACCTTCTCACCCCAATGTTGGTTCCTGATCCACTGAGGCCGGGGCTGCAGGAGCTCCAGTTGCAGCTTAGGGCCAGAGTGTCCCTGTGTGTGCCCATGGGCTGGGGGACACCGACGCCACAGGGCCGGTGCATGGGGCCTGTGCTCGCCCCTGCCTGCCCAGGCACCCCTGCACCCCTGGCCCCACCCACCTGCCCAGGCACCCTCAGCCCGTCGTGCACAAGGAAGCCGAGAGCTGCTGCTGGTCTCTGAGCGAGAAGCATGTCCGCCCCATCCGGCCCTGCCCTCCCTGATGGCCCCGCAGGGCAGCGCTCTGCGTCCTGAGACTCCCAGCCAGCGCCACACGAACACTGTGACCCCACTTCAGGCATGTGGCAGCTCGGCTCAGCCTCAGGCATCGCCACAACCGGACTTGGGATCAGCTCAGTCCACCATGGAGAACTGCCCTGAACGGGCGAGCTCTGCTCTGGGTAGTCACCAGGACAGCTGTCACCAGGACAGGAAGAACACTCGGGACAGAGTACTCAGGACAGGAAGAGCACTCGGGACAGAGTACTCAGGACAGGAAGAGCACTCGGGACAGAGTACTCAGGACAGGAACAGCACTCGGGACAGAGTACCCAGGACAGGAAGAGCACTCGGGACAGAGTACTCAGCAGGAAGAGCACTCGGGACAGAGTACTCAGGACAGGAAGAGCACTCGGGACAGAGTACTCAGGACAGGAGGAGCACTCGGGACAGAGTACTCAGGAGAAGAGCACTCGGGACAGAGTACTCAGGACAGGAAGAGCACTCGGGGCAGAGTACTCAGGACAGGAAGAGCACTCGGGACAGAGTACTCAGGACAGGAAGAGCACTCGGGGCAGAGTACCCAGGACAGGAAGAGCACTCGGGACAGAGTACTCAGGACAGGAAGAGCACTCGGGACAGAGTACTCAGGAGAAGAGCACTCGGGACAGAGTACTCAGGAGAAGAGCACTCGGGACAGAGTACTCAGGACAGGAAGAGCACACGGGACAGAGTACTCAGGACAGGAAGAGCACTCGGGACAGAGTACTCAGGGACAGGAAGAGCACTTCGGGACAGAGTACTCAGGACAGGAAGAGCACTCGGGACAGAGTACTCAGGACAGGAAGAGCACTCGGAACAGAGTACTCAGGGAGGGAAGAGCACTCGGGACAGAGTACTCAGCAGGAAGAGCACTCGGGACAGAGTACCCAGGGCAGGAAGAGCACTCGGGACAGAGTACTCAGGGCAGGAAGAGCACTCGGGACAGAGTACTCAGGGCAGGAAGAGCACTCGGGACAGAGTACTCAGGGAGGGAAGAGCACTCGGGACAGAGTACTCAGGACAGGAAGAGCACTCGGGACAGAGTACCCAGGGCAGGATGAGCACTCGGGACAGAGTACCCAGGACAGGAAGAGCACTCGGGACAGAGTACCCAGGCCAGGAAGACCACTCGGGACAGAGTACTTAGGGCAGGATGATCGTTCCACGTTGCAGTAAGAGCTGCCACAATTGTGAGATCTTTCCAGTGCCCTTCCTCCTTCGGAAGTGCTCTCCATGGCCATGGGAAGCTCCCCTCTGAAGCCCAGTTCGGAGATGAGCCCCTTCTCCAGCCACAGTCGGGCCTTGTCAGATTTTCAGCAGCTCTGCAAACCTCAGCCCTTCTGATTCTGGTGCTTCCCCCACCCAGGAGGGTCTATCACAGTCTCAGAACTGCACCCGTTGCCTGCCTCCATGGTGAGTCTCCTGCACTGACCCCCAGCCCCGGACTTGGAGTGGACGTGATGAGGACAATGGCCCCACACGTAGACATTCCCTGGTCGCATGTTGCTGAGGGCTTTGGGGTCCCCGGCCACGCTCAGACGCTCACGGGCCGGAGGGGTCAAAGTCTGTGGGAGGTGTGGATGCCCTTTAACCTTCAAGCAAACTGCACTCTGTCAGCACGCGTGCCTCAGTTTCCCCAATGTTGCACTCTCTGGCTTCCTGACACTTCTATCACCCTCTGACCTGCAGCCCCACCCTAGTAGGGGATCTGCCTGTCCCCCTCATGTCCGAAGCACTGGCTGCGCATGGCCAGGGCCCGGGTAGGAACGGGGATCTTTGTTCTGGGGCGACAGGGAGCCCCCTCCTTCATCCCCCAGTTTCGGGCCCGAAGTGGGGTGCCTGGAGCGAGGGCTGGGCTGGGTTTGCAGGAGACTCAGCCGAGTGTGGGGGCCCTGTGGGGCAGAGTCAGGACCACACGCCCGGGGGTGCGGCAGGGCCGGCTGGGGACCTGCAGGCGGCTCCAGGCCAGCTTACGGCCACGCAGCCGTCCCGCTCCTGCCACAAGCCCCCTCCAAGCCCTCCTCTGGCCAAGGCCCGTGGGGGTGGGGTCTGTCCCACCACATTCAGCTCAGGCAGCTCCAGGCACAGCAGCTGTCGTCCATAGAGAAGAGAGAAAACGGCCCCGTGACATGCTGACCCTTCCTCAGGTGCCGGGGCTTCCTGGGGTGCGGAGGGAGCACAGTGGGGGAGCACGAGCCTCGCCGTGAGACCCTCAGGACAGGAAGCGCTTCCGGGCTCGCAGCCCGAGCACTTCCTGCCACCTGCACTGCACCCAGAAGGGGCGACTCTGGGCCGAGAGACAGGACAGCGGAAGGCGCTTGCGTGCACACAGCCGACTCGAACCCCTCCTGGAGTTGACTCTGACACCGCCAGGGGTGGCCTCACCCCAATCCAGCGGGTCTCCTGATATTCGTGGCCGTGGGATGACGCAGAGGCGATACCGCAGGTGGGACCTGTGGTGAGGTGTAGCAGGGAGGGAGGAGATGGGCCCGGTGGGCGCAGGCAATCTCCCTGCACGTGCCGCTGTGGGTGACGGATCTTTCTGGAAGGTCCTGTGGTACCGACCACCGTTGACAATGTTGTGAACCTTGGAAACATGTTTCCGGGCTGGCTCTCAGGTGAACGGGGCTCACTCACCACCCAAGGCCCCCAATAAAGGAAAATCAAGGCATGGGATGGGGAGGGAAGGGGCTGAGTGCTCACAGCTGGCAGAGACACTTGGGCTGCGTCAACGTGGGCAACTCTGTATCAATGCTTCGACTAATCCCAAAATAAATAGCTGGAGGCAGGCGGTGAGACTGGGCAGGGCGAGGGATCTGGGCCCGGGATTCCTGTCCCCTCCGTGCAGCAGGCAGGGGTGCAGAGAGAGAGGAGGCAGCTTGCTCTGTGCCAGCTGGAACTTTCTGGAAAGGCAATTAGGGCTCACAGGGCCTCTCGGTAAACGGTGATGATACTCCTCTCAGAGCAATCGCTCATAAAATTAAAGCCGAAAGACAGAGAGGGCAGGGAGAGGCGGAATACAAATCGTCTGGAGAGAGAGAAATCCGTAATTGTGGCGAGCGGGGATTTGGCTGGGACGTGGCCGCGGATGCCATTAGCAGAATATTGATGGCTCTGCCCCTCTCCCGACACCGGGCAGCCCTGTGCAGGGAACCTGCTGCTGCCCGTGAGGTGACGCCTGCAGGGATGGACGCGGCCAGGGTGCCCCAACAGAGAGGCCCTCCGCCCTGATTCCTGGGGCTGGTCAGCAGGGAGGGATTCAGGGAACAGGTGGACACTCAGGGGGTCTACACCGTGGCCCCAGGACTCAGGCTAGCCAGTTCTGCCCGTGCTCCAGCCGGGGCTACTCTCCCCCAGGTGCCCTTACCTGCCCAGGCTGTGCCCGCTTGGACCCTGGGCACAGACACCCCCAAATGCTGCCCAGGTGCAGGCCGGGTCAGGGCTCCTGCTGGGACACCCGACCTTGTGGCTCGTGGCTCGTGGCTGCACACATGAGTGAGCACTGGCATGGACTGACTCTGCACGTGTGTCTATAGGCTGAAAAGAGGCTGCGCACGATGTGCATGCACATGTGAATGGGGCCATGCGTGTTCCAGAGCCCTGTGCACACACGCGCGTGTCTGTGTGCATGGCGCATGCTCGTGAGCGGGGAGGATGTGTGTGACATGTCTGGATTCTGTGTGTGTGCGCTCTGCACACGCATGCACAAATATGCACACGATGGGCCTCGCGTGTGCATCTGTGTCTGTGCATGGGCACTCCCCCGCTCCCACTCCCCACTCCCCACCAGCTGCCCCCTGCTCCTCCGAGCTGCTCTTGGCCTGCTGTGGAACTTGAGTGTGCGGTGCCTGACAGAACGTCCAGGAATCGCCGGCCAGAGCTGCAGAGACGTGCGGGAGCGCGGACTGGAGGAGACCCGGCTCGCATCTGTGCCAGCTGCGGTGAGAGCCGACGTGCTCCAGGGCTGAGCACCGGGATGGCCGGTGGGTGAGACGCCTCGGCCCCGTAGGAGCCGCAGCCCTGCATGCAGGGAGCCGGGCCAGGCGAGCGCAGGTTAATTGGTGACTCCCAGCACACGCCAGACGCATCACAGGAGAGTGACAGACCCCAAATAGACTGTGGGTTTATTTCCTGAAGCTTTTCATTATTCCCAGGATGCCAAATGGATCAAGTCCTAAAAGCCTTCTCAGGGAAGGGAGACAAGTTGATATCCTGGCCAGGAAAAGCGGGAGTGGGGCTGTCCCAGGCTCCTCGGGGAGTTCCCATCGATCCCGAGGAAGTGGCTGGACCACACACACACACACACACACACACACACACACACACACACACACACACACACGACCCAGAAACACACGCGCACCCCCACAGACATGGCAGCCAAGGTCAGCCTGAATCAGGGAGCAGCCCCCCATCCCGGCACCCCGTACTGAGCTGGGGCCTGCACTGCGGCTGCAAGCTGCGACCTCAGCAAGGAAAGTGGCCACAGGACGAGCCTTTGCTGAGGGGAACCCGGGATCACAGAGAGAGGTGGTCAGCAGGCAGAGAGCTGTGACGTGGGCGAGAGGAAGTAAGAGAAGGCGATGGCCGAGGGAGGACGCAGTGTGACTGAGGATGGCCACAGTTTGCAGGGATGGACGCAGTGTGGGAGGACTCCATGGGAGGAGTCCACGGAGGAGTCCAGGCGAGGGACAGCAGCTGAGTGAGCCCCCAACACACACGTCTCTAGTTGCAGCAGAACATTTTCCCGAGAACATTTTCCCAGGTCGGGGCCAGACGCTACAGTGAGGATCAGGACAGCACAGAATCCCGGGGACAGAGAAATCGGGCCAGGGGTGCCTCGGGCGGGGAGAGATGCACCCGGGCGCTGGGTGCCAGAAGGTTAGAACTAGAAGGGAAAGCAGGACTTGGGAGAGTCACCAGTAAAGAGCGGGCAGCGGGCAGGGGGCAGCGGGCAGTGGGCAGCAGGGAGCGGGGTACAGAGCAGCGGGCAGCGTGGATCAGGGCGCCATGCCCGGCTGCTCCGGAGTGAAGCAGAACCCAGAGCCGTTAGACCAACCTCGGGGCCCGGCTCAGTCCTCGCTAGCGACAATCGAGGTCGGGGCTCCCGGCTGAGCCAACCCCAGGGCCGACGCAGAGACAGAAGCACCCCAGGCCGGCTCGGCCCCTGAGCCCAGACAGTGGAACTCATGGTTGGGGAACACTTATTTTTTTTCTTTTTTTAGTTTTTTTGTTTGCTTGTTTGTTTTTATTACAATTACAAAGATATACAATTAAAAAGTTTATATTTGGGTTTTGGACATACAGTGTTCCATCACCCGTCCCTCCACCAGTGCCCATCTCCCACCACCAACGTCCCGGTTCCCTCCCCCCCTCCCCAGTCCTCATTTCTTTCCCTTTCTCTCACTTTCTCTTTTCCTTCCCTTCCAGACTATGGATTACAGAACATACATTAAAGGGTTGTCATGTGTATCTTTTTGCCTCTATTTAATGCTCAGGTCTAGGTTGGTATTAGTACCCTCGACAATTGTTAGCACACTGTTCCGTTTTCTGTCTTACCTAGCCTCTGACTCCCACACGTTTGGAACACTTATTTTTAATCGCAAGAACTGTTTCCATGAAATAACTTTTAATTCAAGAGAGAATTTGTCAGGGCGGATGGAACCTTCTGGTGGGTCAGAGTCTGGTGAGAAGAAACAGCTCTGAGAGCCCCGCCTGGCTCCGAGGGGCTTGTGCCAGCCACTGCCTTAAAGGCCAGGACGACAGAACAGCAGGTTCCAAGCGGAGGAAAGAAGCTGCGGCCTAGACTGAGTCTCCCGGCAGGCACCAGAGCCACCATCCACCCTGGCACAACCGCACTCAGGGCAACCTCCTGCTCTCTGCGGGCTCCCCAGACGCCCAAAGCAGCCGAGGTGGCAGGGAGCCACACCCGCGCCACAGCACATCAGACCAGCAGCACACGGAGCAGAAGAGACCGCAGCAGGCAGGCTGCTCGCTTGTTCCGGGCCTCCAGGTCTTATCCAGGTTGATTTTTCCATTGCCACGGCACCTCTGGGAGGTGTGAGGTAGATAACCCTGGGGTGCTGTTGGGTGCCACCAGCAGTGCTCAGGGCCTGCTCTGGCTCCCTCTCAGGAATCACTTATGGAAGCACTGGGGGACCCTGGTCCCAGGGCTCAAACACAGGCTGGCTGCATGTAAGGCGTGCCCGACCCGCTCTACTATCTCCGTTTCCTTTCCCAGAAAGCTCTGAGAGGTTGGGTGGCTCGGGCGGTCACACGTGGCTAGGGGAAATCAAGGGTCTCATTCCTGTTAAGAGAAAAGAGAAAGAGGGGCCAAGAAGCAAGGATATAGTGACAAGTGCAGGCAGGGGGTAAGATGGTGTCAGAGGCTATGAATCAGCGATCAGAAAGGGCAAATGGACGAAACTGTCATTTGAAGACAGATTGTAAGATCCAATTTCCTGAGCGAAAGTCAACCTCATCTGTTGACAAGAAAACCAACCCGATGCGAGGACACAGGTGGTATATATAAAGCAGGAAAAGTCAGACTATGCAATTAACAACTAATAGAACACTGTGTGGGTCTATTAATATCAGACTAAAATAACTTCTAATATCAAAAAAAGCATTAACAGAAATAGAACCAGTACATTTTGATATATTGCTCAATTTCCCAGGAAGATATCACAATTCCAATTTGTATTCACCTAATAAAATTGCTTCAAAATATATAAAGCGGTGCCTGATGGAATCTTGGGAAGGGATGGATAAATTCATCATCCTTTGATGGGGTGTCTATCCCCCTCAATTCTAAATGTCCGGAGAGATGGCCCAGTGCCACATTCCACAGTGTGAAATGTGGGCCATGGGTGGACACCTGCCCTCATCACGAGGGGACACTTTCTTCTCAATACACAGAATGGTTATAAGCTGGTCCTGACCCAGAAGGAGCCCCTAGGAGCCCTGTCTCTATCACACGGCCATGGTGACAGCTGGGTGATGAACACAGAGCTCCCGAGGAACCAGGGCACGGCCCAGTTAAAGGCTCAGCTGGGCTCTGGTGTGATGTCATTCAAGTCCTGGATTGTTTGGGGATGGAGGTTGTACTGTTGATGGCAGTAGTGTCTGTGATTGTGGTAATGAGGGCGGTATTAACAATGGTGATATGATAAGAAGGATGGTGATGATGGCAGAATGGTGGTGATGATGGTGATAGAGGTGATGGTGTTGGTAGTGATGATGGTTTTGACGGTGATGGCGCTGATGATGGTGTTGATTATGGTGTTGGTGATGGTGCTGATGATGGTGATGGTGTTGACAGTGATGGTGTTGATTATGGTGATGTTGATGGTTTTGATCATGGTATTGGTGATGGTGTTTATGATGGTGTTAGAGATGGCGTTGGTGATGGTGTAGAAAATGGTGATGTGTTGGTGATGGTGTTGACAGATGGTGTTGATGGCGGTGGTGATAATGGTGATGATATTGTTGGTGTTGGTGATGGTGTTGATGATGGTGTTGGTGTTGACAGTGATGGTGTTGGTGCTGGTGCAGATGATGGTGATAATGCTACAGTGATGATAATGGCAGTGCAGTGATGGTGACAGTGATGATGGTGTTGGTAGTGCTGACAATGGCGGCCTTGATGGCCGTGAGAATAACAGTGAGGATTACGGCAGCCGGCGTCTCCCACGCATGCACCGAGCAGAGAATAATCCCAGGTGCTTTACCTGCTCCAGCTGCTCAGCACCAACCAGCAGCTCAGAAGCAGAAATTCTGTGGCCATGGAGGACGCTGGCTCTCGGTGAGACTGACCCCAGCTGGGGGCTGAGGTCCTCCTTCTTGGGAAGAGAGGATTCGGGCCAGACCCAGGGTGCCGCTTCACTGCCATAGTGGATGAGGGGAAGCTGACGGCCTCCTGCCCGGTGCTGCTGCTGACCCAGACTCGCAGTGTGGGCACCTCAGGTGAGGCCCAGCAAGGAGGAAGTCAGCAGCCTAATATGGCAGCATCTTCAGCCTCTAGGGTTTCCGCGGCGAGTGTCCTGCCCTCTAGGGTTTCCCGCTGCTGGAGGCAGGCAGTGGAGGGTGAACTGTAATGGGAGTCATCATCGTGGCAGGCAAAGTTTCGCACCTTGAGACCTGACCCCTGCTGAGGCCTGGTGTTAGGCAGCCAAGACCAGCCTGGCCTGATCGATCCTACCCAGGCCATGTGGTCATTCCCAGCCATGCGCTGAGCACCCCGAAGTTCAGGGCTAGGACTAGGTCAGGAATCTTGGTCCTGATAGTTTGGGTGATGGTGTTGAATTGTGGATCTGGGGCCAGGAGCCTTCGTGCCCCTAGTCTCCCCAAGGCCCTCCCACCTGCCCTGGAGTGAAGCAAAGGTGCCGTGTCCACCCCAGGCTCGGGACCCTCTGCGGTTCCTCCTCCTTGCTGGTGGGGCTTCCCCTTGGTGCCCCCAGTTCCAGCTGCCCGTCCTGTGCACAGCAGCCCACACGGGGTCCCCCACTAGCCGTGATTCCCACACACATCTCTGCCCCTCTTCCTCCGGGGCTCAGGGCCAGAGCTGGGCTGCGGAATTGATCCAAGAGGAAACGGATTTGCAAGAGAGCAAACAAGCTTCAAAGAACAAACGCGGCAGAGCCTGAGATCTCTTGTGACAAGCAGTTACTGTCTGAGGGGCAGGCGGGCGACAGGCGGGACTCTCAGGGGCAGCAGAGCACGGGGCCGTCTTAGGCAATAGGGATGGGGCCGTCAGATGGGTGTCGGGGTGGGTGGGGAGCTTCAGTGGCGCATCAGAGCTGGAGCCGTCACTCCCCTGTTTCCTCCTGGCAGGACTCGGAACCGGGAAGTTGTTCCCAAGTAGCAAGTGCGGGGCAAAGCGGGTCCCAAGGGCCATGTTGATCTCTTCTGGCAAGGACCGTGAGTGGGTGCAGCTGCCCGGCCGTGCTCACCCCCCTGCGCTCTGGGGCTCTGGGCCGCTTCGTGCTCACCCCCTGCGCTCAGGCTCTGGGGTTCTTCTTCAGTCCTAGGGGAGAGAAGGGCTCAGGCAGACCCGGGGTCTGACGGTCACTTCATTGCCCCAGTCACCTCCTGCCCTGCTCTGCTACAGCACCTCAGGCCAAGGCCCAGCGCAGGAGGAAGTGATGCAGCCTGATACTGGGTGTCCTGGGCCGCTGGGGCTGAGAGAGGGCAGGGGCGAGGGGAGGGAGGGAGGGAGGGAGGGAGGGAGGAAGCAACAGAGGGAGGGAGGAATAGAGGGAGAGAGGGAGGGGGAGAGGGAGGAATGAAGGAAGGGAGGAAAGAAGGAAGGAAATGAGGGAGGAAGGGAGAGGAGGGAGGAAGGGAGAGAAGGAAGGAAGGAAGAGAAGGAAGGGAGGGAGGAAGGGAGGGAAGGAGGAAGGGAGAGAAGGAAGGGAGAGAAGGAAGGGAGAGAAGGAAGGGAAGGAGGGAGGGAAGGAGGGAGGGAAGGAGGGAGGGAAGGAGGGAGGGAAGGAGGGAGGCGAAAACAGCTTCTGGATAAACCCACGCAGCTCATGGTTTTGTCCAGGCCTCCAGGAAGCGGCGGCGACACGTCCATCTGCTCTAGGCGTCCAGAACTGACCCATGGGCATGGGGGCTGAAGCCTAGCCTCTATGGCCGATGCAAAAGTGAGTGGACAGGGTCTGGGGTGGCCCCAACAGGAAGGCTCGATGCCTTCTACTGAGGAACTTGCCCTCAGCGAGTGGTAGAATGTGGCCAGCAGGACGGGGCCCCTCTGGGCGTGTATGGGAGCCCCCGAGTGACGGACAGTGGCCCCCACACAGTACACTCATCTCCCGAATCCCCCGGGTGGTGGCGACTCTGGGCCGCCTGCATCCCCCAAAGCGCTGAGGCTGTGACTGTCCCATCATCCCTTCCTGCTGGGCAGGGGCAGGGGCAGGGGCAGGGGCAGGGGCAGTGGGCAGTGGGCAGTGGGCAGTGGGCAGTTGGCAGTGGGCAGCTGCCTCCCTTCCACAGGCTCCTGTAGCCCGAGGCCCCCCCAAGTGCGTACACACGCCCGCCCTTCCAGAAGGTTCTCTGCTCCGCCGTCCTGGCTGCACACCTGGGCCGCTCAGCCTCTCATGGAATGAACCCACCAGGTGACCAGCTGAGGCGAGGCTGTCTGAGGGGCCGAGCACGCCCCGTCTGCCTTGGGCCTCACAAGGAGGGTGAGGGGCGTCGTCTCCTCAGCGCGTCGCTAGCTCTAGGAATGATTAAGCCCCTCGCTCCGGGTGGGCTCAGGAGAGGCACCCTGCGGTCTCCCTCGCCGACTGATTAACCAGAGCAAGGCTGTGAGGCTAATGGGTGGCAGAGCGTTTCCTGGGTTTTGACATTCATGCAAAAAGCATCAACCTCTCACAGTGTCTAACAGGGGCATTTGAAAGGAGCTTCTCTGGAGAGATGCGGTCACGCGCACTGCCCTGGCTCTCTGCCCCACTCCCAGAAATCAACAGAAAGTTTGTCGCTGTGAGCTCCCAGCAGCGGGCGGCGTGTCCCCGAGCAGGAAGCATCACCTGTCCACCTGTTGCGGCTGATCCCAGAGGGAAGGTTGAGCTGCCGCAGCCGAGTTTGATGAGCAAACGTTTTTCTTGCTCATCTGACTTGGAAATGAACGAATGCGCCCGAGTCTGCGAGGGATGTCACATGACCGGGCCCTTCCCGCGCCCCACGTGGAAGGCTCTAAATTGAAACCTGCACCTCTAGGGGCTCTGAGACCAGAGAAAACGGTTGGACCCCAAAGGGACCATTTCCCACCATAATGAGAATTTTAAGTGGCGAGCTCAGACTCTGAAAACCCCTTTCAGAATTGTGTGTGCAAATGATAGTTTCTGAATTACTGCAGATATGCATTAATGAGAGGAGAGAGGGAGAGCAATGAGACGGAGAAAGGAGGGAGAGATGGAGAGAGAGAAAGGAGAGCGAGGGAGGGAGAGAGACGGAGAAAGGAGGGAGAGATGGAGAGAGAGAAAGGAGAGCGAGGGAGGGAGAGAGACGGAGAAAGGAGGGAGAGATGGAGAGAGAGAAAGGAGAGCTGAGGGAGGGAGAGAGACAGAGGGAGGGAGGGAGAGAGGGAGAAATGGAGAGAGAGAGGGAGGGAGAGGGAGAGAGGGAGAGAGGGAGGAAGAGAGGGAGGGAAAGGGAGAGAGGGAGAGAGGGAGAGAGGGAGGAAGAGAGGGAGGGAGAGGGAGAGACGGAGAGAGAGAGGGAGGGAGAGGGAGAGAGGGAGAGATGGAGAGAGGGAGGGAGAGGGAGAGAGGAGAGAGAGAGGGGAGGGAGAGAGAGAAAATGAGCGAGCATGGAGGCTGTGGTCAAGCTCTGGGCAGGGCCTCTGTCCCTGGGTCACTCTCTGCTCCCCAGCAGGGGCCCCTGGACCCCAGAGAGATGAAGGCGGGACTCAGGGAGGGTCTCCCGGCAGTTCTCCCCAGGGCACCTGGTGGGCTCCCAAACAAGCCAAGCTGGGGGCTGCCGCGTGTCTGCAGAGCCCTGCACCCCCCCCACAGGTCTCCCGACGCTGCTGACGGCGTGTGCCTAGACAGGGGTCCGCGATGCCCCCAGAATGTGCTCTCAGGCCCAGCTGCAGTCTCGAGGGCGCCTGGAAGGTGCCGGGGCCTTTCTGAGCCCCCTTTGCTCCCCCCAGGAATCCCCAACAAAGGCAGGTTTGCTCACAGGGGACAAGACTCTCAAGGGCCCTGCTTGAATCCCAGGGGGAGTCACTTGACCTGGCCAGGAAATGGAGTTGGGGCTCAGCCTGCACCAGCGGGAGCTTGGGGACATCTGGGAGGGTCCAGGAGACTCAGGAGTGGACGGACCCTGCTGGGGGGCTGGGCGCAAGCTCCTGGTGAGGCCCCACAACAGACTTGCTTAAGGTCACTGTGAAGGCCAGCTGGAAGACCCCAGAGAGCCCAGGAGAAGCCCCACAGTCACAGATAAGGGGGTCCACGCTTACCCAGGTTGGGGTTCAGCACCCCAAGATTCACGCAGCGCTTTGTGCTGGTGAGCAGAGCCATAGTCCTGGCCTCATGGGGCTGCGGTGAGCCCCGCATGGACCCACAGCTGACGTCTGGCAGATGAAGAAATACCCAGAGCCCCGCCAAGAGACAGTGAGGGCCGTGACTGGGCAGAACTGGCACCTAGCAGTGCTCAAATTGGATGGCATTCATCGCTGGGCACGGAAATGGCATGGCATTTCCTGAGGGCCTTGAGGAGGCATTTCCTGAGGGGCTCTGAGGAGGCATTTCCTGAGGGGCTCTGAGGAGGCATTTCCTGAGGGTCTCTGAGGAGGCATTTCCTGAGGGTTTCTGAGGAGGCATTTCCTGAGGGCCTTGAGGAGGCATTTTCCCATTTGCCAAGGGCTTGGGCATCTGGGCTGCCAGCCATGACCTCCCGGCACAGAGCCACATTGTTGGTGGCTAGGGCTGGACAGCAGTGACCGGGGTTTGCCCCAGTGTCCCTGCCCTGGCCTCTACTCAGGCACGTCTGGACAAGGCTGTCTGTGTCCCTCGGCTCAGGCGGCAGTGCCTCCTCAGCAGATAAAGGGCTCTTGTCTGTGCCCAGGGACTCTGTCCTTCCTGAGCCCCATGACCCCATCACACATACACACACACACACACACACACACACACACACTCACACACACTCACACACACATGTGCACACACAGACTCACACACTCACACACAGTCACACACACACACACACTTAGACACTTTGCCACACAGACACACACAATGCTGGGAGCCACCTCCACCAACTGTCGTTTATGTTAGGGGAGTTTTCTTGATTATTCCCTCCACGGGGGTGAAGTGAAGGTCGCCACCTCTGAAAGGAAAGAGTTTGGGTGCAGCTGTAGGGAAACAGCGACGGGCGGCTCCTGACAGCGGCTCTGAGTGAGGACCTGGGCAGCTCCTGGCCGAGACGCTGCAGGGCAGTAGGATCGCGCTCACTGTGACCGAAGGGCAGTGGACACACCTTGGGCCGGGACCACAGAGCAGTCGGGGAAGCGAAGCTGGAAGCTGGCCTGACCGAGGACACTGGTGGAGAACGTGGGCTGCTGTGGCTGTGGAGAGTGACCGTCACTGTGACAGTGAAGCATGAAGGTCAGCGATGTCGGAACCAACGTACCCGAGGTAGAGCCGTTAAGTAGGAAGGAGGAGGAGGAGAGAAAAGAGAGACAGAGAGAGGAGAGAGAGAGGGAGAGAGGAGAGAGAGAGAAGAGAGAGATGAGATAGAGAAGAAACAGGAGAGAGAAGGCAGACAGACACACAAGCAGGCAGACACCAGGCAGGTAGACAGACACACAGACACAAGGCAGGCAGACAGACAGACAGACAGACACACAGACATACAGGCAGGCGGACAGACACACAGACACACAGACAGACACACAGGCAGGCAGACAGACACACAGACACACAGACACACAGGCAGGCAGACAGACACACAGACACACAGGCAGACAGACACACAGACACACAGGCAGACAGACACACAGACACACAGGCAGGCAGGCAGGCAGACAGACACACAGACACACAGGCAGGCAGACAGACACACAGACACACAGGCAGGCAGGCAGACACACAGACACACAGGCAGGCAGACAGACACACAGACACACAGGCAGGCAGGCAGACACACAGACACACAGGCAGGCAGAGAGACACACAGACACACAGGCAGGCAGACAGACACACAGGCAGGCAGGCAGGCAGACAGACACACAGACACACAGGCAGGCAGACAGACACACAGACACACAGGCAGGCAGACAGACACACAGACACACAGACACAGGCAGGCAGACAGACACACAGACACACAGGCAGGCAGACAGACACACAGACACACAGACACAGGCAGGCAGACAGACACACAGACACACAGGCAGGCAGACAGACACACAGACACACAGGCAGGCAGACAGACACACAGACACACAGACACCAGGCAGGCAGACAGACAGACAGACAGACACACAGACACACAGGCAGGCAGACAGACACACAGACACACAGACACACAGACACACAGACAGACACACAGGCAAACACACAGGCAGGCAGACAGACACACAGACACACAGACAGACACACAGACACACAGACAGACACACAGACACACAGACAGACACACAGGCAGACAGACAGACAGGCAGGCAGGCAGACAGACACACAGACACACAGGCACACAGACAGACCCACAGACACACAGGCAGACACACAGACAGACACACAGACAGACAGACAGACACACAGGCAGACAGGCAGGCAGACAGGCAGACACACAGACAGACACACACACAGACAGACAGACACACAGGCAGGCAGGCAGGCAGACAGGCAGTAGCTGAGTTTAGACCCACAGCACTGCAGGCCCGGCCTCCCAGCGGGCACCTTCCACGTTTCACTGGACACTTGGGTCTCTCGGCGTCTCTGACCCTGAGGCCGGATGTTTGGCTTCCGCTCCTTAACCCGCCTTTCACCTTAGTCCCCTGACCTGCCTCCATTCTTGGTTTACACGTTGAAAATAAACTAAAAAATACTTTTAAAAAGATACGCACTTTGCAAGTCTAGCACAAATATTCCAGAACCTTTTAAAATATGGAAACTTTAAATTGGGAAACTATGAATTAAATTTTCCTTGGAATATGAAAGAGAGAGAAGACATAGAAAGAGAAGAAGGAAGAGAGGAAGAGAGAGAAAGAAAGAAGGAAGGAGGGAAGGAAGGAAAGAAGGAGGGAAGAAAGGAAAGAAGGAAGGAAAGAAGGAGAGAGGGAAGGAAGGAAAGAAGGAAGGAGGGAAGGAAGGAAAAAGGAAGGAGGGGAAGGAAGGAAAGAAGGAAGGAGGGAAGGAAGGAAAGAAGGAAGGAGGGAAGGAAGAAAAAGAAGGAAAGATGTCTCAGGTTGGCTCTCTTTCCTCCCAATCTCATTTTGCATATTAAATTTTTATTGTCTTCATTCTTGTTTAGGGGAAAATCATTGGTTTGGCTTTTTTAAAAAACTATCAGATGTTTTATAGACCTTCTAATGGCGTCTTTGGTGTGAAATTAATTATCAAAGATTCGCGGAGTTTTAAATTAAATTTCCCTGCTCTTGAAGGCAAACAACTGGTCCCACTAATACAAGGTTCTCAGTGCTGCTTTTTTTTCTCAAGAATGAAATGATAAAACAAATCTTCAACTTATTTTAATGTGCTAATTGGGGGTTATTACAGCTCATTTTATTTACATTGAAATAAAAAGCACCAATTCATTTTCTTTGCACAAACAACTTAGAAAGGAATTTAATTGCCTCCTATGCAAACATGTATTTGTAAAGAGAAACCATAAATAAAACGCGAGGCCCGGAAGAAAAGCTGTGCGGGCAGTGGGTTCCAGCAGGCCCAGCAGCTCCGCGCAGCTGCCCACGGGCAGGCCACCCCCTTGGCCACGCCTGTGCAGACCCACGTCCGCGGTCACCACCACTGGAGGAGAGAAACACGGAACGAGGCCGAGACTTAGCAGAAACTCCCGAGTCCAGCTCGGGCTGCCAGTCCAGGCCCTTCGCCTCAGACCCCAGCTGCCTCTCCCTCTGTCCTGCAAGGCTGGATGGACAGTTCTGGGACTTCAGACGTGCTTCACTCGTCACCCTGCAGGACCCCAGGCAGAGGGCGCCACGCGCAGGGGCTGCAGTCTCCGTTCTTGGGGTGTCCGTGAAGGGTGCTGTGTGTGGGAGTCTGTGAGGGGGTGTCTGTGTGGGGCGTCTGTCTGTGGGTCTGTCTGTGGGGTCTGTCTGGGGCACCTGGCTGGGACATCTATCTGTGGGGACTGTCTGTGGGTCTGTCTGTGGGTCTGTCTGGTGTGTCTGTCTGTGAGGTCTGTCTGGGGCACCTGTCTGGGCATCTGTGGGTCTGTTGGGATCTGTCTGTGGGTCTGTCTGTGGGTCTGCTCTATGGGTCTGTCTGTGGGGTCTGTTTGTGGGGTCTGTTTGTGGGGTCTGTCTGTGGGTCTGTCTGTGGGGTCTGTCTGTGGGTCTTTCTGTGGGTCTGCCGGGTCTGTCTGTGGGTCTGTCTGTGGGTCTGTCTGTGGGTCTGCCGGGGTCTGTCTGTGGGTCTGTCTGTGGGGTCTGCCGGGGGTCTGTCTGTGGGTCTGTCTGTGGGTCTGTCTATGGGGTCTTCCAGGGTCTGTCTGTGGGTCTGTCTGTGGGTCTGTCTGTGGGTCTGCTGGTCTGTCTGTGGGTATGTCTATGGGCCTGCTCTATGGGTCTGTCTGTGGGATCTGCCGGGCTCTGTCTGTGGGTCTGTCTTGGGTCTGTCTGTGGGTCTGTCTGTGGGTCTGTCTGTGGGTCTGCTGGTCTGTCTGTGGGTATGTCTATGGGCCTGTCTATGGGTCTGTCTGTGGGATCTGCCGGGCTCTGTCTGTGGGTCTGTCTTGGGTCTGTCTGTGGGTCTGCTGGTCTGTCTGTGGGTATGTCTGTGGGTCTGTCTATGGGTCTGTCTGTGGGTCTGCTCTATGGGTCTCTCTGTGGGGTCTGCCGGGTCTGTCTGTGGGTCTGTCTGTAGGTATGTCTGTGGGTCTGTGGGTCTGCCGGTCTGTCTGTGGATCTCTCTGTGGATCTGTATATGGGTCTGTCTGTGGGGTCTGCGGGGTCTGTCTGTGGGTCTGTCTGTGGGTCTGTCTGTGGGTCTGTCTGTGGGTCTGTCTGTGGGTTCTGTCTGTGGGGTCTGTCTGTGGGGTCTGTCTGGGTCCTGTCTGTTTATGGGTCTGCTCTGTGGGTCTGTCTATGGTTCTGTCTGTGGGTCTGTCTGTGGGGTCTGTCTGGGTTGTCTGTCTATGGGTCTGTCTATGGGTCTGTCTGTGGGTCTGTCTGTGGGTCTTCTGTGGGTCTGCGGGTCTGTCTGTGGGTATGTCTGTGGGTCTGTCTATGGGTCTGTCTGTGGGGTCTGCCGGGGTCTGTCTATGGGTCTGTCTGTGGGTCTGCTGGTCTGTTTGTAGGTATGTCTGTGGGTCTGTCTATAGGGTCTTCCAGGGTCTGTCTGTGGGTCTATCTGTGGGTCTGTCTGTGGGTCTGTCTGTGGGTCTGTCTGTGGGTCTGCTGATCTGTCTGTGGGTCTGTGGAGTCTGCCAGGGTCTGTCTGTGGGTTTGTCTGTGGGTATGCTCTGTGGGTCTGTCTATGGGTCTGTCTGTGGGTTTGTCTGTGGGTATGCTCTGTGGGTCTGTCTATGGATCTGTCTGTGGGGTCTGTCTATGGGTCTGTCTGTGGGTCTGCCGGTCTGTCTGTGGGTCTGTCTGTGGGTCTGTCTGTGGGTCTGTCTGTGGGTCTGTCTGTGAGTCTGTCTGTGGGTCTGTCTGTGGGTCTGTCTGTGGGTCTGCTGATCTGTCTGTGGGTCTGTGGAGTCTGCCAGGGTCTGTCTGTGGGTTTGTCTGTGGATCTGTCTGTGGGTCTGTCTGTGAGTCTGTCTGTGGGTCTGTCTGTGGGTCTGCTGATCTGTCTGTGGGTCTGTGGAGTCTGCCGGGGTCTGTCTGTGGGTCTGTCTGTGGGTCTGCGGGTCTGTCTGTGAGTATGTCTGTGGCTCTGTCTATGGGTCTGTCTGTGGGTCTGCTGGTCTGTTTGTGGGTATGTCTGTGGGTCTGTCTATGGGGTCTTCCAGGGTCTGTCTGTGGGTCTATCTGTGGGTCTGTCTGTGGGTCTGTCTGTGGGTCTGCCGGTCTGTCTGTGGGTCTGTCTGTGGGTCTGTCTGTGAGTCTGTCTGTGGGTCTGTCTGTAGGTCTGTCTGTGGGTCTGCTGATCTGTCTGTGGGTCTGTCTGTGGGTCTGTCTATGGGTCTGTCTGTGGAGTCTGCGGGGTCTGTCTGTGGGTTTGTCTGTGGGTCTGCCGGTCTGTCTGTGGGTCTGTCTGTGGGTCTGTCTGTGAGTCTGTCTGTGGGTCTGCCTGTGGGTCTGCTCTATGGGTCTGTCTGTGGGGTCTGCCGGGTCTGTCTGTGGGTTTGTCTGTGGGTCTGTCTGTGGGGTCTGTCTGTGGGTCTGTCTGTGGGTCTGCTGGGGTCTGTCTGTGGGTTTGTTTGTGGGTCTGTCTGTGGGGTCTGCCGGGGTCTGTCTGTGGGTTTGTTTGTGGGTCTGTCTGTGGGGTCTGTCTGTGGGTCTGCTCTGTGGGTCTGTCTGTGGGTCTGTCTGTGGGTTTGTTTGTGGGTCTGTCTGTGGGGTCTGTCTGTGGGTCTGTCTGTGGGTCTGTCTGTGGGTCTGTCTGTGGGATCTGTCTGTGGGTCTGTCTGTAGGTCTGTCTGTGGGTCTGCTGATCTGTCTGTGGGTCTGTCTGTGGGTCTGCTCTATGGGTCTGTCTGTGGAGTCTGCTGGGGTCTGTGTGTGGGTTTGTCTGTGGGTCTGCCGGTCTGTCTGTGGGTCTGTCTGTGGATCTGTCTGTGAGTCTGTCTGTGGGTCTGCTCTATGGGTCTGTCTGTGGGGTCTGCCGGGGTCTGTCTGTGGGTTTGTCTGTGGGTCTGTCTGTGGGGTCTGTCTGTGGGTCTGTCTGTGGGGTCTGCCGGGGTCTGTCTGTGGGTTTGTTTGTGGGTCTGTCTGTGGGGTCTGTCTGTGGGTCTGTCTGTGGGCCTGTCTGTGGGTCTGTCTGTGGGATCTGTCTATGGGTCTGTCTGTGGGTCTGTCTGTGGGTCTGCCGGTCTGTCTGTGGGTCTGTCTGTGGGTCTGCCGGTCTGTCTGTGGGTCTGTCTGTGGGTCTGTCTGTGGGTCTGTCTGGGGCATCTGTCCCTGTGGGATGCGCAGCTCAGCTGTGAGGGGCACCATGGGGAGACACGTGTCCTGTCCTGCAGCTGCCCACACTGTAGGTGGACTCTGCGGGCGTCAGGCCAGGACAGCCCTGAGGGGCAGGCGGAGGTGACCCCAGGGACAGCGACGCTCGTTCTCTCCTTCATTGGTCTGCTCGTGCCGCACTGGCAGGTCTGCTGGGCACGTGTGTTGGCCGGGACAGAAGCCGGGGCAGAAGCCGGCGCCAGCTGGGGCAGGGGTGGCTGGGAGGGCAGAGCGGCAGGACTGGGCTCCCACCCTGCAGAGGTCGAGGACAGGCAGGAACTCAGGGCCTGTGGCAGGGCCTCGGGGGCTGCAGCCAGAGCAGGCAGAGCGGAATCCAGGCTGGCACAGGGGCTGTTCCCGGGAGTGTGACGTGCGCCTGCAGGCTGCTGCGTGCGCGAGGGAGGGGGCTGCGGCTCCGCCCCAGGACCTGCCCAGTCTCCTCCAGGGCAGCTTGTCACTCCCAGAGGGAGAATATTCCAGCGCCAGCAGCCAGACCTCGTCCACACCCACCCGGCCTCACAGCCCAGACTCTGCTGCGGACCCTCCTGCTTCCAGCAGGAAGATGCCCCTTCTGCAGAGGAACAGGAGGCTGGAGCACTGGGTGATGGGTGCCAGAAGGTAGGAGGAGGAGGGGGAGAAAAGGAGAGACAGAGACAGGGGAGAGTGGGGAAGGGGAGGGGGGAGAGGAGGGGAGGGGAGGGGGAGGCCACTGCCCACAGGCCCCGTCCCCGTGTCCTGCCCCTGTTCTCTGCTCACCAACTCAACCGAGTTTCCAGAGTCTGAGGCTCCCACCAGGAGAAACAGCTGGAAAGTTCCCAGAGCATTTGCCTGTGGTCAACAGGTTCCGGGGCAGAGGGAAGGGCCTGTCCTGAGCCCTGGGGCAGAGGCGACCCCCTGCAGCCCCCATGATCTTCCTGGGGGTCCAGCACCCTCCCCCGGCCCCGGAGTCTTGACCCACCTGTTTGGAGTCTGATGCTGTGCCCGGCTTTGCTTGGCTGCTCAGCGGCCACTTTACCAGCACGGCAGGCAAACCCCAGTAGCCCCTAGGGGCGGGAGACCCCACAGCCCAACCTGCTGTGAGGCTGCATGGGGGTGAGGTGTGAGCACGTGCCCCCAGAAGCTGGGACGCAGAATCAAGGAGACGACTGAGAACTTGGCGCCTTCTCTGGGCGAGGCCAGGGCCTGAGGGAGGGTGCGGGGAATCCCGGTGGGCTGCTTGGAGGGGGTGTGCGTAGAATCTCCGCACCAGAGCCCCAGGCCCCAGAGACACACAGGGCGGGCCCCCGCCCGGCCTCAGCAGCCCCCAGACCCATTTGTCACGCCGTGGGAACAGCCTGTTCTCAGGCCCTGCCGCTGGCCCATATTCTTCAACTGGGCTCATGGCGTGGAGGCCAGCTGGAAGGGCCCCGGGAGAGGACGCTAATGGGGCCGCAGGGAGGCCATTTGCTCCCGATCTGGGGGTGCCAGGCTGAGGCGACTCTTCTAAGTGGCACCAGCTGTGCCGCCGCCAGATGTGTGACTGTCATCCCGCCCGCCCTCCTTCCAGGGGCCTCGGGCTGGGATTAATTCCTGGAGACGGCAATAAATCAAAGCTTTGGAAATTACAGGAAACTTTTCTCCCCTTCCAAATGGCGCCGTGGGTTGTTCTCCGCCCCCTGCCGCTGTGCCACGGCCGCTGCGGCCCACCTGCACGTCGGGAACTGTCTCCAGGTGCCGCGTGCCGGATTCTGGCTCCCCCAGAACTGGGAGTTGAAAAGTAAAAATAAAACCCAGAGATGACACAAGGCGAGCTGGGCTCGTCTCGGCTGGCTTCAGGCCCCCTCGTCCAGGGTGGTCAGCGCTGAGACCCGGATTGTGCAGGGAAAGCCTTGGCCGGCCAAACGGCATCTGTAATGGAAGGGAATCATGAGGAAAATGAATCGGCGGCGTGTGAAAGCGGCGGGTGGAAAGGGCAGCCGGGCCGATCCTCCTCCGCCACTTCGCTCCGTCTTTTGTTTCCAGGCCGGTCCCCGCAGTCCTCTCAGGTTTAAATTTCCAGCCTCTGCAGCCCCCAGCGAGGAACAGACTCGGACTGGCGGCTTCTGCTCTTAATGAGCTGCTTCCCGGAATTCATTTTGGAGAGGAGCCGCAGCTGAGGCGTGCAGGGAGGTGTGGGGGCGCAGGCGAGAAACTGACGCGTCCCCCCGGACTCTCTGGCCTCGGGGCCAGATTCAGAGGTGCGGGAGAAGTTGGGCTGCCCCGGAGTCCTGCCCCACCCTACCCAAATGCCCGGCGACTGGGCGGCTGTTTGGGTTGTGAGGGCGCAGGTTGCTCTGCTGCAACAGGCCTGAGAGAACTGACTTGTGCCGAGAGAAACTGGCTTGTGCTGAGGCCTTGAACACAAGGGAGATCCTGGTGGGGGTGGGTGGTGTCTGTGCTCCTGCCCTCCCGGCCATGGGCTCTGGCTAGCCACACTGTCCCTCCAGGCGCCAGGCCGGGCAGAGGCTCACAGGGTTGTGGGGCGGCTGGGCTGCTGTGGATGGAGCTGGAAGGCCCCGGGCCGTCTGCCCACCTTGGGGCCCTGGACACAAGACCCCCCCATGACTATAGGGACCCCGCCCCCTCCCAAGCAGCATCGAGGGTGGAACGAGGCCAGCTGGGAAGCCCGGAGATGGCCCCGTGGGGCTAGACCAGCCCTGCCTGATATCAGGGACCAGAGTCTCGGGTCCCCTCAGCAAGAGCAGCTGTTGGGACCCCGCCCAGATGGGGCACCCGACAGCCCCCAGGATCATCCCTGACAGATCCCCAGGGTCACTTGCTTGACGGAGCCCCCAGGATCACCCCGATGGATCACCTAGGATCACCCCTGATGGATCCCCCACGATCATGGACCCCAAGATAACTCCCTTGACGGATCCCCAGGATCACCCCAGGATCATGGACCCCAGGATCACCCTGATGGATCCCCAGGATCATGGACCCCAGGATCACTCCCTTGACGGATCCCCAAGATCACCCTGATGGATCCCCCAGGATCATGGACCCCAGGATCACCCTGATGAATTCCCCAGGATCATGGACCCCAGGATCACTCCTGATGGATCCCCCAGGATCACCCCAGGATCATGGACCCCAGGATCACCCTGATGGATCCCCCAGGATCATGGACCCCAGGATCACTCCCTTGATGGATCCCCAAGATCACCCTGATGGATCCCCCAGGATCATGGACCCCAGAATCACTCCTTGATGGATCCCCCAGAATCACTCCCTGATGGATCCCCAGGATCACTCCCTTGACGGAGCCCCGCGATCGCCCCATGCTAGGCCCCTCTGTGTGCTGGCACAGACCTTGCTTATGGCCATGGGAGAAGGGGGCCTCAGTGCTGGCCGCCAAGGGCCCTGGGTGCTGCCCAGCGCAGAGACTTCGGCTGAGGAGCTGCATGAAGCTGCACCCTGCAGGCCACAAGGTGAGCCCCCTGACAGCCTGTCCAAGACATTCTGGACGAGGCTTCCAATGACCTGGATGCCCAGGAGAGGCCCAGGTCAGCAGTGCCTGGGGAACAGGACCATGTCCAGGACTGACCCAGGGCCTGGCATACCCAGGCGAGCTCAGTCCCCTCAGCCCATCCCGGAGCAGCTGACCTGACTGGACACACCCACCGCAGGCCTGCCCCACCCACGTCCCTCCCTGCCCTGGCTGCTGGCCTCAGCCTGGAACTGGGCAGTGGGCACCCACCGAAGGCCCTGAAAACAGGCTGGCTCCCCATCACCTACTGCCAGGGACAGCGACCCTGAGGCCCACGAGGAGCCCCCGCACTGCCAACCCCATCAAGGCCAGCAAAGGGCCTGGGGGCTCGTCTGTGTCGCCCCACTGACGCTCCCACAGGCCCCCGACCAGAAGGGTCTCGACCCGGCCCGTGCCATCTGTCTGCAATGTCTGCAGTGCCGTGGGCTGTCCCACGATCCGTGGATTCGGGGATTCGGGGAAGTGTCCTGAGGCTGTCCCGGAGCCGTAGCTTCTCCTATGGACCATCCTGAACAAATACCCTCGCCTTGGGGCCAGCTCAGAGCCCCAGGGGTCAGCCGGAGGCTGGCCAGCCTGGCCTCGCTCCCCTCCCTGACCCCTGCCCTTCATGTCCACAGTGCGCCTAAGACCTGCCTCCAGCCTGAGTCCCCTGGGATCAACCTGACCCCTGACCCTGCTCCTGTTGCCTCACACAGCCTTGTTCAGGGCACCCGCTTCCAGTGCTCCTGCCCGGCCCACGCAGAGCAGAGCCCCGTCTGACGCCCTCACACAGACCCCGAGTGCTGCTGCCCGGCCCACGCAGAGCAGAGCCCCCGTCTGACGCCCTCACACAGACCCCGAGTGCTCCTGCCCGGCGTAACAGAGCAGAGCCCCTGTCTGGCGCCCTCACACAGACCCGAGTGCTCCTGCCTGGCCCACGCAGAGCAGAGCCCTCGGCTGACACCCGCACGCTATGGTCTCTCGGTGCCCACAGTGACCTGGTCTCTCTCGGGAGCCCAGAGGCACGGCTGCTGAGGGCTGGTTGGGCCATTTCTCTCTGCTGTCCACTGAGGGTTGGCCCGTTTCCCTCCTGCTGGCCAGCATATGCCGACCGTCACCCAGCCCTGGGCCGGGGTCCCGCGGCCTCTGCCGCTGTCCGCGTGCCCCGGCTTTTGCTGAGCATTCCTGATTCTGTGTGATCAAATTGATCAGTCTGTGATTTTATGGTCGGTGCTGCTGGCCGCTGCTCGCAGATGCAGGGACCCTCCTTCCCGTTACGGCCACCCTGACTTGCAGGTGGGCGTGCGCTGAAGCCCTGGGCAGCTGCCTACTGCATCAGGCGCGTCTCCCTGCTCTTCAACGGCCTCGTTGCTTTTGCCCTTCCCTGCACTGCCTCTGGTCCGTGTCTCTGACGATGCGAGACTCTGATCACTCAGCATGGCCTGGTCGGGGACACAGAGACACACCTGGACATCACCCCTCGGAGGGACTTGCTAGAGCACCGGGGACTCAGCAAACATTGTGTGTGTGCCCATACGCGCGTGTGCATGTGTGTGTATGTGTGTGAGCACTGTGTGCGTGTATGTGCACATGTATGAGTGCATGTGCGTATGTCTGTGTGTGCGCATGTGTGCATGTGAGTGTGTGTATGCGTGTGCATATGAATGTGTGCGTGTTCATGTGAGTATGCTAGTGTGTTCATGTGTGTACACATGTGTGTTCATGTACATATGTGTCGGGAGCTCCGTCGGGGTCCCCCGACAATGCCGGAAGCGAGTTCCCTTCTACCTCCAAAGCTGGCGGGAATGGATGAAGACTCAGGAATCCGATGCAGTTTTAAAAGGGCTTTACTATCACAGGTTCCGATATACAATCCAAGAGCAGGGAAAACCTCCAGACTCTGGGTTCCCAGCTAGGCCCCAGCCACGTGTAGGCCAAGATGGCTGCCACCACGTGTTGAGGCCCAACAGAGAATGGAGAGGACAGAGAAGCAAAACACCAAGGGAAGTCGAAATGGCAAAAGGGGGGAAAAAAGAGAGAGCTTCTTTCTTCTTGCAACTTATTTTATAGCTAGAAATCCGCCCAAACTCCCCAGCCCAGCCCATTCTGGGCTGGGCTATCTAGAGATGAAAACAGGAAAATAGCTCTATAGAATGTAGCAACTTCAGGAGACCATCGGGCTGTTTACAAGGACCCAGAGCTAATTAAAAGCCTCCTAGCAGAGCTGGGAGGAGCTATAAGCTAAATGTAACTTCCCCTGGCAGGAAGGATCAAATACCCTCAGGTAATTTCTCCCAGCACCTCACCTAATGTCTTGAGCCAAGATCTGCCTGGAATTGCCTTTATAGGGTAGAGAAGGGGGTTTCTGAGATGGCATGTCTCTGTACCAAAGACTAATACTAATGCCAGTTAAATATTTCTCCAAGCCTTCACAAGAGTCTCGTCTACTTCACGGTAGTTTTGTATTTTAGTTGCCTTTGAGTTATCAGGGAGCCATGCTTGCTTGCTTGGAGGCAAACAGCATTTCTCTCTGGTCTAATTACTTAGAGGTCCAACGTGACCAGGCAAATATGCTGGTAAGATCTAGCTAGTCCCACGATGATTGTGGTAGCATGAGAGAATATTTATACCAGCCAGTACAGAATACATGGTCAGATAAGACTGCCACATTCAGACTACCCCCTATCTATGAAGTGACTGGCAGGGGGCAATCCAGGGCAGATGCAGAGGCCTAGGCTTTTAGGTGTCCTGCAACACATATCTGTATGTGTGTTTACATGTGTGAGTGTGCATGTATGTTTGTGTACATGAGTGTTCACATGTGTTGGTATGTGCATGTATGTACACATGTGTTTGTGTAAATACGTGTGCGTGCATTCACATGTGTGAGTAGTGTGCATGTGTGTACATGTGTGTTTGTGTACATACGTGCGTGTGTGTTTACATGTGAGCATGTGCATGTATGTACATATGTGAGTGTGTGTGCATGTGTGTAGGCGGGGGTTGCCGTGCTCTATTTCCCTCAGAGGCTGCAGAGCTGACATTGGCGTGAGGCTGGCGTGGGCACGATGGAGGCTGGTGTGGAGACGGCGCTGGCGGGAGGCGGCTTTGCTGTGCAGAGCTGGCTGGGACGGCCCGGCTGAGAAGGCCGTGGCTGCGGTCACGTCTCTGGAGCACGATGAGGCCCGAGCTGGCGAGTCCTGAGTACAGGGCAGCCAGCCTGTGGCTCTGCGGTGACAGTCACCAGACAGACCTTGCTCCCTGGGGCCGGGTCCCCCTGTCAGTGTCAGCACATGGGGTCTTGGCAGGGACTTGGGGTCGTGTCAAGGGCATGGGGACGTGGCAGGGACATGTCAGTGACGTGGGAACATGTGACGTGGTGTGTGCTTGCAAGTGGTGTATGTGCACATTGTGCACATGTCTCTGTGTGCGTGTGTGTGTGGTGTGGCCGTGTTCTCTGGCATCCGAGCACCAGGCGGCTCCCCCAGTTGCTCCTGGTTATGCCTGAGCATTTCACGCTCATTCCTCACCCAGCAGGAATGAATTGCTGAATTAAAATGTAGATCTGTCCAGATGGTTTCAATGGAAGACTTTGCCAAACATTTGGAAAAGAACATCCATTACGCATAATCCCTTACAGAAAATAGGAGAGGAGAAAGCAGTTCCCAATTCATTTAGGAAGCTGGTATTTCCTGATAACAAAGCGAGCGTTCCCCACCCCCAACAAAAGACAATATCAAAAAATTTGCAATGACAGCAGCCAGCACGATGTAGATTTTTACAAATCATTTAAAAAGTCTCACAAACGGTATTCAGCAACACAGGAAAGCAATTATGTGACTGAACGGGGTTTGTTCCCGGGGTCTGAGGCATTTAATAACTGAACATTAACCCGTGTCGTCCATCACAGTAGCAAGTTAAAGGAGAGAATCACGCCGTCCCATCAATCAATAAGGAAAATTCACCGAGTTCAGTCTAGCCCTGCTCACAATAAAAAATCTTAGCAAAAATAAAAATCGGAGGGAGAGGCTGCGTCTTGATAAAGAGCATCAGGAAAAGACTTGTACAGCTGACACCCAGCTCCGTGTGGCGAGGAGGACGCTCGTCCCATGGGGAGCCAAGGGCAGAGAGAGGACGCTCGTCCGTGGACGGAGAGAGGACGCTCGTCCATGGAGAGAGAGAGGACGCCTCATCCCGGGGAGCCATGGGCCGAGAAAGCTCCAGTCACAGCTTCAAAGGCAGAGCTGAAGCGTCTCTACTGACACATGGCAACTTTGATTCTGAGCAAAAACCTAGAACGAACGCAGGGGGCCTGGCAGGACTGCAGGGCCCAGGAGCCAGGGGTGCAGCGGGAGAGCAGCCGAAACCCCACCTGCACTCTACGTGCCCCGCAGTCAGCCCCTGGCGCGGTGCAATTGAAATGCGTCAGGATTATAATCACGAGCCTACTTAGGGCGACCTGAAGGGCAACAGGGACAAACAGACTCTGCTGACAGCCACAAAGCTCAGATGAAAGGCTCCAAGGCCTGGAGAGCGGGAGGTGAGTGTGGGCGGGAGGTGAGTGTGGGCGGGAGGTGAGTGTGGGCGGGAGGTGAGTGTGGGCGGGAGGTGAGTGTGGGCAGGAGGTGAGTGAGGGTGGGAGGTGAGTGTGGGCAGAAGGTGAGTGTGGGCAGGAGATGAGTGTAGGTTGGGGTGAGTGTGGGCAGGAGGTGAGTGTGGGCAGGAGGTGAGTGGGGGCAGGAGGTGAGTGTGGGCAGGAAGTGAGTGTGGGCAGGAGGTGAGTGTGGGCAGGAGGTGAGTGTGGGCAGAAGGTGAGTGTGGGCGGGAGGTGAGTGTGGGCAGAAGGTGAGTGTGGGCAGGAGGTGAGTATGGGCTGGAGGTGAGTGAGGGCAGGAGGTGAGTGGGGGGGCAGGAGGTGAGTGAGGGCAGGAGGTGAGTGTGGGTGGGAGGTGAGTGTGGGTGGGAGGTGAGTGAGGGCAGGAGGTGAGTGTGGGTTGGGTGAGTGTGGGCAGGAGGTGAGTGTGGGGGAGGTGAGTGTGGGCGGGAGGTGAGTGTGGGCGGGAGGTGAGTGAGGGCGGGAGGTGAGTGTGGGCGGGAGGTGAGTGTGGGCAGGAGGTGAGTGTGGGCAGGAGGTGAGTGTGGGCAGGGGTGGAGTGAGGGCGGGAGGTGAGTGAGGGCGGGAGGTGAGTGTGGGCAGGGGGTGAGTGTGGGCGGAGGTGAGTGAGGGCGGGAGGTGAGTGTGGGCAGGAGGTGAGTGTGGGCAGGAGGTGAGTGAGGGGGGAGGTGAGTGAGGGCAGGAGGTGAGTGTGGGCAGGGGGTGAGTGTGGCGGAGGTGAGTGAGGGCGGGAGGTGAGTGAGGGCAGGAGGTGAGTGGGGGCAGGAGGTGAGTGGGGGCAGGGGGTGAGTGTGGGCAGGAGGTGAGTGAGGGGGGGAGGTGAGTGAGGGCAGGAGGTGAGTGTGGGCAGGAGGTGAGTGAGGGCAGGAGGTGAGTGTGGGCAGGGGGTGAGTGTGGGCAGGGGGTGAGTGAGAGCGGGAGGTGAGTGTGGGCGGGAGGTGAGTGAGGGCGGGAGGTGAGTGTGGGCAGGAGGTGAGTGAGGGTGGGAGGTGAGTGTGGGCAGGAGGTGAGTGTGGGCAGGAGGTGAGTGTGGGCAGGAGGTGAGTGTGGGCAGGAGGTGAGTGTGGGTGGGAGGTAAGTGAGGGCAGGAGGTGAGTGAGGGCAGGAGGTGTGGGTTGGGGTGAGTGTGGGCAAGAGGTGAGTGTGGGCAGGAGGTGAGTGGGGCAGGAGGTGAGTGTGGGCAGGAGGTGAGTGAGGGCGGGAGGTGAGTGAGGGCAGGAGGTGAGTGTGGGCAGGAGGTGAGTGTGGGCAGGAGGTGAGTGTGGGCGGGAGGTGAGTGAGGGCGGGAGGTGAGTGAGGGGGGAGGTGAGTGTGGGCAGGAGGTGAGTGTGGGCAGGAGGTGAGTGAGGGCAGGAGGTGAGTGTGGGCAGGAGGTGAGTGTGGGCAGGAGGTGAGTGAGGGCGGGAGGTGAGTGAGGGTGGGAGGTGAGTGGGGGCTGGCAGGACCCATGTTCCCCTTTCGCTGATGTGGGGCGGCGCTAGCCCTGGCTCTCCCAGCCCATGTGGAGTTAAGGATCTCTAAGTGCTGAAGCGCCACAAAGGGCAAACCCAAATGTGACCGAGACGAACGTGGAGGTGCCCTCCCCATGCCTAGCGTCTACCCTGATGGCGTAAGAACAGAACCGAAATGGGGACGTGGTCGGGATGCGGGGGCGTCTCAGTGAGCAGGAGACCCAGACAGAAATGCTGGCACGCGGGCGCCCGGGCAGCAGAGGGAGTCCAGCGGGGGCGCGGAGTCAGGGGCCAGAACGCGTGTGTGTGTGTGTGTGTGTGTGTGCGCATCAGTGTGCGTGTGTGTGTGCTGGCCAGAGGGGGCCCGGTGCCCCATTCCTCAGCTGCCTCATCCAGTCTTTGGGGCTCTGGGATTATTTCAAAGACCTGAACTGTGATTTTCGGGGAAGAGGAAACGTCTAACGTGGAGGCTGGGCCTGAGCCCTGTGGCCTGTGGTTCCTGTGTCCAGGCCGTGGTCTCCTGCCACCAGGAATGCGGGCGTGTGCGTCCACTCTTTCCGTGCCCAGCCTGAGGACTTGCCACATGATGATGCCCACCGGGCCTGCGCTGTCCAGGGAAGGCTTCGTGCGGCTCCCGGCCACTGTGTGTCCCCGAGCTCGCTGCCCCCGCTGCCCCCCGGGGCCTGCTCGGCTGCTTGCTGAGGGCAGCTCCAGACGTGGGAGCGGCCACTCGCCCTCCTCCCCACAGCCTCAGGGTGCTCCCCACAGCTTCCTGCCTCCGTGCCCACCCGGGAGCAGCTGAGCCCCCACCCGGCCCTGGCCGGGAAATCCCTGTTCTGCTCCTCTGATGCAGGAAGTCGGGGTGACGTCACAACCTAGCACCCACAGAGGTTTGGGGTGTCTGAGTGCGGGGTCAGGCGCAGGCTCAGGGAGTTTGTTGGGGCGAGTGTAGCTGCCTCTGGCCCGGCTGCTCGGGGCCGTCCCTTGCTGCGCGCCCCCATCCCCAGGAGTGGCGCCTCCCCCAGCCTCACCTCTCGGCTCTGTGTCTTCCAAGCAAGAGGACTTGGTGCAGCCGAAGCCCCGAGCCGGCAGGGAACAGCTTCTGCGCAGCCTGGGGGGTCTCGGTGCCAGGATCTGGGTCACGCATCTGGGCTGAGCACGCGCTCCCGCCCGCCGAGGTCACTCAATTTCCTTCTGAATCTGTTTTGCCCCCTTGGAAGCTGGAGGATTTTCACTAAAGCAACGAGTGCTTAAATCTAAGCCCTGAGCTGGGCCCTGCCTGTCACCTGTGCCCTACTTTGGCAAGACGCCTTGAAGTCTGCAGCTGTAGGGGCAACAGGCCTCCAAATGTCTCAGAGCTGGGGGAGGAGGATGGGGAGGACGGAGGAGGGAGGGAGGATGGACAAGGAGGGCAGGGAGGAGGGGGGGGACAGAGGAGAGGGGGAAGAAGGGGAAGGGAGGAGGGGAGGGGGAGGGCAGGGAAGAGAAGAAGGGGAAGAGGGGAGGGGAGGGAGGGGCCTCCAGCACCGGGGCTAGGGCAGCTTCTGAACTTGGTCCTTTTTTTCCTTTGTTGCTTTGTTTCTGGACTGGCCACTGCCCCACGAGTCCCTTCACACAGACTGTCCCTCGGTCTGTGCCTCTGGGACAGACACAGTAGAGCCGGGACTCCCTGAGGCTCCAGCCTGGGTGTGCGTGTGGGTGTGGAGCTGCTGTGTGAGTGTGTGAGTGTGCGGGGTTGTGTGAAGTACATGATGTTCAGCGGTGTGTGACATTGGTGTGGGGCTTCTGTCGTGTGCGGGCAGTATGTGGATTGCGTGTGATGTGTGTGTGGTGAGCGTAACATGTGTGATGTGCAAGGTGCGTGTCTACCCATGGACATGTGAGGCGTTTTACAACAGCACAGGGAGTGGCACATGCTGTGGACAGTGGGTGTCATGTGATACGTGGACACTGGGTGTTATGTGTTGTGTGTGGACAGTGGGTATCGTGTTTTGGCAGTGGGTGTCGTGTGATATGTGGACAGTGGGTGTCGTGTGTTGTGTGGACAGTGGGTGTCGTGTGTGATACGTGGACAGTAGGTGTTGTGTGTAATACGTGGACAGTGGGTGTCATGTGTTGTGTGTGGACAGTGGGTGTCATGTGTGATACGTGGACAGTGGGTGTTGTGTGATACATGAACAGTGGGTGTCTTGTGTGATACGTGGACAGTGGGTATCGTGTGATACGTGGACAGTGGGTGTTGTGTGATACGTGGACAGTGGGTATCGTGTGATACGTGGACAGTGGGTGTTGTGTGATACGTGGACAGTGGGTATCGTGTGATACGTGGACAGTGGGTATCGTGTGATATGTGGACAGTGGGTGTTGTGTGATACGTGGACAGTAGGTGTCTTGTGTGTCGTGGACAGTGGGTATCGTGGTGATATGTGGACAGTGGGTGTCGTGGTGTGATATGTGGACAGTGGGTGTCGTGGTGTGATACGTGGACAGTGGGTGTTGTGTGATACGTGGACAGTGGGTATTGTGTGATACGTGGACAGTGATTGATACGTGGACAGTGAGTGTTGTGTGATACGTGGACAGTGAGTGTTGTGTGATACGTGGACAGTGAGTGTCGCTCGTGGTGAGTGAGGTTGTGTCTGACTGCCAAGTGGTGCTTCCTGCCACTATCGTGCGGCTTCTGCAGCCTGGCTCGCCCTTCCCTGCCGTGCGTAGCCTTTGAGCTGGGCCCCACTTACCCAGAGGCTGCTGTGCCCACTCTGTGTGGAGCCAGGAACAGGGGTGACGAGGAGCCCCTGGACACAGGCCGGTGGACCCAGCCTTCCCGTGAGCCTGGCTGCCCTCACCCCTGCACCGGGGTGACGCCACCGAGCACACCCTAGTTCCCGGCACACATCCTGGTCGGGGCACACTGGTCCTGGCCGTGCATGAGGACAGACACTCCTGCAGGCTCACAGCCGGGTCGGGGTGGCCCAGGCAGGGCATGGCCAGGCCCTGCTGTCCGTCTCCGGCACCCACCCCTGGCCGGGGCCCGCGCTCAGCTCTGTGCTGGTGCCGACACGCAGCTGCTCCTCTTTTATAGCTTTCTTGAGCCCGTCCCAGGGACAGGCGAGTCACCAGGTGTGCGTCTAACGAGCAGAATTAGGGATCATTCAGCGCTTTCATGGAGCCAATTAGCTTCCCAGTATGGGCGCCAGGATTTCTTCTAATTAAGGCAGGAATGGCTTCTCGGTCCCTGATAATCTCATTTAAAGTGTGTCGAAAAAACACAGCTTGCTTTGTGGAGGAGCCTCGTTCCGAGAGAGGCTTCGTAAAATTTTTATTTTCGGCACCGTCGCTCCGATGCTGTGAGTGGTGGGGCTGTGAGTGGTCGGGTTTCCCGATAAAGCTTTCCTGCCCCCATCCCTCCCCAAGCGTCCACCTGCCCCGGTCCCCCCATGACCCCTCTTCCCCCCCCCCCCCCCCCACTCGCTCAGCCGGCCGGACCCTCTCTGGACCCACCTTGTTGCTGCGTCTTTCGCCCAGCCGGGCCCTGCTCTGTGCCGACATCCGTTCTGGGAGCCGGGGCTGGCTCAGGCGCAGGCGCCCGCCAGCTGCACTGCAGGCACGAAGGCGCAGGCGGCCTTTCTGAGGAGAGTTTTGGGCCCTTGAGGTAGGTGCCAAGAAGTGGAATTGCTGGTCTTATGGAAGCTTAAATCCTAGGGCTTGGCTGGGTTTTCTTTCTTTCTTTCTTTCTTTCTTTCTTATTTTTTTGAGAAGTTTCCAGATTATTTTCAAAAAGGAAAAAAAAATTGAGAAGAGCTCAGGCCTTCTTGGGTGTTTCTCACGTGACGCAGAAGCCCGGAACTGTCACAGCTGTTGCTCTTGTCTACATGAAAGCTAAAATAAATTTTAAAAATGTATAAAACCAATAAAACGGTGCGGGACCCTCCCAGGCCCTGGCTCTGGGGACTGTCCCTCTTCGCGGGCTCATGCCGGCCATTGCAAGGGAGCCATGGGATGTTGGAGCAGCAGGGGCCAGGGCGGGTCGGTCTCCGGTCACTAAGTCCACCCTCCATGGGGACGTTGGCTCATGATTCAACTCAAACTGCAAACCCAGGCAGGGGCCCAGAAAACGTGGACTGAGGGGGCGGAGGCCGAGCCCGTGGGCGTGTGCAGGGGGACGGAGGCGCGGGAGGGAGGTGTGGGGGAGGCTCCACTCACCAGCGCCGCACCCGGATGCGGAGGTCACGTGGTTCTCTCTGGGCGTGTCCGGCTGCTGGAGGTCGCCGTGGGTGGCAGTGGGGTTGATTCGAATATTCCTGCCAATCAGAGACGCGTCTGTGAGCGGCTTGTCCCCTGCGTGCTGGCGTCTGCGCAGCCTCTTGGCGTCTTTGCTGACCTTCTATTTGCCCTCGGCCTGCCCTGCCCTGGCCACTTGCTTCACTGCTACTGGCAGCGTGGGGTCCCCGTCCCTGCTCCTCTCTGCTGTGCGGCTTGCAGATTCTTACAGGGACTGTTGTAGGTGGTCAGCAGGAGGACACAGAGCAGGAGAGTGGGTGGTCCCCCATGGCTGTGTCCACTGTGAGTCCAGACGTGGAGGCCCAGCCACGCTTGGAGCACACACTGGTACTTCCTGGGGTGAAGCAGGGAAGGTCAGGTGCTTAGGGACAGCCGGGAGTGACACCCTAGTGGGCCCAGCTACCAACAGGGGCGGGGGCTGGACTCGTCACACTGAGTGTGGGTGGACGCCCCTGACCTTTCCCTGCTGGGTGTGCCGCAAACGACTTAGACCCTGAACCCCTCGCGGGCACCACTGCGCTGCTCAGGCAGACCTCCAGGGAGCTGGCACGGGGACGCGGACCGGTGTGGAGGTCACGGGCCCGGCACGGAGACACGGACCCGGCGTGGAGGTCACGGGCCCGGCACGGAGACACGGACCCGGCACGGAGACACGGACCCGGCGTGGAGGTCACGGGCTCGGCACGGAGACACGGACCCGACCGGGCAGCTACAGCCCTGAGCTTAGCCAATCGTGGCTGCTTCTCTCCAGAAACTGCTCGAGGGGGCCCTTGCGCCCAGCCGCCCGCTCTTCCGCTGCTCTTGGCCTCTGAGACCAGGCGTTGAGGTCCTCAGGGCTTCCGCACCAGGAGCCCAGTGCAGGACCACCCACACCGAGTCTCAGCGCCTCAGCGGTCATGTGCTAGATCATTCTGTGCTTGGCCGCGCGTCTCCAGATGCTCTTTCTCGCTCTTCATCTCGAGAGCACCGTTCCCAGGACACGGACTGAAGAGGAGGCAGAGCCCGGGGGCTGAGTCAGAGCCTCTCGTTGCTGCAGGGCTGGCAGCAGCTCCCGCACCCCGACAGGTCCGCAGCTCTGGGGCGGCGGCTTCCGGGCAGGGTCTGTGCCTTCCCCTGCACAGCCCCTCCCCTCTCCGCCTCTCCTCTCCCTCTGCACCCGACCCCAATTGTCCCTGGCCTGGTAGGTGGCCACGGGGAGTTCTGGGGAGCCAGAATCTCACGGCCACCCAGACTCTCCCCACTGCAGCTTTGGACGGCAGCAGCTTCAGAGAGGGTCTGACCCTCCACCCCGGACATGCGGACGTTTGTGCTCTGGAGTGGGGAGGTGGTCCTCAGGGCACCCCAAGGCCCAGGCGGTGGGTTGGGGGGACGCCAGGCCTTGCTCCCGGCCAGGAAGATTGCTCCGCTGTGCCCACGGCTCCATTTTGTCATCATTTTCTTAGACCTGGCCTAGGTCCGCCTTAAATGAATGTTAAACAGCTTTATTAAGGCAAATTGACTCCAATTTCAGGGCGCCCCAGGAGCCAGCGGCATTAGGAAGCTCCAGTGGTTCCAATCGGCTCTGAAAGCACTTTCCATTGTTGCCGACGTGGGGAGCGTGAAGGTTGGGGCCAGGAGACGCGGGCGGCCGAGCTGTCCCCCCTTCACAGCGGCTAGCCGAGCTGTCCCCCTTCACAGCGTCTCTCACAGCTGGGTCCCGCTCCTGTCTCTTCCCAGGGCCGCGTCACTGCAGGCTCCATCTGGGCCGGAAGCATTGTGCCAGCTCAGGACTCACGAGGCCGCCAAGCTGCCATGGCCCCTGGCTCCGCTGACGCCCAGCACTCTGCCACCCCAGACTGCCACCGTCCCGGGGCCAGCTGGACCTTCCTCATCATCTGCTAAATGAGGCATCGGTCAGGGCTGGCTCCACGCTCCTCATCTGGTCATCGGCTACTTAGCTTGGGGTGTCCTGTGGGCTGACCCACGCACCCTTTAAGTCTGGGTGTCTCCAGAGGCTTCGGCTCAGCGGAGTGTGGGGTCAGAGGGGAGCACCGAGGTGCAGGCACTTGCCAGGCATGTGCTCTGGCCATGACAATGACCCAAGTCCTGGCACCGCACAGGGCCCCTGAGCACCCGCAGGTGCTGGCCCTGGAGCTGGGAGTGAACCCTGAGCACTGGGCCCTGCGTGTGGAGCTGGGAGTGACCCTGAGCACTGGGCCCTGCGTGTGGAGCTGGGAGTGACCCTGAGCACTGGGCCCTGCGTGTGGAGCTAGGAGTGACCCCTGAGCACTGGGCCCTGCGTGTGGAGCTGGGAGTGACCCCTGAGCACTGGGCCCTGTGTGTGGAGCTGGAAGTGACCCCTGAGCACTGGGCCCTGCGTGTGGAGCTGGGAGTGACCCCTGAGCACTGGGCCCTGCGTGTGGAGCTAGGAGTGACCCCCGAGCACTGCCAGCATGACCCAGAAACAAAGTATTATGTATGTGTGCACACACGTGTGTGCATATGTGTGTACGCAGGTGTGCACACATTCGCACCCACAGTTGGCTAGTTGTGTGTGCTGTGTCTTGAGGGTACGAGTATAAACTGCTTATGCTTGAGGTAAATGGATGGCTGGAAAAGGGATAGATAAAGGGTTGGATGGATAAAGAGATGGATAAAGTCTTGCCCGCTATAGAGGCAGGCTGGTGGAGGTGGGAGGGAATTTGGGGCCATTGGTGGTGGGAATGGGGCACTGGTGGAGGGGTGGATGCTGGAACAATGTATGACTGAAACCCAATCATGAAAGTTTTTGTAATTGTGTATTGTAATTGTGTATAGTGGTATAATAAAAAAATTTTTTTTAAAGAAGGATGGATAAAGGATGGATAAAGGATGGATGGGTTAATGGATGGATAGGGGAGGGTGGGCTCACAGCAGGGATAGATAATTGCTCTATGAAAGGAAGAAAGGCTAAATGAACGGGTGAATGGATGGACAGACAGACGGGATGAACATAGGGACGTTGCGGTGTTGTCCGCTGTGGGTCTGAAGCAGCCGCAGGGGGCGGAGCTGCGGGGGACGATGGACAGTGCCGGGTAGGACTGTTAGATGGTGCTGGGCAGGGGACGATGGACAGTACTGGGCAGGGCTGTGAGACGCCGCGATGTTCTTGCCGCAGCCGCAGAGCGAGGCCCGGGACCCCGGACAGCAGCCACATCCACACCTGCGCTGAGCGTGGGCCCAGGGCTCGACGCCAGCGGTGGGTCCTCCCAGCCGTGGGCCGGGATCCAGCACCCGTTTGGAACTTGTCAGAAGCTGATGTTCTCTGAGCTGCTGCCTTCAGGGGTAAGCCCACAGCAAAAAGGAGGACGAGCCGCCTCCGACTGCCGTGAGGCCACTCCCTGCATGTCAACGGGGCGAGGTTAAAGTCCACCAGAGGAAGGTTCTGGAGACAATCTGTGTCCCCTGGGAAAATTAAGGTATTTCTGGAACATTCTTGAGAATAAGTGGGAACAGCCCAATTGACCCTACACCAGAGGGTAAAGATGGAAGGAAGGTGTATTCGCCGTGCAGTGCTCCACAGAATGAGTGCTCCAGCATGTGAGTGCTCCAAAGTGCAAGAATGCTCCTCAGTGTGAGGGTGCTCCTCAGTATGAGCGCTCCCATATAGTGCTCCCAGTGTGTGAGTGCTTTAGTGTGAGCACTCCCTTGAGAGTGTTCCTCAACATGAGAATGCTCCCACAGGAGTGCTCCCAATGTGAGAGTACTCCCTGAGAGTGTTCCTCAACATAAGAGTGCTCCCATGGCAGTGCTCCTCAGTGTGAGAGTGCTCCCGTGTGAGTGCTCCCAGTGTGAGCGTGCATCTTCTCCAAGCTTGTGTTTCAGCAAGTTCTGGGGTAGGAAGGGCGAGACTGCTCAAGGTCACACAGGAGCCTGACTATTGATGCGTCACGACAACCTCAGGGCCTGGAGGGTAGAACTGCAGGGGTCAGAGTTCACTCGTAGGCTCTGGGCAGCTCCGGCGTGGCCCTTGGGTCCCCACACCGCAGAATCTGAGGGCACAGCATTGAACCATCCAGCCTGAGTGTCGGAGAAGCGCTGGGTGAGCCGCAGGTGCCTGAGCACTGCCTGGGGAGCCCCCAGCAAACAAGCATCGGCTCAGGCCAGCCTGCGACAGTCAGGAGGAGAAGCTTCTCGCTGCCGCGATCTTAAAGCCGCCCCACGGGCCGAGCTGAGGGATGTTGCTCCTGGCCCAGCTCAGCGCCGCGTGTTCTGTGTGGGGCCCGCGGTGGGGCAAGGTGCGGCCAGGCAGAGGTGGCCGCCGAGGTGGTCTCTGTGCCGGCTCGTTGCGACCATCAGAGAATCGGCAACGCGCCTCCGGAGCCCACAGCCCTCTTGCACTGGAGAAGGGGCAGCTATAAATATGATTTGATAAACGATGTCAACTTTTAATAAAAACAGATGTCACAAACTTCTAAGTGCTTTCATCTCTGGATCCCTGGGATTTGCTCCAAACTCATAATATTGTCAACTCCAAAATGAAATTACCTCCGAGAAGATAAAGTGAGGGTGGAGAGCGAGGATCCCTCGACGGGGTTTGCCCCACGGCCAGGAATTGTTTCATCAGGGGAGCTCCCACGCCGAGGCTCAGCTTTGGGGACGTTTATCAGCTCGGGGCCGCCTTCTGCCTGGTTTTGCAATATTGGGGAGGATTTTCTGGGCAAGCACTTTGCAAATATTTATAAGGGAAACATCCTGGATTTCAGTAAGAGTCTCTTTCAGGGCCCTGCTTGTTAAGATGCTAATGACCAGCTGGGTAAACGGCCGCCTTTGGAAACCTTCGCGTCTGCGGCCAGCTGAGAAGAGCCTGTCCCAGCCACCGAGGGGTCTCCTGAGCTGCGATTTCTGCCTTGGATGCAAACAGCTCCGCCTGGGAGGGCTGTGCTGGGCAGGGGGCAGAGGTGCAGGGGGCGGCGGGGCAGTGGGGTTCTGTAACCGAGGTCCTCGTCCAACTGCAGCTGCGGGAAGCTTTGCCTGCTCCGGCCCGCCTGGCACTTGCCCCCTCATCTGGTCTGGCCCCGCACGCTGCCCGCAGAGACTCAGCACCTGGCCGGGCACGTGTGTCCACTGCGCCTCACAGATGTGCACCCGCTTGCCGCACACGGCGGAGGAGCTGTTGGGGGACCCCAGGCATGCAGGTTCCCCTGAGTGCCCAGTCACACCCTGTGCTGACCACTTCCAGGCTGCCCAGGACGCCCTTTCACCAGAGTCTGGCTGTGCTCTGGGGACGCGAGGGTCCAGTGAGCCCTGGGCGCTCCTGAGGCCTGCCCGAGCAGGATTTGGTGAGGGGCTGGGGACGTGCTGCAGTGCCTACAGATGACCCCAGTCTGAGTGACCCGCCTGAGTGACCAGCTCCAGGGCAGGTGTACTGGTGTTCCCTGACCTGCAGTGTGCAGACAGCCCAACACTCCCCTCTCCAGGGCCAGCCCCCGACACACCGCCAGTGTGTGACACACCGTCGCACTGTCCTTCCTCCCCCGGGGAGGTGCAGCCGTGGGCCCAGCGGCCTGCCGCGGCTCAGCCCGTCTCCTGCAGCATTTCCTGTCCTTCTGCCCCGCCTGACGCAAGGGACCGCTCGGTCTCTGCCATGTGCGGTGGCTTCTCGACTCTTCTGTGGCTGCACCAGGCCACGTGCACGCGTGGACAGCCCACGTGCACGCGCGTGTCTCCTGCTGGTTCTGCCAAGGTCTTTGATTCTCATTTTCTCCAAGCGGCCACCCTTGCCCCGCCCACATCTCTTCCCTGCACCCAGGCAACACACACACACGCACACACACACACAGAGTCATGCTTGCAAACGCACACACATACACATGACACACATGTGTGCCCCCACATGCACACATACATGTGCATGCACATGCACATACACACGTGCACACACGCGCACACACACATACACACACTCAAGCCGTGTGGAATCCTGAGTGTTGCCTGCAAGGGTCAGCAGCACGGCACGACTTGGTCCCCCACGCCTCGCTGACCCTAGGGTTTGGGCCAGGCAGAGGATGTCCAGCCTGCGTGTAGCCGGACGCTGCAGCCTCCTTTGCTCATGGAGGCCCTGTTCCGACACTTTGCCTTGTGTCCCCTGCACGTGACCAAGCGCATCTGGAGCCCCTGAGATCCGCTGCCCGATCCCCGCTCTCCGATTCCCGCTGCCCAATCCCCCGGGTGTGTTGCTGGCGGGCCTTTTGTCCCTGGGAGCAGTGAGCCGGGGCAGGAGTGGCAGCCCCACAGAAGGGCGCCAGCCTGCCGAAAGGGTCCATTCGACGGGTCATTCCTCCCGTGACACCGCAGAGACCAAACCAACTCCAGGGAAGCAGAGAATGTGGCGGGTCCCCTCTGTGGGTGTGGGGCGGGGGTGAGGGAGCTTGAGCCGCTGAGATCTAGTGGTCTCTCTTGTCACTGGCTTGGGGGCCACACCCAGGGCTGACTCCTGCCCCGTGCTCACGGATCACTCTTGGTGGTGCTCCACAGGCTTCAGGGCTCAAACCTGGGTCAGCCACCTGCAAGGCTCTGCCCAGCCTCTGAAAGAGGGGCTACTTCTAAGGGACAGCGGAGGCTGCCCTGCTCAAGGGGCGTGTCCGGTCCAGCCACAGTGCTGAAAATACATCTGGGGCAAGGGAGGTGACCTCAGCCCCCGTCCCCTGGTGTGAGCTGCAAAGGCGGGTCCCCATGGGACGTCACAAAGGGCCCCCTGGACCTGGGAGGAGCTAGGCCCTGTGGTTACAACAGGACCACTGCTGGAACCCAGGTTGCCTCTGAAGGTCTCTGCCCTCGGCTCCTCCCTCCAGTTTCTTGTATATCCCAAACACAGGACTCTCCCACGCAGTGCTCCCGACAGGACTCTCCCACTCAGTGCTCCCGACAGGACTCTCCCAATCAGTGCTCCTGAAAGGACTCTCCCAATCAGTGCTCCCAACAGGACTCTCCCAATCAGTGCTCCCGACAGGACTCTCCCAATCAGTGCTCCCGACAGGACTCTCCCAATCAGTGCTCCCGACAGGACTCTCCCACACAGTGCTCCCGACAGGACTCTCACTCAGTGCTCCCGACAGGACTCTCCCACTCAGTGCTCCCGCCAGGACTCTCCCACTCAGTGCTCCAGAACTGTGAAACTTGCAACACAGGCTCCACAGAGACGCAGAGACCAACTCGGAGAGTCAGCCCCGACGTGGCCCTTCCGGGCCCTATTTAGCAGGCTCCCCCGGCAGCGCACAAGAGAATGAGCTGGACTGCGAGCAAGGCTCCAGAGGCGGAAGCGGGATTTATTTTTTGCAACTTGGCTGTGATATGTTTTCCCTTTGTTTTTTCTTCCCCAAACATATGAACAGGGAAAACAAAGATCTGAAAAGATTCTAAGAGGACATTTGACAAAATTTAGCAATTCCTCATAATCAGAGGCTGAGGAAGATATAAATAGAAGAAACTAGATCCAAGCATGACGCTGCTGCCAGACACCGCCCGCGCCGCGCTGAGGGGAACCGCCAAAGGCACCGGGGCGCGTGCTGGGGCCGGCCGGGCTTCCCCGCCCCGAGCTCTCAGAGTTTCAGAGGTCCTTGGGAAAGCCCGCCTGCACCTTAGCCGACAAAACCCTCCCGAACCCTCGGGTGACAACTGTGTACCAGACCCAGGACCCCCCAGGAAAAACCGCACTAGGGACGAATAAGGAATTATTACATGCCCAGATCAAAAATGAACTAAAATTAAAATTTTACATCTCATGAATATTTTGGACTTGCCAAGAGACATTCACGAGTCTGGGGACGCACCAGGGATTCTCAGGAGGTTCGAGGCTGCAGCTGCTCGGGGTGAGGGTATGACGTCCTGCAGAGCTGGGGTCCTCGCGGTGCTGGGAACCTGGGCAGGTCATAGGGCTGTGTCCACCCTGCACGCTGGGCCTCAGCCATGACCACCTAGCACAGGCCGGCCACTGGCTCCCTCCAAGACCCTTTGGTTTTGAGGGTGTCATAGGGGAGCTGCCAACACGGGTCTTCAGGCCGCAACACTCATTGTCCTGACGCCGTAGCCTTGCTCCGAGCACGGGCATCGCGGTGTGCTCACCTTAGTTACTGGCTCCCTCCGACGACGCACTCGCGAGCCTCAGCCCTGCGACACCCCTCTCCTGGATGGAGCTCACCACCCCCTCCCCCAAAGTCCTGGTGCCCCCAAGCCCCGACCGCCTGGGAGGGCCTCGCAACTCAGCGCACGCACATGAGCGAGGCCCGGGCTTTGATCCCCAGCAGCCAGAAGAGAAATTTAATTGGGGAGGGAGCATCTGGCAGTGCTCAGGGGCTACTCCTGGCTCTGCACCCAGGGGTCACTCCTGGCAGGGCCCCAGGGACCCTAGGGGGTGCCGGGGATCCATCCTGGGTTGGCCGCGTGCAACGCAAACGCCCCCTCCCCACTCTGCTTCCTGCATGGCCCAGAAATGTAACTTTTTGTCCACATAGAAAAGAGACTTTTGACACCCCAGACGCCTGCAGGCCTATGCTTGATGTGGGGGCATGTCGGCTAAGAGTGTTTGCACGCCTTCGGGCTGGAGTTTGACCCAGTCACACCTTCCGGCCCTGAGTTCTGGGTTCCGCTGCCAGAGCACATTCTTCCGCTGTCCCCTTTGCAGCCCACTGGAAGCCTGGACTCCCCTCCCCTCCTCCTGCGTGCTCCCCAGAGAACCCCCCCACGTGGTCATAACCAATAACCACCTCTTGGAGCTTTTTGTTCTTCCGCCTGCCCTTGCGTGTGTGTCTCTGGGCCTCTCTCCGTCCGTCTCAGTCTCCCAGGCTGCAAACTCTGCCTTCCTTCCCCACCACCCTCCGTGATCACTCTCTGCACTCCAGGCAAACCTGTAATTGCAAATAACATTCTGTTCTATGGTTTTCACCAATACCGCATAATTACACACAGACCCGCACTCTTGCGCCGGCAGCCGTGTGCTCTGCTTTCTAAGCGGGCGTCCGGGTCCCGTGGGAGTTTTGACTGTATTATTAGCACAATTGTTCCATTTTGAAGTTATGCCGCCCTTCCTGGGTGACTGTGTTTTTCCCTTGGGATTCGGCCTGTTGAAATAACATTGCAGTGGGCTGGAGAAGCAGTACTGTGTTTGCCTTGCGTGCGGCCAACTTGGGTTCAATCCCGGGTACTCCATATGGTCCCCTGAGCTCTGCCAGGTGTAGCCGCAAACAAACAAACATCGCAGAAACTGCCGCCTCATCTGTGTGGCCATCCTGGACCTGTTTCTACCACGGCCCTTTGGCAAATCTTGTTGCTGATTCCAAGACACCCCCACCCCGGCTTAGAGCTCCCTGCTCGCCTGTCCACCCAAGCCCTGTGTGTGTCTGTTTCTGTGTGTGCCTGAGTGTGTGTGCCTCTGTGTATTTGTGAGTATACGTGTGATGGTGTGAGTGTGTGTATGGTTGTACGTGTGAGGGTGTGAGAATGAGTGTTTGTGAATGTGTGAGTATACATGTAAGTGTGTAAGAATGTGAGTGTGTTATGTGCTTGTGAGTACACATGCGAGTGTGTGAGAATGCAAGTATGTGTCTGTGAGTACACATGTGAGTGTGTTTGTGAGAGACAGTGTGTATCAGTGTGAGAGTGTGTGAGTGTGTATATGTGTGAGAGAGTGTGAAACAGTGTGAGTGTGCGAGAGTAAATGTGTGAGAGAGTGAGTGTGTGAATGTGTGTGAGAGAGTATAGGTGTGTGAGTATAAGTGTCTGAGTAGTGTGTGAGTGTGTATATGAATGTGTGAGTATATGAGTGTGTGTATGAGTATCTGAGTGTGTGTGATATCTGAGTGTGAGAGTGTGAGTATCTGAGTATGAGTGTGAGTGTGAGAGTATCTGAGTGTGAGTGTGTCTGAGTATCTGAGTGTGAGCATGTGAGGGTGTGTGAGTATCTGAGTGTGAGAGTATGTGATTATCTGAGTGTGAGAGTATGTGTGAGTATCTGAGTGTGAGAGTATGTGATTACCTGAGTGTGAGAGTATGTGTGAGTATCTGAGTGTGAGAGTATGTGATTATCTGAGTGTGAGAGTATGTGTGAGTATCTGAGTGTGAGTGTGTGAGTATCTGAGTGTGAGTGTGTGGGAGTAGGTGAGTATCTGAGTGTGTGAGAGTATCTGAGTGTAAGTATCTGAGTGTGTGTCTGAGTATCTGAGTGTGAGTATGTGAGAGTGTGTGAGT
The DNA here is from genome assembly GCA_021461705.1 of Cryptotis parvus. Taxonomy (NCBI): domain Eukaryota; kingdom Metazoa; phylum Chordata; class Mammalia; order Eulipotyphla; family Soricidae; genus Cryptotis; species Cryptotis parvus. The sequence goes on from JAJIBD010001634.1 coordinate 352,390, forward strand.
ATCTGAGTGTGAGAGTGTGTATGAGTATCTGAGTGTGAGTGTGTGGGAGTGTGAGCATATGAGTGTGAGTGTGTGGCGTGTGATTATCTGAGTGTGAGAGTATGTATGAGTATCTGAGTGTGAGTGTGAGTATCTGAGTGTGAGTATCTGAGTGTGAGAGTGTGTTTGAGTGTCTGTGAGTGTGTGGGAGTGGGTGAATATCTGAGTGTGTGTGAGTGTGAGAGTATCTGAATGTGAGTGTGTGAGTATCTGAGTGTGAGAGTGTGTATGAGTATCTGAGTGTGAGTGTGTGAGTGTGTGAGTATCTGGAGTGTGAGTGTGTGAGTATTTGAGTGTGAGAGTTTGTATGAGTATGAGTGTGTGAGTATCTGAGTGTGAGTGTGTGAGTATTTGAGTGTGAGAGTGTGTATGAGTATGAGTGTATGAGTATCTGAGTGTGAGTGTGTGAGCGTGTGATTATCTGAGTGTGAGAGTATGTATGAGTATCTGAGTGTGAGTGTGTGTGGAGTGTGTGAGTATCTGAGTGTGAGTGTGTGAGTATTTGAGTGTAAGAGTGTGTATGAGTATGAGTGTGTGAGCATCTGAGTGTGAGTGTGTGAGTGTGATTATCTGAGAGTATGTATGAGTATCTGAGTGTGAGTGTGTGAGCGTGCGTGTGCGCATCCGAGTGTGTGTGAGAGGGCCCTGGGCCTGTGGCTGCTCCCCTCAGGCCGGAGGCTCGTCCCCTTGCTCCCGTCGCTGGCAAACGCCTCTCTTAATCCCTGCGCTTTGTTTACTGGCTCGGCTTCAATTTTCTGATTATGCAACAAGACAGATTTTCTCTCTCCTCCCGGCGCTTGGACGGACCATTTCCCTCTCGTCTAGCTCTGCCTTTTCACCATTACGGGCTGCTGGCGGGAGAGAGCTCACTCTCCCTGGGCGGAAGGAAGCGGCGCCCTCAGGGTCTGCTGATTCCTGCCCCCCATGCCCGCCCCCTCCACGCGGCTCCATGATGGCGGCGCGCCTAGATTTTAAGCTCTGCCCTGCGCCGCCTCTGCCCTTTATTTTTTTTTATCTTTATTTTCTGATGGAGGAGACTGTGCTGATGGGTTCTGCAGAGTTCAATCTGCCTCACGTTGCTGGGGCGAGCGTCGGGAACTGTCTTTGGGTAAACAGAATGAGAGAGACCATCCTTAGCCGCACGTTCCCTCTTTAGTTCCGTCTTTCGTGGCCTCGCGCTTCTCCTGTCCCGCTGAGGGCTGTGCTGGACTTTTCCATCCTCCTCGCTCACGGGCTCCTGCCGTCGTCTTCCTCCCTCATCATTTCTCAGTTTCCTTGCTACATTTCGGCCTTAATCAGACCAGCCGGCGCAGCTTTTCCTGCTTCCTTGGAAGCTGGGGTGGGTCCTCCCGGCCTCGCCCCGCCGGCTGGCTCCTGCCTCATCAGTGGCGGAATGTGGGCCAGGACACAGGACTCCGGCCAGGACCCTGAGCTGGGCGGCACATTCCAAGCCGGGGGCACCTCCATGAGCGGGCAAGGCTCTGGGCACGGACTTTGAGGATGATGGAGCCCTGTGCCCAGGGGCCTCATGCCCGAGTCCCGGCCAGGGCCTCCCTCCCCATCGTGGCTGCATGCAGCCACCCAGCAGGACTCACAATGATCAACCCCAAGAAAGTGTCCAGTTTAATGCCTGGGTCACCACGGCTGTCACTCATGGCAGGAAGTTCCAGCGCCAAAGTTTTCACAGCAGACAAGTGTTTCCTCTGTCGTACCCTGACGTGGGTACCCAGCGTTGCTGCCAGAGCCAGAGTGCACTGCCCGTGAGGAGCTGCCCGCCCACCTTCCTGCCCAGCTTGGACGGAGCCTTCCCGGAGCAGGGGCCTGCACCGCCCAGCAGCTTCTCTCTGGAGGGGCTCGCGCTGGGCAGTTTGTTTCTGCTTTTGCCTTTCCAGTTGCTTTTCTCTCTAGCTCCACAAACACACTTAGAGCTGACACCCAGTGTGCCTGTTCAACGGACGCCCCACTCCTCCGGCCCTTGTCTCTCTGTAAGCTGCCTTGCGTGTGGGGAAGACAGCTGCGATAGGGCAGGCGGCTGTGACCGAGGGAGCTGGACGTGGTCGCTCTGGTAAGAACTGCTGAAAGAGGGAAGGGGCGGAGGCGATGACTTCTCGGGCTCTGAGCTGCAAACTACAGTGCCCCAAAGGAGGAGGGGAGAGAGAGAGAGAGAGAGAGAGAGAGAGAGAGAGAGAGAGAGAGAGAGAGAGAAAGTGAGAGACAACGATGGAGAGAGATAAAGAGATAGAGAGAGGGAAAGAGAGATAGAGGGAGAGAGTCAAAGAGGAGAGAGAGGGGGAGAGAGGAGGGAGGGAGGGAAGGAGCCTGCTGCAGAGACAGGCGGAGAGAGGGAGGGAAACGGGGCGTTGGTGTTGGGAAAGCGCATGGCGGAGGGACGGGGATGGTGACCGGCGTCGGGACACTGCCTGAGCCCGGCATGAACAACTTTGTAAATGACGCTCAAGGTGACTCAATAGTAATAAAGAGATCGGTCGGTCGGTCGGTCGGTCGGTCGGTCGGTCGGTCGGTCGGTCGGTCACTCTGACGCGCCCAGGAGGCATTGGCTGGCCGCTCCTCGTCCTTCTCCAGTCCCGACTCAGAGAAGCTGCTGCCGGGCTGCGGGGGTCCTTCTGTACCCCGGAAGGGTAACTGGGAGGGAAGGAGCTCCTGGGGTCTCGGGGTCACAGGCGGGCATAGACGTCAACGTTAGGGCAGGCAAGAGGGCAGCACTCCCAAACAACATACAATCACCACACAGCACACACAACCACACGCGATGCTGCCACACTCAGCCCCCACACACAGCACACTCACTACCACGCTCACACACAGCACACTCACTACCACGCTCACTCACAGCACACTCACTACCACACACAGCACACTCACTACCACGCTCACTCACAGCACACTCACTACCATGCTCACACACAGCACACTCACTACCACGCTCACACACAGCACACTCACTACCACACTCACACACTGCACACATCTAGCAACTTTAGACACCATCACTCTCACACCCACTGCGCACACACACTTACACACACTCACACCTACCACACTCTCACACATTCACACACCGTCACCACACACTCACATGATCATATATTGCCACTTCCATAGTCCCCACATGCGTGATCACGCTCACGTAGCACACCCTGTGCACCTACACACACAGCCCCGAGCCTCAGAACAGCACTCATAGAGCTCCTGCCTTACACGACCTCAAGAAGGGCCGGGTGTGGCTCACGCTACAGTGCTCGCTGAGCTTGCACCAAACCCAGCCGGTGCCTCCAGGAAGCTCTGGCTCAGGCTGTGTCCTGCACCCCTCTCCTCTCCCCTTTTCCTCTCTCCTACCCCCCTCTCTCCAGGAAGAGATTTCTATTTCCTTTTGTGGGTCAGTTCATCAACCACAAAACTAATAAGCCAGCAGCCAAACTCCACGCGGCAACGCTTGGCGCCCGCGGGCGCCCACTTGGGCTCTTCTCATTAGCTGGGCTCCCTCATCCCACGCGTGCAAACACTCTTGCCAGTAACGTGCAGGCAGGCCCAGGCCCAGCGTAGCGTGTGCCATGCTCTATAAAAATTTAATAGAAAATAAAAAGCCCCTCAAAAGATCAATACTGTTATTCTCTCCCAGCAAACTGTGAATTATTGTTTTCATAAAATAGTAATAATCCAGCGCATCGCTCTTGACGGGGGGCCCAGGCCTGCCGCAGTCAGTAGGAGAGTCTGTAATCTGGGACGGCCTCCCGGCAGAGGCGGGAGGGTCTAATCTTGGAGGACCCTCCCGCAGAGTCGCTCCTTGGGAGGCGGAGACTTCGCCCACAGTGCTCTCTCTGCAGTCTAGCGTTCCCTGACTTGCTTCCAGGCGGCTGCTCCTCAGTGGGTGCTCCAGCTGAGTCCTGCACTTACAGGGAGGGGGACGTCCTGGTGCCCACCGGGCGCCTCTGGCCAGAGCCTGGCAGCCTCCCGGCTGGAGATGACCCCCGAGGTGACGTGTCCACACAGCCGCCTCCGGCTCTGTGACTGCCTCGGGTCCGCCCAGTGCCCAGTGGGCACCTGTTCAGGCCCAAAGACAAACTGTGGCTGCTGGGCTTTGGGTCACTGGCCCACTGAGCCCAAGGGCAGCGAGACTGCAGTGACCTGGCTGTCGCCTGCCCTGGGCCCTCGGCAGGCTGATGGGGCTGACTGGCCACAGAGGTGGCCCCAGCGTGGTGCTGGGAGGAGGTGCAGGTGGACCTTGAGAGGGGCAGGGCAGGGTGGTGCCTGCCCAGGTCCAGAGGCTCAGACCCCCGAGGGCCTCTGACCCCCGACAGTCAAGGGCAGAGACCAGGCAAGCGGCCCCAGCTCCACCGTTGGTGACTGGCCCCAGCCTGGGCCAGAGAGCTGTGAGTGGCCAGGGAGGAGAGCCGCAGGGTCAGACCCGAACCCGTGGCAGGATGGGGCGCCCCCACTGGCAGCCGCAGGAACTGGGCACTGGGAGCAGCTGAACCAGACCCTGAAGCCCAGCGTGGAGAAGCTTCCGGGAAAACAGCACAGTGACGAGCGTGACTGTAGAGATGGAGTCGCCCAGAGGAAGGTCAGCACGAGCCCAGACTCGCCTTGCTGGCCGGAGACGGGTCACGGCCAGGACCCCAGGCCAAGCCAGAGCAGCGCTGCATTCAGGGGGCTGTGCCCGACCCACCCCAGGCCTACACCTGTCAGGGCTGTGTCCTCAAGCAGCAGCCGCAGAGCCAAGAGCGTCTCCTCTCTCAGTCAGCCCCTCTCAGGGTACAGCTGTAGACTCTCAAACAAAAGCGCCATGAGCCGGGGAACAGGAGCTTCCTGGTGTGTTGGGACAGACACCCCAGGTGGTCTCTGGGGCCTACACAGTGGGGGCAGCGCTGGCAGCTTCTCAGCCAGCTTCTGTCCCTTCCCAGGTTACAGGATCTTTCCGCAGTTTTCCCCCCCATCACGACCGCTGACACCCAGCAGGGGTCCCACACATGGATCCAAACCAAGCCCCCCAGTGGGATGAACCCAAGTGATACCACAGCCCCTCAGAGCTCAGCCCAGATGGGGCTCCCAGCTCTCCATCCTGAGACCCCCAGGCTCAACAACCAGATTTATGCTCTGGGGACCTGGCACAGCCCACACCAGCGGGCAGAGACCCCCACAGCCCGCTTTAGCCCCGCTCTCTGAGGACCCCAGCTCCGGGCAGGCTGTAGCCTCCTGCGGGCCGCCCAGCCCCTCCTCGGCTCTCTGCACTGAGGCTCCGTCAATGCCATGTTTCAGCCCTTCTCCTTGGCTCCGTGAGGGCCGGTGGTGCCCGTTACTAAGTCCCTGGCTGAGGGCTCTGGCCACCCTCTCTGCCCTCCGATGCTGGCAGCTCTCAGGAAAGGGTGCAAGGGTGCAGCCTGCCCTTCCCATCTGTTGTGACGGCGGGCACTGACTGACCGCCAGGAGCCAGGCTGGGGCAGAAGCCGGTCAACAACACTCATATCCGGCTGGAAATCACGCGTGCGGACAAAATACCGAAAATAATCAGTGTGGGGCAAACATGGGTTTGGAAAACAAACCTAATCTAAGAAATCACAACAGTGTTGACTCAGAAGAATGAATTTATTTTGGAAGCAGCAATTTCAGATTTAATTGTGTGGATTTCTCTCTTTTATTCCCTCCCCCGTTTCCCTCTGGGCTGCGTCTGGAGCAGGCTCGGCCCGCCTGGCTTTGGACAGCGGAGGGCGGGCAGAGGCCCTCGGGGCTTCTGAGCAGACCTCGCAGCTGGCTCCTGCTTCCAGCACTACGAACTCCAGCATCCAATTGAAATTTCTCCCTCGTCCTTCAAAGAAATTAGTTTGATGAGTGATTGCGATGGAGGGAAGCTAATAAGGAAAATAATGAATTCTGGAGAACCTTCTGCAGCCTCTGAAGTGGCGCGGGACCTTCTTTGTATTTACAGAAAGGCCCGAGTTAGACAGGGAGCCAGCGGGAGGAGGTGCCCGCACCCCCCACAGCTGGTCTGCCTGATGAAGAGGCGCCTCCTGACACCTCTCTGCTCGGACCCGCATTGGTAAACAGCGAGAGCATTTAGCTAAATTCACATAATTGCTACAGAAAACATGGCCCAGACTCCTAAATATCACCAGCACCGGGGGTGGGGGAGCAATTAGGGAAGAGGGAGGGGAGAGGCGCGGAGGGCGGGGCTGTCTCCTCTCTGCCTCCGCCCAGGGTCCCGCCTTGGGGGTGCATTCTGGGGGCAAGGAGGGAGACGCCAACAGGACCCTGTGTGGGGAGGCGGGAGGACTCACGTCCCGGAGGTGACCAAGCCCCATGGCCTGGGGAGGGTTCACCTTGTAGACTGGGCCAGTGAACGGGCCATCGCCATGAACTGGGGAGCTTACAGGGCTGGAGTCCCACAGATTATGTGGGGATTCGCGCCAGCGTGTGTTTGTGAGTGTGAGCATGCCTCAGTGTGTCTGAGTGTGAGTGAGAGCATGGGTGTATCACAGGGGGTGAGGGTGCAACAGAGAGGGAGAGTTGTGTGTGTGGTTGTGTAAAAGTATGAATGTGTCTGAGTGTGTGTGGGTGAGTCTGAGTGTGCAAAAAGTGTGAGTGAATGAGAACTTGCTTGTATCACAGTGAGTGGGACAGGATAGAGAGGGAGTGTGTGAGTGTGTCTGAGTGTGTGTCTGAGTGTGAGAGTGGGTGTGAGCATTTGTGAGTGTGTATGAGTGTGTGTCTGAGTGTGGGCGTGGCAGGACGGTCCCCCCCCCACTGTTCCCTTCTCCAAGGCCACTGCCTCAGGGGATGAGCCATTAAAGCTGATGAGACACAGCCACGGCCTCTGGGTGCTGCTTCTTACACCCCAACATCCAGGGTCCGTGCTCCCATACAGGACCTGTGCTCCCAATACAGGGTCCGTGCTCCCATACAGGACCTGTGCTCCCAAACCAGGGTCCGTGCTCCCATACAGGACCTGTGCTCCCAACCCAGGGTCCGTGCTCCCATACAGGGTCTATGCTCCCAACCCAGGGTCCGTGCTCCCAATACAGGACCTGTGCTCCCAACCCAGGGTCCGTGCTCCCATACAGGGTCTGTGCTCCCAATCCAGGGTCCGTGCTCTCAATACAGGACCTGTGCTCCCAACCCAGGGTCCGTGCTCCCATACAGGGTCTATGCTCCCAACCCAGGGTCCGTGCTCCCAATACAGGACCTGTGCTCCCAACCCAGGGTCCGTGCTCCCATACAGGGTCTATGCTCCCAACCCAGGGTCCGTGCTCCCAATACAGGACCTGTGCTCCCAACTCAGGGTCCGTGATCCCATATAGGACCTGTGCTCTCAACACAGGATCTGTGCTCCCAACCCAGGGTCCGTGCTCCCAATACAGGACCTGTGCTCCCAACCCAGGGTCCGTGCTCCCATACAGGACCTGTGCTCCCAACCCAGGGTCCGTGCTCCCAATACAGGACCTGTGCTCCCAACCCAGGGTCCGTGCTCCCATACAGGGTCTATGCTCCCAACCCAGGGTCCGTGCTCCCAATACAGGACCTGTGCTCCCAACTCAGGGTCCGTGCTCCCATATAGGACCTGTGCTCTCAACACAGGATCTGTGCTCCCAACCCAGGGTCCGTGCTCCCATACAGAGTCTGTGCTCTCAATGCAGGGTCCGTGCTCCCATACAGGGTCCGTGCTCCCAATACAGGGTATGTGCTCCTAATCCAGAGTCTGTGCTCCCAATCCAGAGTCTGTGCTCCTAATCCAGAGTCTGTGCTCCCCACAGGCCGAGCTCACACAGAACACAAGGCCACAAGAACCCATAGGCTCCTGCTCCTCGGCTGTCCACTCTTCTGAGTCTGACCGTAGTGTGGCCGCTCTGTCCCTTGCCCAGTGGAACTGCCAGAAGGGTGAGACCTGAGAAGGTGCCCGACGGGAGCCCTGTGTGCCCACGACCAGCAAGGTCCTAAGGCCTCTGCCGGTGCCCGGCTCAATCCATGTGTCAGTTCTAGGCATCACCAGAAAGTCCAGGGGCCCCGACAGCCACTGACCAGAGGAACCGGCGGGAAGAGGCCAAAGCCGTGTTGCATTGTTCGGAAGTTTCTCTCTTCCCCTGCACTTTCTGCTCAGCTTTGCCTCGCGGTGTCAGAGCCCCGTTCTCGTAAGGGTGACGGGAGTGTCCCATCTGCTGACAGCTGGCGAGAACAGCGTGGACTCGCTCTTTCCGGCTGGTCAGAAGCAGGTACGTGAGTGCCAGGGGACTGGCATGGCCCAGGGACCACGCATCCCTCCACCTCTTCTGTGGCATGACTCACCCAAGCGATTATTACCCCTGAACACGTTAGCGTTACTTCAATGAATTATGTTTGCTACATTATGTCTATGATTATTCCACAATTTGCTAGTGATTAAACCGGGTTTGTGCTAAGGAGGCTGCGGGGGGGGTTGGGAGGAAAGCGGGAGTGCTCCCTGGGAAGCTGGGGAGAGTGCTCCCAGGAAGTCCCTCTGCCCTTGGGAGCACGAGCCTCTGTGGGTGAGTGTCTCAGGCAGAGGAGGGATCAGCACACGAATCTGCCCGTTGGCGGGACCAGAGACTTCGAACACTTCAAACATTTCTCTCTCCTAGAATCTAAGAGGAATTCCTGCCAGCCAGGGGAGCCCCCCGACAAGGGGGCAAGGTCTAGGCCACTTTGTCCCCAGACTTGAGTGCCCGCTGGGTCCTAGAGCTCTGCCTCTGCAGCACACAGAGGGTGGAGTCGAGTGGGCACTACCTGCGGCCGAGGCGGGCAGCGGCTTGGTCAGCTAGTGGCCAGCCTGGCTGCAGTGTAGCTGAGGACAAACCCTGGGTCAGTGCCAGTGGCAGCCAGCCAGCGGGAGGTCTGTGGGGGCACTTAGTGTGACGTCAGCCACCCCAGCACTCAGACGCACGGAGATTCTCCTGCTAGTTCTCCCATCCTCCCACTGTGAGGTGGAGAAGACTCGGAAGAGTTTATTACTGTCATAAACCCCTGACGGTGCTCAGGGATCACTCCTGACAGTGCTCAGGGATCACTCCTGACGGTGCTCAGGGATCACTCCTGATGGTGCTCGGGGATCACTCCTGACGGTGCTCAGGGATCACTCCTGGTGATGTTCAGGGGATCACTCCTGACAGTGTTCAAGGATCACTCCTGATGGTGCTTAGGGATCACTCCTGATTGTGCTAAGGGATCACTCCTGATGGTGCTCAGGGATCACTCCTGGCGGTGCTCAGGGATCACTCCTGGTGATGTTCAGGGATCACTCCTGACAGTGTTCAAGGATCACTCCTGATGGTGCTTAGGGATCACTCCTGATTGTGCTAAGGGATCACTCCTGATGGTGCTCAGGGATCACTCCTGACGGTGCTCAGGGATCACTCCTGGTGATGCTCAGGGATCACTCCTGACAGTGTTCAAGGATCACTCCTGACGGTGCTTAGGGATCACTCCTGATTGTGCTCAGGGATCACTCCTGATGGTGCTCAGGGATCACTCCTGATGGTGCTCAGGGATCACTCCTGACAGTGCTCAGGGGATCACTCCTGACAGTGTTCAAGGATCACTCCTGACAGTGCTCAGGGATCACTCCAGATGGTACTCAGGTATCACTCATGACAGTGCTCAGGGATCACTCCAGGTGGGCTTGGGTGACCATACGAAGCTCCAGGATCAGACCCAGGTCAGCCGTGGTGTGAGACAAGCCCCTCCCGCTGTGCCATTGCTCTGGCCCCTGCTTGCTTTCGGTCACTTTCTCATCCCTTCCCTTTGCTACTGGCGGAGGGGCTCTCGCAGAGACTCGCTCTACCCTCCTTTGGGGGTCCTGCACGTCTGGCCATGGTGCTCCCGAAGTCTGTGCACTCACACAGTGCTCACACTTCCCGGCCATGGTGCTCCCGGCGTCTTCAGCCCTGGTGCTCACAGGGTGGCGCCCTCTGCCCCTACGCGCACGGACACTGGGCAGGGATCAGCGGGGGCCACACTGCAGCGCTGCCAGGCTTGTGCTGGGCACATGTGCTGGACCAGATACTGCACTTGTGACCTTCTCCAGGCGGGGGCTGAGCTGGGCTAGTCTCTGGGTGGGGGCATGCCGGGTGCTGCGTGAAGCGCGGGGGAGCGCTCACAGGCCCTGGCTCCCGGCTCTGCTCTCAGGCATCTCTGAGACTGGGTCTCTGGCGGGGCTCTGGGGGGCTGACCGGGTCCCCCCGACACGACGGTTTAGATCACCTGCTCCCGGCCCCGGCCCCTCTGGCTTGGCTGTTTCGCAGCTTCTCGGGGGGACTCACTCCAGGTTTTCTATTCACTCACCAGCACCGCAAAACATTTATTCACTAACAGATCACGAGTGACTCGGCAATTCAAGCCTTCAGGATCACTCCACGGAGAAGAATTGATAGCCCGACACCTCCAGAGAAGCAGAGCAGAGAGCTCAAAGGTTTACATCGTCATCTGAGGGAGATGAGAGAAAAAATTAAGTCAATTTCAAGAGAGGTAGAAGAGAGGGAAATAATAAAAAACGAAATGTAATAACCAAAACCAACACACTAGGAAGAAATGTGAAATAGAAAAATTAATGCAATTCAAAGTGGCTTAGAAGACCCGGGGAGACGGCAGAGACAAGCCGGGAAGCTGCCGCCTCGGTCGCACAATGGCAATGACAAGGAGGCAGAGGCGGCGTCTACGTCCTGGTCTCTGGGACAAGCCAAAGGCAGGAATCCACGGGGGACTGTCTCGGCATGAGCAGCCTGGCTGAGATGAAGCCGGCCTGGCACAGCAGGTGGCTCGGAGGGCAGGGCTGGCCCGGAGCACTGGGGACAACTGCCACAGGCTCTGGGGAAGATCCTGGCATTGCTGGTTCTGTGCAGGTGAGTGCAGATATCAATCCAGATGTGATTAGGGGGTGTGAATATAGGCGTGAGTACAGGTATCAGTGCCGGTGTTAATATAGGTTCAAGTACAGGTATCTGTATAGGTGTGAGTGCAGATGTGAATATAGGTGTGAATGCCATTGTCAGTATTGGTGTGGGTGCAGGTGTGAGTAGAGGTGTGAGTGCAGGTGTGAGTGCAGGTGTTTACACAGGTGTGAATGCAGGTGTGAACACATGAGTGAGTGCAAGTGTGAATACAGGTGTGAGTGCAGGTGTGAGCACAGGTGTGAGTGCAGGTGTGAACACAGGTGTGGGTGCAGGTGTGAACACAGGTGTGAGTGCAGGTGTGAACACAGGTGTGAGTGCAGGTGTGAACACAGGTGTGAGTGCAGGTGTGAACACAGGTGTGAGTGCAGGTGTGAACACAGGTGTGAGTGCAGGTGTGAACACAGGTGTGAACACAGGTGTGAGTGCAGGTGTGAACACAGGTGTGAGTGCAGGTGTGAACACAGGTGAGAGTGCAGGTGTGAACACAGGTGTGAACACAGGTGTGAGTGCAGGTGTGAACACAGGTGAGAGTGCAGGTGTGAACACAGGTGTGAGTGCAGGTGTGAACACAGGTGTGAGTGCAGGTGTGAACACAGGTGTGAGTGCAGGTGTCAGCACAGTCCCGTTACAGCTCTCAGTTCTCAGTACAGATCCCAGTATGGTTCTCAGCACAGAGGACAGGAAAGGACATTATTCCTCAGGGTAAGCGATCAATTCTTCAATCCATCTCAGTGCTCCCCAGAATGTGGCCCCAAACTGCAGACTTCTCTGATCTCAGATAGCTGGTGACCCTGATTCCAGCACAGGAACATGAGTTTCTGAGAAGTCAGAACTGGTTAGCAGTCGGGGACCACCATAGACTCACCCCACTTGCAATCAGGCTAGAGGTGAGGTGCACTGGAGAAGGGCTTGGAAAAGCCAAAGCACCTTCAGGAATCAAGAGGTCACAGAACCACCCCAGGCTGGCCGCGAAGCCTAGAAGGCTGTGGGAGGCCATGAGCCTCACTGGGCTTTGCTCTGCAGGCCCTGTCCAGCAGGAAGCAATGACAGTGCCCACACATACAGACACACACAGACACACACAGACACACACAGCCCCTCTTCAAGGAGGGGTCCATTATTATTGCTGTTTTTGGCATATGGAATACACCACGGCTAGCTTGCCAGGCTCTGCCGTGGCTCTGGGTTCATCCCAGGGGACCCAGTCATTTTCTGTGTCCAACCATCAACCATCCAGGGCCCACGGGGCAGAGACCTGGGTGTAGACAAGCCTGTCTCCTGTCTGCCACCTGCCCACTCAGCCAGGCACTGCAGTCACACCTGCAACACCTCGAGGGGCAGGAAGTTTCAGACTATGATTAACTCTTATTTTCAAAGTCCCATGTTGTGAGTGGATATTTGGCACAATTTACCCCTTCTTGATTCCATGGAGCTATATGTTGTGACTCAGCCTGCTGCCTGTCTTGGGGAACTGGGGAAACCTAAAGCCTCCCTCTAAGACCAGGCACAGACAAGCTGACCATTTGCCTCTACTGTGTGATACGGTGCAGCATGTCCTGGACAGAGCAGTCAGGCGGGTAAGAGATATTAAGGGGAACCAGATTGGGAAAGAAGTCAGAAAGCTCCCTCGTTGCAAACAGCATGATATTATAAGTGAAAACCTGGCAAAAGTTCTACAATAAGCTCCTGAGACAGGTGGCATAGGCAGTCTTGTGGACGGCTAGAGAGTCAGTGGGCAGGAATTTGGGGATTTTCTATATGAGAGAACAAAGCAGAAGAGAGAGAGTTTGAAAAAAAATCCACAATCGTTTCTTCAGAAAATTGGGTACCTTGTAATCAGCTTAGTGGAAGAGGTGAAAGACCTAAACGAAGAAAACTGTTAAGTCCTGCTGGAAGGAGCCAGAGCGCGGGAGGGAATGGAAACGGCCCTGCTGAAGGTCTGGAGGGTTGGCGTGGTCAGAACGACAATCTCGCCCCCGAGAGAATCGTGCAGTTCAGTGTAGTCCCCGCTACAAATACCCATGGCATTTCAGAGAGCAAATGTTGACATTTATATGGTGCCACACCGGCCTTCCCGCCATAGCAGATGTAGGTAACGAGGACGTGGGTGGCCACTCTCCAACTCCAAACGATACAGTAAAGCTGTAGTTATCAACACCACGTGTACCGAGTAAGCCAGACTCTTAGATCACAGAGCAGGAAGAACAGTCCAATATTGTGGTACAGGGTTGCCCAGAGCCTCTGCATCTGGCTCTGGAGCTGCCTCCTGTGGGCCACTTTTGTAGACAGGAGGAGGACAGTTTGAATGTGGCAGCTCATCTGACCATGTATTCTATTCTGGCTGGTATAAATATTCTCTCATGCTGCCACAATCATCGTGGGACTAGCTAGATCTTACCGGTATATTTGCCTGACCATGTTGGATCTTTAAGTAACCACTTGATCAGTTGATCACTTGACATCCCGTTATTCATCGATTTGCTCTAGTGGACACCAGTAACATTTCCATTTGACCCTATCATGTACCAGTGTAGCCCAATGGCATCTGGTTGCTTCAGGAATACGAAGAGCCTCAAACCGTTCCTTCAGGGTCTTGAAGAAGTCTGACCATGTTGTAGGTAGGCGGACATGTGATCTTTGATGTCCAGTGGGATACAGTCGGTAATGGCTCTAGTCCAGCAGTCATCTCCAAATCGCATTACATGTACAGCCCATATATTTTCGATGCCTTGGCAAGCGAGACAGCATCCCTGACTCTCGATCGTCGACAGAGGTCGGAACCCGATTCCTTCTCTCACTTGAGTGAGGTGTGATATTCCAAGCATAGCTCTTTCGAGATACTCTTTGGGAGAGCCGGATAGCATTCTCATCCTGCTTTCGTAGGGCCCAGGTCTCTGAGGCATATGCTAATGCTGGGAAAACGGTGGCGTTGAAGAGATGTGCCCAGAGCCCGAGTTTCTTTCTCCTTTTAGCTATATTTTCGATGCTCTTGAAGGCATTCCATGCCGCTCTCTTCCTCCTGTGCAGCTCAGGTTTTAGGTCATTCATCATGTTGACTTCTCGACCTAGGTACACATAACTGCTGCATTCAGAGATGTTTGTTCCATTGAGAGTGAATGGGGCCTCTGGAACTAGTTCATTTTTCATGAACATAGTTTTGTTGAGATTCATCTGTAGACCTATCTTTCCACATTCTCAGTCGAAGCCAGCCAGCATTTGTGCCGCTTGGCTAATGTTTGGTGTTATTAGAAAGATGTCATCAGTGAAGCGGAGGTGGTGTAGTTGCCAACCATCTATCTTCACTCCCATTCCTTCCCATTCTAATTGTCACCACGATATTCTCGAGGGTGGTGAATAGTTTTGGTGAAGAGTTTTGGTGAAATGGTATCACCCTGACTAACTCCTCTTTTGACGCCAATGATCACTTCCTTGTAGAATGGTGAGATCCTGGTGGTGAATCCGTAATAGAGTTCCACGAAGGATCTTGATGTATTGGGTTTGAACGCCCTGTTTGGCTAGGGCTTCGATAACCGCTTTGGTCTCAACTGAGTCAAAGGCTTTCTTTTTTTTTCAAGTGTTAAGATAGTTTTTTATTTTTTTTTTTTTTAAATTTTTTATTATACCACCGTGAAACATACAATTACAAAGGTGTTCATAATTGGTTCTTGGTAATACAGTATTCCAGCACCCATCCCTCCACCAGTGCCCCATTTCCACCATCAATGTACCCCCACCCCTCCAGACCCCCCACCCACCTTAATAGCAGGTACCCCAGTTTCCTCTCTTTCTCTCTCTATCTCTCTCTCTCTGTCTCTGCATCTCTCTCCCTCTTATTTTACTCATTGTGGCTAGCCCTGCAGATATTTAGAGTTTATAACTTAAGTCTCTTTGTGTATATTCAGTGGTGAGTTTTAATCTGCCATTACCATTTCCCATATTTATTAAAACACTGGTATCTATATCCTATTAATGAATGCAGTCATTCTATATCTGTCAAAGGCTTTCTTTAAATCAATGAACATGTGACAGAGCAGCATCCTGAACTCCCTACAAACCTCAATGAGCTTGGTTACCATGTGGATATGTGAGGTCGATTGTGCTGAATCCTTTCCGGAAGCCTGCTTGCTCGCATGGTTGGCCTTCATCTAGTGTTCTGCCAATCCTGTTCAGGATGACTCAAGTGAACAGCTTGTAGGTGAAGGACAAAAGGCAGATGGGGCGATAGTTGCCAATGTCATGGATGTCTCCCTTCTTGAACAGTAGAACTGTCCTGCTGGTTTTCCATTGGGAGGGCACCTTGCATTCGGACAGGTAGCGTGTAAAGAGCCAAGCCAATGTATTGATGAGTACTGACTGCAGATTCTTCAGGTGTTCGGGTCTGACTTTGTCTGGGTCTGGTGCTGTTTGCTTCTTTACCGACAAAATGGCATGTCGGATTTCAGAAGGGAGAACATTGGGAATGACATATCCATCCTGTGAAATTTGATATGTGGGCAGGTGGACGTGGCTATCAAAGAGATCTGAGTAGAAGTCATGGATAATCTCCATTGCTTTTCTGGAAGATGTGATCGATCCATCAGGATGTTGGAAGGCAGTCATCTTGGTCTTATAGTTGGTGAAGGTCAGGCGGGCATTGAGAATGATTTTCCCGGCTTCTGCTGCATCAGCCAGTATTTCTGCTCTTCTCTCTTTGAGGTCGTCCTTTATCGCTTCTCTGCACTGCTTTGCGAGCTTGGATATTAGCATTTGGTCGCCTGAGGCTCGTGCCTTGCCACATTGGCGAATGAGCCTGGGAGTTTTTGAAGAGAGAAGTCCTTTTGTGCCTTTCTCTCTCTTGTCATTCTTCACACAATCATAGAGGTGCTGAACCAGTCGGTTGTATTCTTCATCAATGTCGTCAATGATGGTATCTTCCCATGTTGCCGCAATGGTGCCAAAGAGCTCCCAGTTGGTGGTCATTCTGGGAGTTCTCTTCTTAAACTTTGCAGCCTTTTCTCCCTGTTGCGCTAAGTAGAATTTTTGCACAAAGGAGATGGTGGTCCAATCCTGTTTGGAATTTTTGGGACAACAGCGGCTTCAGTCAGGAAAAACCGTCGATTGAAGATGATGTGGTCAGTTTCATTGTGGAACTGTCCACCAGGAGATTCCTATGTCCAATATTTCAATTCAGTCTTCTGGAACTGTGAGTTCCCATGAATGGTCTTGGTGGACATGATGAATGCAGATAGTCTCTCACCCTGTTCGTTCCATTCTAGGTCATGGGTCCCGATGTGGAGTTCTTTGGCTGATCTTCTCGGTCCTATCTTGGCATTAAAATCAGTGACTATGATCTTGTAGAAGTTGTGACCTTTTTTTATAGAACTCCTCCAGTTCCATGTAGAATTTCTCAATTTCTTCTTCCTTGTATGTGGATGTTGGTGCGTAGACAACAAAGATAGAAATTGTTGGCAGTGGGCCACATCTCTTCAAGTGTAATCGTCCTATCCGGTTTGTTAGGCATTCAAATGAATCAATGTTGACGGCCAGGCTCGTGTTGACAAGAACACCGATGCCATTGATGCCTCTTTTGTTGCTTGTTTTGAAGAACAAATATTCTCTGGTGTCAAAAACGGCATGATGCGACTGACACCTCCTCATCTCAGACCAATGATGTCGTACTTATCTTTCACGCTTGCACCATCAGGTCCTCGATATATGCTTCTGATGCCAGTGTACATGCATTGAAAGTACAGACAGTCATTTTAGTCCTTCATTTTGGCAGCCTAGTTTGGCCCTGAGATTTTATCAGGCACTGCTTGTTCATCCGTCTTAGTGCTGCTGTATTAAGGGCTCTTTCAGGGTCAGGAAAATAAACATTGTTATTACTGGTTATAACTGTTATTGTGTTATTACTCTAAGTAATTAGACCAGAGAGAAATGCTGTTTGCCTCCAAGCAAGCAAGCATGGCTCTCTAATAAGTCAAAGGCTAATATATACAGAACAACTGTGAAGTAAAGATGAGACTCTTGTGAAGGCTTGGAGAAATATATAACTGGTCATAGAATATTCTTTGGTATAGACGCATGCCTTTGTACTCTGAGATACAGCTCATCTCAGAAGCCCCTCCTCCACTCTACCTTGCAGGGGCACTTCCAAGACAGATCTTGGCTCAGCAACATTAACATCTCAAAGGGCCTCCATGAGGTCCTGGGAGAAATTACCTGAGGGGATTGACCCTGACTGCTGGCCCTTGGAGTGGGCTGTCTGTTTGCAGGAATATAAAACCGTAGCTGCTTTCTTTCTCTCTCTTTTGCCGCTTTTGCCTTTTGCCTCTCCGCCTTCTTCTCTCTATTCTCTTCCCTGCTGGGCCTTAGCACGTGGTGGCAGCCATGTTGGCCTAGGATTCTAAACCCACAGCTAGCTGGGGCCCTGCTAGAAACCTAAGTTCGGGCTTTTTCTGTTGTGGGATTGTATGCCAGACCTGTGGAAGTAAAGCATTTTGAAACTTGCTGGATTCTTGCGTCTTTCTCCATCTGCCAGCTGCCGGTCCCCTGGGGCAGAAAGGGACCCTTACACCCTGCTCCCAGACTTTGTTGGGGCACCAGCAGCGTACCCAGACAGTCCAGAGTGACCCCTGGTATATGGACGCTGGTCTGTGGACAGTTAATCCTTGACTAAGAAGAAACAAATTAAAGCGAGGCAAGGAAAGAGCCTCCAACAAACGGTGCCGGGAACTGTCCAGTCATGTGCATGGATGACCCCTGGCCCCTTTCTTACACCTGGCCCCAGATCAAAGACCTCCAAAGTGGACTTGAATTCAGATTGTTGGAGCAAGCACAGATAAGACGCTTCATGGCACGGAGCTGAGAGTCTGTGCCAAGTGACTGAAGCTTTTTTTTTTTTGTCAGAGGTTTTTTCCTACTGTGGAAATAACTTTTCTGATTAGTGCAGAGCAAATAAAGTGGATCCTTTCCAACAGACAGGCTTGAGTCCTTTTAAAAAATCTATTTTTTTATTAAAGCACCATGATTTGCAAAGTTATTCATAGTTGAGTTTTTTTTCTTTTGGTCACACCAGGCAATGCTCAGGGGCTCCTCCTGGCTCTGCACACAGGAATCACTAATGGCGGTGCTCGGGGACCCTATGGGATGCCGGGGATTGAACCCGGGTAGGTCGTGTGCAAGGCAAATGCCCTCCCAGCTGTGCTATCACTGTGGTCCCTCCCAACTGAGTGTTAGACATAAGTTTCATGCACGGGTCCCACCACAGTGGCAATGTCCATCCACCAGAGCTCCCAGGTGTCCCCCCACCACGTCCCTCCAGCCCACCCACTTGACAGGCGCCTTTGTCAATTCAGTTGTTAGGGCTTGGGTCTCGCTTCCAGGGTTCGGTCACGTTGACACGCAGGCAGAGGAGGCGGCCAGGGAACTCGATGGCAAAAGGAAAAAGAATCCGACCCCAAACAGGTAGAGTGTGCGAACAGCCGTTTCTCCAAAGATACACAATCGGCCGTGAGGGAGAGACGAGGCTGTGACCATGCGTCACTGGGCGAGTAGACGTACCTGCTCCCGACACACACACTCCAGAGAGCGCTAGAAGTTTGGGGTGGGTGTGAAGGACCCCAGGCCCTCCCACAGGCTTGGTGGGAACGTGGACTGGAAAGTCAGTCTGTTGTTGTTCAAAGTTAAGCAGAGAGCTGCCATATGGCCCCGGAATGAAGACATATGTCCAGACAATAACACAAATGTTTATAGCAGCATTATTCATAATAGCTAAGAAAATAAAACCCACCCGAAGACGCACCAGCTGAAGGATGTATACATTAAACGTGGCATCTGCGTGCCATGAAATATTGATCCTCTGTGAAGTGTTTGTAGATGCCACAATTGAGGTGGGCGCTGGGAGCTCCATCGTGCCACAAGAAAGAGAGTGATTCGCTTCTCCGTGAGTGGGTGGGCTCGTGACCCGTTCTCCATGCTGCTGCATGACTGGGTGGGCTCGTGACCTGCTCTCCACGCTGCTGCATGACTGCGTGACTGGGTGGGCTCGTGACCTGCTCTCCATGCTGCTGCATGACTGGGTGGGCTCGTGACCCGCTCTTCACACTGCTGCGTGACTGGGTGGGCTCGTGACCCACTCTCCACGCTGCTGCCTTGCAGGAGGGTCTGGGCACCCCCAGAATCAGCGGGCAGTGGGCAGGGAGGCAGTGGGAACAGGAGGAGGCCCTGCCAGGACTGTGAGCTCCCGCCTGTGTGGAGAATGGATCGTGCTGGTGGTGGGTCTCAATGTGAGTGTAAACGACGGGCGCTCAGGATGGATCACACCCTGTAATGGCCTGTAATCACAGTGTTGAGGGAAGAAAAGTCCTGGGAGACGAGGTACGTGCCAGGCAGATGATGTTAAAAAGGCCAAAACACCCTGATACTCATCAACAAAGCCGGCTTCTAAGCAGGCGACAGCCGGAGTCAAGGCCGACAAGTGAAGTGGAGGGAGGGGGAGAGGCTCGTGAGCTGAGTGAGACCCCACAGCTTCAAACCCTCACACAGGCACAAATGGGGCAACTCAGGTGTCTCAGGGCAAATTCTGAGCACGCCGGGTCCATGGCTCAACCCAGGGAGAGCTTGTCCCTGACTGGCCCCGGGACTGGGCAGCCGCGATCAAAGGCTGGTCAGTTCAGCCTCCCACTGCCCAGAGGTCACCTACAGGCCCTGCTCGGCACCCGCCCGGCCGCAGGCAGGCTGTTTTTTCTTCATTTTCCCTAACTGTAGCTCACCGTGTTGATTGATTTTCGAGGCTGCGTTCACCGACGGACACCCAGTGGGGAGTGATGTATTAGCCTTTGAAAACTATAACTTGCCCGTATTAATCTGCTGTTATTTAGTTCCGGCCTTTCTGTCTGCGCCCGGTGGGTCCTTTGTTATCTGTCCGTCAGGTCAGCCACAGTCACGCTGCCCCTAGACAAGGGCCGTAAAGGAACCTGCTGTCCATGGGGAAGAGCTTGCGCAGGGTGATAGTTTTCCTTAAGTACTCGGAGGGATTTGCCCAGGAGGCCGAGCATGGGTGGGCAGCTCGGGCTGACCCCAGGAGCCTGTGAGGGGCGGAACCTCTCGGAGCCGGCCAGAGTGAGCTTCCATCCTGACCTCCCGTCACGGAAACAAACCGGCTCCCGAGGCACAGGCATGTCCCCAAAAGATGCCGAAGCTTCTAGGGGCAGGCCCTGAGGCGTCGTCGCTGACCTGAGACACTCAAGCTGTCTTGAGAGGGAGCTAATGGGAAATGTGACCAAGAACGTGTGTCTGACCAAGACGCTGCGTGAGGACGTGTCCTTCAGAGGCGCCATTGCTCAGGGCATACCCGGCTCTGCCCCTAAGGCCGTCAGGAGAGCAGATGGCCGGGGGTAGGGCAGTGTTGGACCAGCGCCCACAGGAGAGCGGTTACAGGGTATCCACCCACCCAAGTGCTCTGCCCAAGCTCCAGAAACGGCGACTGCAGTGGGACTGCCAGCCCGTCAGCAGGCAATGACCCCGGGACACTGAGGCCCATCTCTCACCCAAATCTCCCTGCGAAGGTCACCCAGTCGCCTCACCAACACGCCTCGTCACACTCATCCAAGCGAGACACACTTCACTGCCCGCGGCGCACACGGGAGCCTCGTCCACACACTGGGCGTGAGTTCATGAGGATGATTAATGCCAAGAATGCGGCTCGGCTGTGCTAATCGCTGCTTCCTGTCTGCAAGCCCGCTTACTCACTAACAGCGACCTGGACCCCTCGGCATGGGGCATGGTGGCTGTCCCGAGCCGTATGTTGGCGAGAAAGTGCTGGCACTCTCGGGCTCCCTTCCTAGACCCTTGGGTTGGCATCATGGGTGCGAGTTTTTCCAACCTGGGTGATGGTGGCGGGTGCTTAGCTCAGTGCTCTAGAGTGTCCTAAGGGCTCCCACTAGGGGCTGCGCTGTCCCCACCAGTGAAGCACGTCTGGTACAGTCAACAGGAGGAATTAAACAGGTGCCCTTAGACAGAAGCAGGTGACATGTCCATTGAGTGGGTGGGACAGGCACCCCTGTCCCATATAGCCTCTCTAAAAGCATGGTTCGGTTCTCGCGAATCCAAGGTTGCAGCTGCTAGAAAATAAAGCATTCTGCTGACCGGGTGGCCCCATGCCCCACACCTGAAAGAGCATTATACTGACAGCCTGGACCCAGAGCACAAGGATGTCCAAGAGAGCTGCAGAGAGACGCAGAGGCTGTGCTCCTTGTCCTAAATCCATCGCAGAAACCAGACGCTCCTTCTGGACTGCTGGGGAATCCCTGAGCACAGAGCCGGGAGTGAGCCCTGAGCACAGAGCCAGGAGTCAATCCTGAGCACAGAGCCAGGAGTCAGTCCTGAGCACAGAGCTGGGAGTCAGCCCTGAGCACAGAGCCAGGAGTCAGTCCTGAGCACAGAGCCAGGAGTCAGCCCTGAGCACAGAGCCGGGAGTCAGTCCTGAGCACAGAGCCAGGGAGTCAATCCTGAGCACAGACCGGAGTCAGCCCTGAGCACAGAGTCGGGAGTCAGCCCTGAGCACAGAGCCGGGAGTCAGCCCTGAACACAGAGCTGGGAGCTAGCCCTGAGCACAGAGCCGGGGAGTCAGCCCTGAGCACAGAGTCGGGAGTTAGCCCTGAGCACAGAGCCTGGAGTCAGCCCTGAGCGCAGAACCGGGGAATCAGCCCTGAGCACAGAGCTGGGAGTCAGCCCTGAGCACAGAGCCTGGAGTCAGCCCCTGGGCACAGAGCCAGGAGTCAGCCCTGGGCACAGAGCCTGGAGTCAGCCCTGAGCACAGAGCCAGGAGTCAATCCTGAGCACAGAGCTGGGAGTCAGCCCTGAGCACAGAGCCTGGAGTCAGCCCTGGGCACAGAGCCAGGAGTCAGCCCTGGGCACAGAGCCTGGAGTCAGCCCTGAGCGCAGAGCCTGGAGTCAGCCCTGAGCGCAGAACCGGGAGTCAGCCCTGAGCACAGAGCTGGGAGTCAGCCCTGAGCACAGAGCCTGGAGTCAGCCCTGGGCACAGAGCCAGGAGTCAGCCCTGGGCACAGAGCCTGGAGTCAGCCCTGAGCACAGACCCGAGTCAGCCCTGAGCACAGAGCCTGGAGTCAATCCTGAGCACAGAGCTGGGAGTCAGCCCTGAGCACAGAGCCTGGAGTCAGCCCTGAGCACAGAGCCTGGAGTCAATCCTGAGCACAGAGCTGGGAGTCAGCCCTGAGCACAGAGCCGGGAGTCAGCCCTGAGCACAGAGCCGGGGAGTCAGCCCTGAGCACAGAGCCTGGAGTCAGCCCTGAGCACAGACCGGAGTCAGCCCTGAGCACAGAGCCTGGAGTCAGCCCTGAGCACAGAGCCTGGAGTCAGCCCTGAGCACAGAGCCTGGAGTCAGCCCTGAGCACAGACCGGAGTCAGCCCTGAGCACAGAGCTGGGAGTCAACCCTGAGCACAGAGCCTGGAGTCAGCCCTGGGCACAGAGCCAGGAGTCAGCCCTGGGCACAGAGCCTAGAGTCAGCCCTGAGCACAGAGCCAGGAGTCAATCCTGAGCGCAGAGCCGGGAGTCAGCCCTGAGCACAGAGCCTGGAGTCAGCCCTGAGCACAGAGCCTGGAGTCAGCCCTGAGCACAGAGCCAGGAGTCAGCCCTGAGCACAGAGCCTGTAGTCAGCCCTGAGCACAGAGCCGGGAGTCAGCCCTGAGCACAGAGCCAGGAGTCAGCCCTGAGCACAGAGCCTGTAGTCAGCCCTGAGCACAGAGCGGGGAGCCGGCCCTGAGCAGAGGGGAGGAGAAGGCTGACCAGTGACCATGGCCCCAAATAGGGCTCTTGCTCCCATCTCTGCTCCGCAGCCCAGGCTGCCTGGACAGTGCCCGTCCTCCTGCACTTGTGCCCCGGCACCCCAGCACCCCGCAGCACAGCCGCACACATGACAGAGCGGGGACACCCCACAGCGGATCCGACGGGAAGGAAGGAACACACAAAACACTCACCCTCATATATACACACTCACACACATGCGTACACATACACACACATACATACACATACTCACACACATACACAAATATATACATACATGCACTCACACACCTACACATATACACACTCACACATATACACAAACTCACACATGCACACACTCACAGATATACACATACACACATACCTATGCTCTCACACACACTCACACATACACACTCATACATGCTCACACACACAAAGCACACATACACACTCACGCGCCTGCACTCATTCATACACACATAAACTCACACATATACTTACTCATTCACCCACATACTCACACTCACGCACATTACACAACCCAGGTCTCACCCTGTTCCGCCCCTCCCACAGCCCACCTAGTCTAGGGAAAGTGTTTCCGGAAAGTTCTGGGGGCCTCAGGGGGCTGTAGTGGTGGTCTGTCACTGCCCTGCTGGGTCGGTGTCGGGAGTGACTGACCAAAGACTCTAGACGCGGGTCCTGCCCCATTGCTGGGCCCAGGGAAGGCGCCCGCCCTCACGGTAGCAAAAATGTGAATATTTTATCAACTTCTCTCTACATCCTCATTAACTCAGATTAATTTAGATTAGAAATAACTGCCTTCATTATGGAGATAATTTAACTTCCTACTAGGTCTCTGCCAGTGGATTCTTTCCTTCTTCCTCTTTCTCTTCATCATCCTCCCCCTCCTCCTCCTTCTCCTCCTCCTTCTTTTTTTATCTTTTTTTTTTTTTTTTTTTTTTTGCTTTTTGGTTCACACCCGGCGATGCTCAGGAATTACTCCTGGCGGTGCTCATGGGGACCATATGGGGATACCGAGGATCGAACCCGAGTCAGCCGCATTCAAGGCAAACGCCCTCCCCACTGTCCTGTCGCCTCCGGCCCCTCCTCCTTGTATTCTCTGCAGTTCCACAGAAATACACAAGTGCAGGAAATATCTTTGTGGCTCACCTGGGCCAGACCGGCCCTCCCAACCCCTGCGTCTGTGGGGACCCGCGGCCCCCGCCGGCCCCACAGGATTGAATGTCTGTATGTTAATGCATGTATGAATAAGGTCTCTCTGAACAGACTCAGAGGGGCGGGGGCCATGCGTGCAGAAACCACCCACTTCCCAGTTCAAGCGGATGGCGCCCGCCGTCAGCAGGGCAAACTCTACCAGGAGTCGCCAAGATGCCACAGAAGGTGCCTGTGGCCACAGCAAAGGTGCCATGGAAGCTGCCCGGCCACTCCTGGGCAACGCACTTTGCAAGCCCAGAGGTCACCACCTCAGCTGTGCTGCTGGACCCTGAGGCAGGCATGAGGCCAGGAGGAGAGACGGGTCCCGTCGGGTCTGGGGGCCAAACCGCTGTCCCGAGCTCACGTGGCAGCGCAGAGACGGGCGTGCTGGCGGCAACCGTGGCAGGTGGTGGGTGAGCTCGTCCCGGAGCTGGTAATGAGAGCCGGTGCCTCTGTGACAGGTTAATTAATATTCATCATTCGGTGGGGGCAGGAGGGGCTGTTTGTCATTGGTTCATTAGTCTTCGCCAAATAAAGGATAAACATAATTACTCTCATAAACTATTGTGACAGTCTCAAAAACCAGAGGGGTGAGATGGACGCCCTCAGGAAGTCCCAAGCACAGTGAGTCCTGGGGAGCGGGCAGGTGGGGAGGAGGGGCCTGAGGGCGCCACTCTCTGCCCGCCGACGCGCACCCACTCGCCTCGTGTGTGTGTGTGTGGGGGGGGGTCTGTGTGTGCGTGTGTAAATGAGGCCTGTGTGTACGTGTATGTGAATGTGTGTGAATGTCTGTGTGTGCATGCATGTATGAATGAGGTCTCTGTGTGAGGTCTGCGTGTGCGTGTGAATGTGTGTGCACGCGTGTAGTGAATGTGGCCTGTGTGTGTGGAGTGAGGTCTGTGTGCGTTGGAGTGGCGCACTGTCCCCCGCCCGCACACTGGTGGCAGCTTGTCCGGTCTCAATTCCTGCTGCTCTGTGGCCCCCAGCTCCTCTCTCAGAGGGGCCCCCCCAGAGCCACCTTTGGGAAAGTGCGGGAGGGATAGTTCTGCACACGCGCGTTCCCTGCCTGTGAACGTGGAGCTGCCGTGGGGTGGACACTTGCTCCCGGAGCCCGCCATGTCACGGAACAGGCAGGGCAGCACTGAAGGCCACGGAGGCTCCCACAGCACCTGAGGCCAGGGGGCCACCTCCTTGTGGATAGGTGGTGGCTTCATGGGTGTGGCCTCACGGGTGTGCGAGCCTCACAGGAGTGTGACCTCACAGGAGTGTGTCCTCACAGGTGTGCGACTCACAGGAGTGTGACCTCACAGGTGTGTGACTTCACAGGAGTGTGTCCTCACAGGTGTGTGACTTCACAGGAGTGTGTCCTCACAGGTGTGTGACTCACAGGAGTGTGTCCTCACAGGTGTGTGACTCACAGGAGTGTGACCTCACAGGTGTGCGACCTCACAGGAGTGTGTCCTCACAGGAGTGTGTCCTCACAGGTGTGTGACTTCACAGGAGTGTGTCCTCACAGGTGTGTGACTCACAGGAGTGTGACCTCACAGGTGTGTGACCTCACAGGAGTGTGTCCTCACAGGTGTGTGACTCACAGGAGTGTGACCTCACAGGTGTGTGACTCACAGAAGTGTGACCTCACAGGTGTGTGACCTCACAGGAGTATGTCCTCACAGGTGTGCGACCTCACAGGAGTGTGACCTCACAGGTGTGCGACCTCACAGGAGTGTGACCTCACAGGAGTGTGACCTCACAGGTGCGCGACCTCAAAGGATTGAGACCTCACAGGTGTGTGTGACTCACAGCAATGAGACCTCACAGGTGTGTGTCCTCACAGGAATGACACTTTACAGGTGTGTGACTCACAGGTGTGTGACCCTCACAGGTGTGTGACCTCACAGGAGACCTCTCAGATGTGTGACTCACAGGAATGAGACCTCAAAGATGTGTGACCTCACAGGAATGACACCTCACATGTGTGTGACCTCACAGGTGTGTGACCTCACAGGTGTGTGACATCACAGGTATGTGACCTCACAGGTGTGTGACCTCACAGGTGTGTGACCTCACAGGTGTGTGACCTCACAGAAGTGAGACTTCACAGGAGTGTGAGTGTCCTCACAGGACTGAGACCTCTCGGGTGTGTGATTTATGGGTGGGAGTAGGCACTCAGCTGACAACTAGGCAGCGGAGCCCTGCGCTGCTCTGAAGCCCGGCAGCGAAGTGTGGCAAGAGAGGAAGGCAAGCGGCAGTGGCAGACCATGAGCACATCGGCCTGTCACCCCGTGACAGCGGAAACGTGAAGCACGGGGTGAAGTGACGGTGGCCCGGCGGCCAGGAAGCAGGAAACAGTGCTCAGCAGTGAGTCGGAGGGACTTCTGGGCCCCACGCTGCCTTACGGGCGAAGGTGAAGGCGGCTCCTGGTCCAGAGACTTGGGGCCACTTCAGAGAAACTTCTGGAAAAAATGTTCCAGCTCCTACCAAACCAGCAGGCAGCAGCATGGCAGAGCACAGCTACTCAGGGATGCAGGGAAGGTGAGGAGGCGAGACAGGAGACGCTCAGGGTGTGGCTGCTTCCAGGGGCCGCGTGTGACCTCAGGGGAGCTTCTCCACAGTCCGCCTGCTGCCACAGAGACACACAAGCCCCAGCGAGCAGGGGCACATGTGCAGGGAGCGCCGCCAGCAGAGAAAACTGAGGGAGAGTTTCCGCAGACAAGCACGTGACAGGGACCGTCGCCTCATCCCAGGAGGCTGCGGGGCACCAGCAACGTCATGGCCCTGACTCACAGACACGGGCGTCGTCTGCAGAGAAAAGTCTGATCACCCTGAGAGATTATTTTTATTATTATTAAGACAATAAAACTGGCCCAGAGCAAGTGCAGAAGCTTTTTGAGGGGAAAGAAATGCTCAG